>JAHRHZ010000094.1:4637605-4648140 GCA_024137785.1 Ginglymostoma cirratum | reverse complement strand
CTTGTTATCTTGGATTCTCCAGCATCTGCAGTACCTTTTATCTCTGATACAATTAGCTTTAAGCAGTTGCTTTTAGAAATTCAAAAGGGCAGAATCTGCTGGAGTTTTGAAGAAGTAGAAGCTATCCTTTCCCTCTCTCGGTTACAGCTAGGGTTTCTCTCTGCTTCTGGGTTACCTGTGATACAAATCTATTTTTTAGTATTTGTCTTTTTGCCAGGGGGCGTGTTTATGGGATGTTGTTATATTGGAACAGTTGATTAATAGTAGTTACTGTATCTATTATTCTGTTAAGTTTTCCAATAGGGTTAAGGTACTCTAAATTCTTTTTTCTTTTGCTGTATATTAACAATAGTGTTTAAATAAATTCTGTTGAACTTAACATCAAGTTCTTTGACCAATTGCATTGCATCTGGAGCACAGCATGTTACATTTGCCTTTAAAATAAGAAAAAGTCAGGATCCAGGCTACCTTCTTAAAATGTTTTGAGGGGATCTGGTCTGGTCCATAACAAATACGACACACAGAACTGCACATAATACTCCAAACATGGCCTATCTAAAGTTTTATTTCTGCAGCAAGATGATTTGCCAACTTTTATACCACTGAAGGTAAGTACACTTTACCACCTCATACGCTTGGGTTGCTACTTTCAGGGATCTATGGACTTAGACCCCAAGATCCCTCTAGAAATCAATGCTCCTAAGGATACTGCCACTGTATACTTTCATCTTGAATTTGACCTCCCAAAATGCATCAAAGCAAACTTGGCCAGATTAAACTCCATCTGCCATTTCTCCACCCAACTTTCAAACTGATCTCTGCCCTACTGCATCCTTTGACAACCTTCCTCACTATCCACACCTCCACCAATTTTTACTGTCACCTGCAAACTTATTAATCAGACCACCTACATTTTCATCCAAAGCATTCATATATTACTAACAGCATCCCAGCACTGATCCTTGTTGGACATCACTGGTTACAGACATACAGTCAGAGAAATGCCCCTCCACACTGACCTCGTGTCTTCTATGTGTAGTTTAATCTTCTGGACCAGCCTACCACGAAGAACCTTGCCAAATGCTTTAATAAAGTCCATGTAAGCAACATCCACTGCCCTTATCAATCATCTTCGTCATTTCTTCAAAAAGTGAGACAGGATCTCCTGCAAACTAAGCAATTTTGACTATCCCTGATAAGTCCATTCTTTTCCAAATATGATTAAATCCTGCCCCTAAAAATCTTCTTCACTGGTTTCCCTACCATTGATGTAAGGATCAATGGCCCATAGCTTACTGGGTTATCCCTGTTGCCCTTCTTATACAAAGGAAGAGCGTTGGCTATTGCCCAGTCCTCTGGGACCTGGCCTTTGGTTAAAGGGATACAAAGACCTCTGGCAAGGTCCCAGCAATCTCCTTCTTTGCCTCCTTCATTGTTCTGGGATTGATCCCATCAGGCTCTGGAGACTAATCTAGCTTAGTGTTTTTCAGCACACCCAACACTACTTCCTTTTTAACATCAACATGCTCCAGAATAACAACATACCTCTACCTGATCTCACCATCATCCATGTCCTTCTCCTTGGTGAATACCAATGTGAAGTACTCATTAAGGACTTCACTCACTTTGTCTGACTCCACACCCTCCACTGTCCTTCGGCGGACCCATGCTTTCCCTAGCCACTCTCTTACTCCTCATATATGTGTACAATGCTTTGGGATTCTCCTTTATCTTAGTTACCAAGGACATTTCATGAAACCTTCTGGCCCTCTTAATCCCTTGTTTAAATTATTTTCTGCTTCAGTTGTATTCTTCAAATTGTATTCTTCAGTTGTATTCTTTCAAATTTCCTAAACCTTACACATGCTTCTTGTTTCTTTTTGAATAAACTTTCAATTTCTCTTGTCATCCAGGGCTCCGGAATCTTGCCATCCTTATTGTTTATCCTCACAGGAGCGTGCAGGTCCTCAACTCTGATCAACTGGCCTTTAAAAGACTCCAACATGTCAAATGTGGATTTACTCTCAATGATCACCCTTGAAGTCAACATTTCTTCAGGCTTTTTGATGTTCAGCTATGATCCTATTGATTGACAGGGCAGACTTAATGGGCTGAATGGCATACTCCTGTTCCTATGTTCTTACGTTGTCAACTAAACATTGAATTGTAATTCCAATCAATAGCATTCTCTCAGTCTAAGTCAACCCAATGTAATTTCTGCAGTTCTGCCTAATACTGTCATAATTAGCCTTCCGCCACTTTAGCACTTTCATCCAAGGAACAGTCTTATCCTTATCTATAATCATCTTAAAACTTATGGAATTATGATCATTGCTCCCAAAATGATCCCTCACTGAAACTTTGATGAAGTGGCCAGGCTTGTTCCCCAATACGAGGACTAGCATGGTCCTTTCTCTGGTTGGGCTATCTACACATTGTTTTCGAGATGCGCTCCTGGATGCACTTGGCAAATTTTGCCATGTCTAAGCCCCTAGGAGTCCCAGACAATATTAGAGAAGGTAAAATCACCTACTACAACAACTCTTGTCGTTTTTATATCTTTTCAGGATCTGCCCACATATGTGTTCCTCTATCTCCTGCTGGCTATTGGGAGGTCTATAGTATAAACCCTTTGAAGTGATTGCTCCTTTCATATTCCTGAGTTCTACCCATGTGGCCTTTCTGGATGAACCCTGCAAGACGTCCTTTCTTAGTGCAGCTGTGACATTCTCCTTAGTCAGTAGCTCAACTCCTCCACTCCTTTTACATTCCTCTCTATCTCACCTGAAACGTCGAAATCTTCGAATGTTTAGCTGCCAGCCCTGCCCTTCTCTCTACCAAGCTTCTGTAATGGCTACCACGTCATAGTCCCATGGACTAATCCAGGCTTTAAGCTCATCTGCTTTATCTGTGGCATTAAACTAGTTACACTTCAGACCACCAGTCATGCCATGTTCATTAACCTGGCTCTGCCTGTTCTTCCCATTAGTCTTAGTTCATTTAACGTCAATCTGCTCCTCAATCTCTCTTTGTGCTGACTGACTATCTGATTCCCACTGCCCCCAGCCGTCCACCACATTAGCTTAAACCCTCCTGAGTGGCACTGTGCCAGGATATTGGTGCCCCTCCAGTTTAAGTGCAACCCATCTGTCTTGTACAGGTCCCACCTGCCCTGGAAGAGATCCCAGTGATCCAAGCATCTGAAGCCCTTCCTCAGCTGTTTACCCACACATTCAAATGTATTATCTTCCTATTTCTGGCCTCACTTGCAAGAGGCAGAGGGAGTAATCCTGAGATTACAGTCATAGAGGTCCTACTTTTCAACTGTCCACCTAATTCAACTTTCTAACGAAGTCCCAAATACCCTTTGCAAGACCCCATCCTTCTTGCTACCAAAATTGATGCACATTGTATGGGATACCAAGAGTAGGACACAGTTGCTCTTTCAGGCTTAGACTGAGAGAATGCCATTGACTGGAATTACAATTCAATGTTTGGTTAACAACATAAGAACACAGGAAGAGGAGTATGCCATTCAGCCCATCAAGCCTGCCCTGTCAATCAATAGAATCATAGCTGAACATCAAAAAGCCTGAAGGAACGTTGCCTTCAAGGTAAACAATGCTTCATTTTTGGAATTTCCTCCCTGAGAGCATTGTGGGTGCACCACAAGGACTGCAATGTTTCAAGATGGCCGCATTCCAACCAACTACTCAAGGGCAGCCCAGAGCTGGTGACATGCTGCTGGAGCCGGTGATAACCAATTCCACGCAAGAGTAAAGAAAAAGTTTTACAAAGTCATACGCCGTCTGGAGAACTATGCTTTGTTTGGGCACTAGGGGTGATTAATCAGCATGAAGCCATGGTTTAAAGGGTTAAGTAAGGTAAAGAATGAAATACTTGCATTTATATTGTGGCTTTCATGACCATCAAATTTTCAATCATGCTTCATAGTTCATGAAATATGTTTGAAGGTGTTGTTGTACCATTAGAAACGTGACAGCTAATTTGTGTTTATGAAAGTTAGCAAAGTGCTAATGAGCAGATTAACTGGTTTTGTGGTCCTGCTTAAGGAATAGAATATTGCCCAGGAGACTGGGTGGATAACTCCATTGTATAAACAGATTGCATAAATTTGTCTTCTGTTTCCCTGAGGCACTGAGTTTATTGTTATTCTCAAAGCTGATCAACAGAGCTTTTTTTGTCAGATATGAGAGAGAGAGAGAGAGACGCCAACACATAATTAATCTGAAATATAACCTATTGTTAAACCATAACAAATATAAAACTGTATATTACTTTCTGAACAGAGTGAGATAAATTAAGAGCTCATTAATCAGCCAAGGAGCATTAGCTATGCTTTAAAGTGTCATTAGATTTACACTCATGTGTTGCTAAACTGTAAGGTATCTCAGGTATGGTCTGACCATGTGCTTGCTGTGCATGACATCAAGTGTGCCCACAGTATACAATCAAAGTGATGTTGCACTCTCTACAAGGCATCAGGGATTTGTGAATTAGGAAGCACACATGAAAGGTTTTGTTAATTCAAGATGAAGTGTTTCCAAGGAATTAACAACAAGTTTTGTAACTACCAATTTGTGAACTGTGAAGAATGCTCTGTCTTAGAATCATACAGCATGGAAACAGACCCTTCAATCCAAAAAATCCACACCAACCATATTCCCAAACTAAGCTAGTGCCACTTGCCTGCGTAATTTGGCCCATATCCCTCTAAATCTTTTCTATTCATGTACTTATCCAAATGTCTCTTAAATGTTGTAACTGTACCAGCATCCACCCCTTTCTTGGGCAGTTCCTTCCACACAGGAACCATTCTTCGCGTAAAAAAGTTGCGCCTCATGTTCTTTTTAAAACTTTCCCCTCTCCCCTTAAAAATACCCCCTAGTTTTGAACTCCCCCCACCCTAGGGAAAAGACTCTTGCTAGTCCTAGATAACACAGTGTGGAGCTGGAGGAGCATAGCAGACCAGGCAGCATCAGAGGAGCAGGAAAGTTGATGTTTCTGGTCAGGGCCCTTCTTCAGAAACAGGGAGGGGGAAGGGAGTTCTGAAATAAATAGAGGGGGGGTGGGGCTGGGGAAGGTAGGTGGGATGGTAATAGGTGAGTGTGGGTAAGAAGTGGTGGGGATTGGTCAGTGGGATGGATGGGGCGGATAGATGGGAGAGAAGATGGACAGGTAGTGTCAGGTCAAGGAGGTAGGGATGAGAGGGTGGGTTTGTCGTGGGATGAAGCCAGGGATGGGGAGATTTTAAAGCTGGTGAATTCCATCTTTAGGCCATCGAGCTGTAGGCTCCCCTGAGGTGGAATATGAGGTGCTGCTCCTCCAGTTTGTGGGTGGCGTCACTGTGACAGCTTGCTGATCCTAGTCCGGTTTGCAACCAGGTGTACTGTCTGCTGGAAATTACCGTCTGCATTGTTAAATTCTGTAGCCAGGAAGATTCCGTGATCTCAAAATATGAAGGACATGGCAGAAGAAGACAGTGAGAATAAGTTCCATTGGGTCGATTCGCAGGGGCTTTTTTTGGGTCAGTGCCAATTGCATTTTGTGAAGGGCTTCTCACAATGAGATTTCTATATCTTACCAAACCTTCCATTAATGACCCACCCAGTCCCTACTGCATCCTTCCTATCTGATTTAGGCCTCGTCTGAGTAGACACATGACTGTGATCCAGAGCGTTGGACTGGTATCAGAGCTGCCCTTGACTTACTCTGCTGGGACTTGACTGGCCTGTGCTTCCATGGACTCTGGTGAGGACTTCTCCCCCAAGACATGGTTGTTTTCTTGCTGCATACACTGTGTGTTTGCCACGTAAGCTCCTGACAAATGTTACAGGTGTCAGGCTGACATTGGCACGCTGCCACACAGCAGGATGTCTGACCTGTTGACTGAGCATTGCAGACCAGTAAGGCGAGTTTCCTGGTTGTGTGACCGTGCTCAGTGGCGCAGCAAAGTAAGACATGGATACTGCGAACCTCCAGGTAGGCACTAAATTAGCAAGCGCTGAGAGATAAAGCGAGAAGCCCTGGTCCAACCCATGTGAGCTTTCTTCCTGCCCTTCCTGTGTAAAATGTCAGCATGGTGGCTCAGTGGTTAGCACTGTTGCCTCAAAACACTAGGACCTGAGTTCAATTCCACCCTCGGGTGACTGTCTGTGTGGTATTTGCACATTCTCCCCATGTCTGTGTAGATTTCCTGCAGGTACTCCTTACTCCCACAGTCTAAAAATGAGCAGCTTATGTGGATTGGCCGTGCTAGAGTGTCCAGGGTTGTGTTTTTGGTGGATTAATGATGGGAAATGCAGGGTCACAGGGATAGGGTAGAGCTGTGGGTCTGAGTGGGATGGTCTTCGGAGGGTCAGTGTGGATTTGATGGGCTGAATGGCCTGCTTCCACACTTGTAGGGATTCTATTAAAAAATAAAACAAAAGGACTCTTGCAGCAACATTTTGACGCCAGCTGATGGTGTGCCCTGGAATTCAGCTCTGCATATCCTAAGCATCCTGCAATCAGAAGGGTACCGTGTGGAAGGTGAGGGGTTGGCAAATCTTAGGTGCCAATGCCCAGGGAGAAAAGGTGTTTGCCACTGATCCTCATGGATTGTCTCCTGAGATGCTGTTTGGTGCTGAGTAACATGGGAGTTATTCACAGGGAGTGGAGAGCTGAAGCTACCTGTTCTGATTTGATACGGAGAATTCTCAATATCTCGTTTGCTTAGTGCATTTGTTAAGAAAGGAGGCTGCATATCAATGAGGTGAGTTGAGTCATTAATAAAGCATTTAATATGCACCGATTTCTATCATTTGACAGCCCTCTGCTGCATAATATGAAATTCACCTCAACACCTGGCAGATGCATTAAAAATGCAGTGGGTTGCTTCTGACAGTGAGATAGACCTCATGGGACTTCTTGTGAAATTCTGTCTCAAATCTTGTTGTAGCCCACATCATTCAGGCCCCTATAAAATTCTGCCCAGAATTATTAAATTGAAAACAACACTTAAACTATGTTCATCTGCACTCACTCAAAATAGCGCATATGATCCTGTTTCATTTCAATTTCCAATTATTGAAATAAATTTCAGGTGCTGTGTTCTATATTTTTCTTCAAAGAAATATATTGACTCAAAATTTGCCATGACAGGGCAATGAAAAACCTTCATTATTAATTAGATCTGCATTGACTTTCGGTTGGAAGTTGAGATGGGAATAATGCAATGACTCGACACCTGGAACCTGAGAGTATATCATAAATAAATTGTATTAATGGATCATAAAATTAGCAGTATCAAGACAGAATTGGAAGATTAAGTTAGAATGTGAGTTCTTTAGGATCTCCAGCAACAATAAAATGCTGAATAAATGAAACTCCACACAATAATTTTTGAGGTTCTTAAAAGAATGTGTTGACTTAAATTAGTTTGATAAACATTCTGTCCTGAGGTAACTTGTCATGTTAGTACAGAAGTTCCCTGCAGATTATCTGGCAGAATGGCAATGTCCCTGTCCCTGGGTTCAAAGGTTTTAGTTAAAGCCCCACCTATTGCAGAAATGCCTGAACAGGAGATAGAGTCATAGAGATGTACAGCATGAAAACAGACCCTTCATTCCAACTCTTCCATGTCGATCAGATATGCTAAATTAATCTAGTCTCATTTACCAGCATTTGGCTCATATCCCTCTAAGCACTTCCTATTATGTTTACAGGAAAAGTATACAGTAATTCTGTACATTTTACTGGTTTGCCAGACAGTGGGGATGCTGTTTAGTAATTTTTTAATTTATTAAGTTTCACAACTGCCATTGCATGAAGTTGCTGTGGTAGACACACACAAATAACACTGAACATTGTGATTCTGACAGCAAATTCTTGGCCGAACATCTCATTGTCTTGTCCATTGTCCATTTCTGAAGAAGGGTCCAGACCCGAGTTGTCAGCTTTCCTGCTCCTCTGATGCTGCTTGGCCTGCTGTGTTCATCCAGCTCTACACCTTGTTATCTCATTGTCTTGTGTTGTTCGCTATGTTCATAAAATCTTTACGAACTGTTCAAACACGTCCACTCATCAAAAATATATTTGTGATTTCTTTACAGAGAGATACCTGCATGCGGGCATGCACACACACCAAAATGCAAAGGAAATGTTGGCAAAAAGAAAATAAAATGCAAATGTAAGTTTATGATTATGGTCACTGTTTAATTTTTTCAATCCAGCCATTCAAGTAACGTCAAAAAAGCAATACCTCTGAAGTAAAGCAGATACGACAAGGGTGTTTAAGGGACTTTCAGATAAACATATGAATATGCAATGAATAAAGGGATATAGACCTATAGGAGGGATTAGTTGCATTTGGTGTCATGTTTGCTACAACATCATGGGCCGAAGGGCCTGTTTCCTGTGCTGTACTGTTCTATGTTCTAAGTCCTGCAAAATTGTATGAAGTGTTTTATATTGCCCAAAATCTATTTTGTGTTTTTCTTTAAGGATCACACGTCTGGCAGATTCTCTAATGTTGCTATCACAATGAACGATTATACAGTCTCATAAGCTTCATCGTATTGCAACAAGCAATTGAACATCTTATGGTTTTACACCAAAGCAATCTCAAAGTAGGACAAATCTCCAATTCAGTAAGAAACATTGTTCAAGTATCTAACACTGCTCCTTGGGAAAATGTAAGCTTAATAGCATGGAGCGTTACAAAAATAATCAGATGGATCAATGCTCCATCCAAATAGATGACAAAAATCATCATGAATAAAGTTGTGTGCCTGAACTGTTTAAACAGATGGTTCACACAAAGTAATGCTCTCCTCAGAATGCTGAATGTGAACTAATGATTAGTGGTACTCAATAGATTTCATTAAATATCAGGAGAGAATAACGAAATGTAAAGTAGGTATCATCTGTTTAAAATACACAGTTGTATTGCATAATAATGTGGTAGTGGCTCTGAACCTCAGCTAGTTGAGTGATAATTTAGCCTTTTAGTCTAGTTGGATCAATATTAGTGAATTCCACAAGATAATAAATTCTGGGTAAGACTTCCAGAAACTCTCGTGGTTCGAATTTCACTCTATTGGCTAGACACTTCCTACCCACAAGCCTTTGCCTCCTATCTGATTGGTATAACCAGTAGCAAGAGAGAAGAACATTGACTCCTAGCTCTGCAGTTTTCTAACCAAACTTAGAGTTGAGAACCCTTCTCACTCTGCTGCGGCTGAAAAGCAATTATATTTTCCTGCCTCTGACGGTGCTACCTAGTACCTTTGCAAATGCTCTAATCTGTGCAAACTTATCTAAAGCACATTTCCTCCCTTTAAATCTCTCTAAAATAGACACCTACCCATTGCTGAGTCTGGACAATGGGATGGGATGCACCATTACCCACTCTGCTCCTGTCTAGATGTATTCACTCCTGCTCCAGATGCAAGACCTCTGCACAATCTCAAGCAACGCAGTACCCCAAAATTCCTAAGCAGCATGTTATTCCCTATCTCCTATTCCTCCAGGTCAGAGTAAATCAGCTCAAAATTTAACATCCACTAGGAATTATTATCTAAAAATGCTTGGTATGGAATTTGGACTCTAATATATGCGTTCTGAGGGAGGGTCACCAGACCCCAAACATTAACTTGTTTTCTCCTTCACAGATGCTGCCAGACCTGCTGAGCTTTTCCAGCAACTTTGTTTTTGTTCCTGATTTACAGCATCCGCAGTTGTTTTGGTTTTTATTTGGACTCTAATGTGTCTGTTCTGCCAATTTTTGGGCCTCAATTTTTGGGAATAATGCCCTAAGATTGAAGTCGATCTTGAAATTAGGTACGCCATTTTTAGAAAACTAAAACAGGCATAAGGTCCCTTACACAGAGAAGCCCAACATCTGACAAATGACCCCTCTAAGATTTCTGGCATCTTAATCAGCAATGGGTCCACCGTACATCCAAAGGTCACTGCTTGCCACAGTTGGTTTTTCCTCTCCTGCTATCTATCCCACCTCTCCATTCACCTTTGGCACTGAACTGGGACTTCTGCCGGTACTGTAGTGGCACGGTGGTTGTCAAGCTGAAGTCTAAACTAGATGCAGGAATGTGGCATGCGCTGATAGCTTGCTACTTTGGATGAGACGCGAGGACTGCTTTTGGGCTTGTTTTGGACCTCCTAGCTCAGTTCCATGCGTCTGCATTTTTATTCACTCATGGGATATGAGACTTGCTGGCCTGCTGCTCATCTTCAATTATCCTTAAGAAAGAAAAGTGGCATTTAATTGAACCGTTGCAGTCCACGTGGCGTAGGAACATACATAACGCTGTTTGGAATCTTCCCTTCCCAACCAGCAAGCAATTTCTACGCCATAATTTGTAATGATCAATTAGGGCAGTGTGCTGAAAAAGAAATTATCAAAGCAGTGACAGTAGGACCTGCAGATGCTGGAGAATCTGAGATAACAAGGTGTAGAGCTGGATGAACACAGCAAGCCAAGCAGCACCAGAGGAGCAGGAAAGCTGACGTTT
>JAHRHZ010000094.1:4615846-4632333 GCA_024137785.1 Ginglymostoma cirratum | reverse complement strand
TGACGTTTCGGGCCTAGACCCTTCATCAGAAATGGGGGAGGGGAAGACGGTTCTGAAATAAATAGGGAGAGAGGGGGAGGCAGATAGAGGATGGATAATGCTGACTGCTTCTTCTCCAGTGGTATACATGGTGCTGTGTGGAACCTGCAGTTAATAAATGGTGCCTTATCCAACAGCACTGTGAGTGTATCTGCATTACAAGGACTGCAGTGACTTAATAAAGGGACTCAATGCCCGCTTCTTAAGGGAATTCAGGGGTGGGCACTATTCACTGCCTTTGCCAATGCCACCCACCTGCGATGAATGAATTTTAAAAAAGGCTTTAGAACAAAGAACAAAGAAGAACAAAGAAAACTTACAGCCCAGGAACAGGCCCTTCGGCCCTCCAAGCCTGTGCCGATCCAAATCCACTGTCTAAACCTATCACCCAATTCCTAAGGATCTGTATCCCTCTGCTCCCCACCTACTCATGCACCTGTCCAGACGCACCTTAAATGAATCTACCATGCCTGCCTCTACTACCTCTGCTGACAACGCGTTCCAGGCACCTACCACCCTCTGTATAAAGTACTTTCCGCGTGTATCCCCCTTAAACTTTTCTCCTCTCACCTTGAACGCGTGACCCCTCATTATTGAATCCCTCACCCTGGGAAAAAGCTTATCTCTATCAACCCTGTCTATACCCTTCATGAATCATAGGATAGATATGAAGAGTCATATGGATTGCAGGGGAGCAATAACCTGTATAGCTCAGTAGCTAATGCAGTAGATCAGATCACGAATATCGTGTATTGTTAATTGACATCATTAAAACAGTACAGTGAAGAAACATTTGTGAGTCATTTGGCTATTAAAAAAAAAAAATTCTGAATGACGTAACTCATTTCAGACAGCCAAGAGAGTAATCAAACACAGGAGAGAGAAAGCTGATGTTTTGAGTCTGGATGACTCTTCATCAGATCATCCAGCTCTAAAGAAGAGTCATCTAGACTCGAAATGTTAGCTTATTCTCTCTCCACAGATGCTGCCTGACCCAGTACAGATTCCAGCATCTGGAGTAATTTGCTTCTGCTGGTATAATCTAACTCTTCTAGGTAAATAAAAATGCATGATAAAGCTCACCAACTTTCTTCAAGAGGAAATTCATTCACATAAATCTTCAGTTTTAAAAAAGGATATTTAATTCTTGTCCTCTGGATTATCATTTTACAAAGGTTTGTTTTAGGGCTGTATGGCAATTTTTCATGAACATTTTGATTGAATGTCAATGAATTACTGTCATAAGGATGATTTATCTCTATTTGATTCTACCAAAGCCAGCTTAGATTCACACAAACGTGGGAGCTCAGTGGTTAGCACTGGTGCTCCCAACACTAGGAACTGGTTTTGATCTCTAACCTCAGGAGACTGTCTGAGTGGAGTTTGCATGTTCTCCCTGTGTCTGCATGGGTTTCCTCCGGGTGTTCCGGTTTCCTCCCACAGTCCAAAGATGTGCAGATGAGGTGAATTGGCCAGGCTAAGTTATGCTGTGAAACTTGAAAGGCTTCAGAAAAGATTTACGGGTTTGGAGGGTTTGCGCTCTTGGGAGGGGCTGAATAGCCTGAGGCTATTTTCCCTGGGGCGTCAGAGGCTGAGGGGTGACCTTATAGAGGTTCATGAAATCATGAGGGACATGGATAGAGTGAATAGACAAGGTCTTTTCCCTGGAGTGGGGAAGTCCAGAACCAGAGGGCATAGCTTTAAGGTGAGAGGGGAAAGATTTAAAAAGGAGCAATGTTTTCCTGCAGAGGGTGTTGCGTGTATGGAATGAGCTGCCAGAGGAAGTGGTGGAGGCTGGTACAATTACAAATTTAAAAGGCATTTAGATGGGTATATGAATAGGAAGGGTTCAGAAGGATATGGACCAAATGCAGGCAAGTGGGACCGAATTAATTCAGGAAATCTGGCCAGTATGGATGAGTTGCTCCAAAGGGTCTGCTTCTGTGCTGTACATCTCTTTGTATCTATAAATTACCCATAGTGTCCAAGGATGTGCAGGCTAAGTGGCTTGGCCTTGGGAAATGCAGTGTTACATGGATCGGGTGGGACTGGGTGGGATGCTCTTTGGAGGGTCGAAATGGACCTGGACTCAATGGGCTGATTGGCCTGCTTCCACACTGTTGGGGTTCTATGATTCTAACCAAGCACATTTGTACTGGTGTAATCATGTATAAATCAGAAAATACATTAGTGCTGATATTAAAAAATGCGTTCTGCACGGGGATGGCATGGGGAGGAGTGAAATTGCATGAAGAAAATCCCAAAATTGGCTTGATGGATCAAAGAGTGTAATCTTAGCTCAGTTGAAAGAACTAATTTTGACTTCTGCACCTTTAAACTGCGTTGCAGGCAATCAGTACCCCACAGCTGCACAGACACTTAATATGCAATATTTCTTTGCAAGCTTACAATTTGAAGAATTGTGAGAAAAATCAATTTCTGTAAAGTTTATGAAAATACCTGGAGTTGTTTCTTTATAAGAGGTCTTAGAAAGGTCACTCCGAATACTGAAGATGTTTTTTAACAGGGTTTGCTGGAAATCACATGTCTGATGATAACTATTCGTACTGTGGTGAACCCTTGCTGGGTTACCCCAAGAGAAAAGTATTCCTAGCCCCTATTTGTAAAAGGCTTTTTTTTTGCTGTGCATATAAATTAAGTGGCTGTCCATAGAGAGAGTAATGGAATGTAACATCCTAAATTGTCAAAACAACTCAAACAGACCGGACTGTCATCTCTTGTGACCACAGAGACACCCTTTGCACAGCACCAAGCCACGCAGCCCCATCCCCAACCCTTGCATTATGTTTCAAACTGCTGCAATTTTGCATCTTTTTCTCTTTTGCAGAATACAAACTTCAAGGATTAAAAAGCCAGCTTCAGCACTTCTACAGAGGGTTGCCGGATTGAATACTTTCATGTATACTTTCAGGCTAGATTCAAGCATTTCTGAAGAAGGGTCCAGACCCAAAACGTCAGCTTTCCTGCTCCTCTGATGCTGCCTGGCCTGCTGTGTCCAGCTCTACACCTTGTTATCTCAGACTCCAGTATCGGCAGTTCTTGCTATCTCTGAGATTCAAGCATTACTGTGCTGAGAAGTTGAAGAGCAGTCCCCTATGTTACCTCTTGTGTTTCTGCTACAGATCCTTTCTAGTCCTGAGTAAATTTAAAAAGAAAACAGGACAACCAAGTAATGTCTTATATGCTTTTGAATTCTGTCACAGTTGGAAGGCATCAGAACTGCTTGCTGTGATCTGCCTGTACCGCTCGTAAACAAAGCTTTTCACTATATTTCGGTACATGTGACATAACAACTCCAGAAGATCAAGCAATCTGTAAAGATTGCAAAGCTGACTGTTCATCTCACTTCCACTGCAATAGCTGCACTATTCAAACATCTGCTTTTGGCTGACATATCAGAGACCGGTCTGTATATCTGTGCAGGGGTTCTGGTTTGCGACTAGTAATTTGCTGATTTTTTTAGGTGGTTCGAAACACCCCCAGATCCCTGGTTCTGACACTGGACGTATTTTGGGATGTGCAATGGAGAGGGCAGGGGACAAGTGTTTCAGGGGCAAAAGAATCTCTGCATTTATTAAATATAAAAGATACATTTTTACAAGAAATAAAGGCAAATGCAACCAACAGTGAAATTGACACTATCAATTATACAGAGGACGGTAACTAAACACTATTAAATCAAATACAGGTTAAACACTATTTGAAATAAACAACAGGGTTTTAATCGCAGAAACCTTTATCAGGCTTCTACCCTTGGGGTTCCCTGCATTATCTCCACACACCTTCCTTTCCTAGGTTGGATGCTTTGGGGTCTTGAGAATATAAGCTTGACGCTGGGGATAAAAGCGATTTTGAAGTACAATTGGCCGTGCCCACTTGCTGTAGCCAGTGCTTTGATGAAGACTTCAGGCAGTGTAGGCCTTCAGCCTGGGTTGAGTCCGCTGATACAGTAGGATGCGTTTTGGATTTATTGGATGAGGACTTGGCTTTCCTTACGTTGTGGCGGTTTTTGCGAGCCAGTTTACACCCCAGGATGTGTCTGAGGCCTTGAGAGTCGGGTCGGTGGTTTTCGGAGGTCGTCAGGTCTGCAGGTCATGGTCAGTTGCTGTTGGTTCTCCTGGCGCAAAACAGGGCTGTGTCGGTAGGTTTCGGGATGGCCGTCGGGATCCCCCTTCCAGAGATAGCTGTGCAGATAGTAGTCTGGGAGAATCTTGGAGCCTTGGGATCCCTCTTCTGGAGATGGCTGTGGGGATTGCTCTCAGGGTGTTAGCTCTTTCAGATCCTGGTGGTAACTGCAAGGATAGCTCCCAGGGCAAATCGCTCTCTTGGATCCCTCTTCCAGAACTAGCTACACAGATAGCTCTTGGGGAGATAGTTCCGTCAGGTGAGGTAGGAGCTTGCCATATTTACTAATTGCGGGCCTGTTATCCTGGCATCAAACCTGCGCTTGTCATTGTGTTGCTGGTGTTTCCTTTGAGGTCAATTGTCTTCCTGACAGTTAAGAGTGTGTGCGAATGTACTTTGATTGAGGTTCAATGCCCGATATCTCTCTGAATGACTATTGATTGAAGTTGAATGTCTTGATTACTGTACAGGCTCCATAAATGTCTGGGTTGGGTAGCCCAAGGGGAAAAGTTAGCTTCAGTTGAGTGTTAGGTCTGGTTAATTGTTCTTCTAGAGTCAAGCTGTGAATTGGATTTTCAGGCTGAACAATGGCTCTAGGCACCTATGTCATGTGTCTGTGTATTTTTCCCAGAGCATAGCCCAGCTGCCTTTTCTTTTCACATTTACATTTTTTTGAAAAGTCCAAGGTTCTGGCCTAGTATTTCAGAATGTGGGGATTTTTGCTCAATCCTACTCTGGTTTTGAAACGTTTATTCTTTTGGAATTAATTCTTTATGTACATGCGACGCATTAATAATTCTTACTGTGATTAGTAATGAGTAAACTCACTCTTCGTTCACTCAAGAATGCCTGACCAATTTAGCTCCTGTTGAAAATATGAGCTTATTTGCCCTTGGAGAAAGGCATCCACAAGAGAAGAAATCCTTTATGAATTAAAATTTATATTTGGTATCTGAGTCTTGCCGCAGAAATATCAGGCTATTTGAAAGCAGTCTTGCCTGACATATATATTTTGAGAGGGTAAAGCATAATAACTTTGAGTTCCAGATGTGGGGACAAAAGGTAGAAACAACATATGGGGAAATAATTATCTGAGAAGAATTTAAGAATTCGCTCCCTACTTGAGCACAAACTCATAGTGAATACCATAATGTTGCAATACGAGAAAGGCAACGGAAAATGTTGATCATAAAATCCCTACAGTGTGGAAACAAGCCCTTCGGCCTAACAAGTCCACACCAAACCTCAGAGCATCCCACCCAGACCCAGCCCCCTAATCTACACCTCCCTGAACACTACAGGCAATTTTGCATGGCCAATTCACCTAACCTGCACATCTTTGGACTGTGGGAGGAAACCTGCACAGACACAGGGAGAACATGCAAAGTCCACACAGACAGTCACCTGAGGGTGGAATTGAACCCAGGTCCCTGGCACTATGAGGCAGCAGTGCTAACCACTGAGCCACAATGCTGCTGTGATGATGATCAGCTATTGAACAAATCCAACCCTTTATTCCATCACTCCCACAAGCCTAAGAAGATACAAGATGGGAATGTGAAAGGATGGCATGCAGCCAAGGACAAAAAGACACAGATCAAAGCACCCCAGGATACCTTCCTCAAGTCAGAAAGAAAGGTGGAAGCGGTGTCCAAAAGGCTCAAGTGTTTCTATTGTCAGAAGGTGGAAAGGTAGAGTGCAGATTTCTGGTAGACCCGGGCAGGTTGTTCATGCATACAGGTACAATAGAGTCATAGAGTCATGGAGATGTACAGCATGGAAACAGACCCTTTGGTCCAACTCATTCATGCCGACCAGAAAGCTTAAATGAATCTAGTTCCATTTGCCAGCATTTGGCCCATATCCTCTAAACCCTTCCTATTCATGTACCCATTCAGATTCCTTTTAAATGTTGTAATTGTACCAGCCTCCACCACTTCCACTGGCAGCTCATTCCACACACGCACCACCCTCTGCGTGAAAAAGTTGCCCCTTAGGTCCTTTTTAAGTCTTTCCCCTCTCGCATTAAACCAATGCCCACTAGTTTTGGACCCCTTAACCTTGGGGAAAAGACCTTGAGTAGTCACTCTATCTATGCTCCTTATGATTTTATGAACCTTTATATAGTCGCCCCTCAGCCTCCGATGCTCCAGAAAAAAAGCCCCAGCCTATTCAGCCTTTCCCTATAAGTCAAACCCTTCAACCCTGGCAACATCCTTCTACATCTTTTTTGAATCATTTCAAGTTTAACATCTTTCGTATAGAAAGGAGACCAGAATCAAATGGAGTATTCCATAAGTGGCCTAACCAACGTACTGTACAGCCACAACTCCCAGACTGAATACATTGACCAATGAAGGCAAGCGTACCAAATACCTTACTCACTACCCTGTCTACTTGCAATTGCACTTTCAAGGAACTATGAACCTGCATTGTAAAGTCTCTTTGATCGGCAACACTCCTTAGAACCTTAGCATTAAGTGTGTAAGTTCTGCCCTAACAAAATGTAGCAACGCAGAAAATGGAGCCCTGACTGAGATTACAACAGAGTTTAGCTTTCAGTTTTCTCTGGTTACCGGGCTCTCGAGGATTTGTCACGTGACAGGCCCATATAATTTCAAGTCTTATCTCTAATGCACTGTATACTCATTGTCTCTCTTCCTATAAACATTGCACAGTTAGATAACTTCCTAAACAAAAAAAAACTGCGGATGCTGGAAATCAGAAACAAAAACAGACTTGTAGCTCTGACTGCAGCTGTGAGACCGAGTATAGACACTGCTAAGAGTGCAGAGAAAGTGAACAAGATAACAAAACGTTATAGGCAATTATTGTCAAATGAGGCAAGCCATAGAGTCATACAGCACAGAAACAGGCCCTTCGGTCCAACCAGTCCATGCCAAACATAATCCCAAACTAAACTAGTCCCACCTGCCTCCTCCTGGCCAATATCCTTCCCAACCTTTCCTATTCATACACTTGAAATGGAGATTGGGGCGATCTGCATGAGGTGCTGAATGGAGAGATATGCAACCACCTACAAGTGAGTCCAAGTTTACAGACAATAGCCATAAATGGTCATTAATAATTCCAGTGAAAAATTCAGAAGAAACTTCTTCACATGTCCTGCTTCCAACACAGCAGAGAGAAAATCCAGTCCGCTGTGTCTCGACAGAGTCTTGCTTCTTAGCGCAGTATTTTAAAAAGAAAATGTTAATATCCCCTACTTTAGTCAACGAGGTATCAAAATAGGCCAACCCTCAAAGACTGGTGATATGGAACAGAAGTAAGTATTATTCTTAAATTTGTGGATTGTATGACTTAGGCTGCTCACCGGTGCGCGACAAAGTGCCATACTTCGTACGGCAAGGTACAAGAGCTGCTCAAATTTTTTTGCTGGGGAAAGACATAACTTCACCACCAGAGAGTGACATGAATGCCAGTGGTTTAATAGACAGGATTAGGGAGGAATATAGCTATTAATCTTGAATAACATGTTTGATTTTTATCTTGGCAGAACTGACATTCTCCACTGAACACAGTTAGATCCATCAATATCCATTCTGATAATGACTGTACCTCAAAGAATTTAGAAATGCCAGTATTCTAATCACTGCATCTTTAATCTTATATCCTAATGATTCAGTGATTCTACTGAGTAAACAAATTGGGTAAACAATTATATTTCATTTTATTGACACAAAATCAATACAAAACAAAATTTATTAGGATTGGAGAAGACGTATTCTCCTCATAGTATTCTGCTGTATTTTGGCTGTGGTCAGACCATAATGTGATTAACTGACAGTGCAATAGGTAAATAAAATGATTGCAGGCTCTAATCTAATTAAGTAGTACCGGTGCTAAAGGTAGAATAATGGACACCTGAACCTGTCACTGCAATTTGCTCCAAGGGCTTGGATTGTTACATAGACAAAAATAGATAACAAGGATCAGCTGCAGGGTGCAATTGATTTGGAAAAGTTTGAATGGATTACTAAGTGTAAACTATCCTTTGATCCCTCTCCCCTTTGACCTCCAGCCTTGGCTCCAGGATTACTTCAGCATAACATGGAGCCCACAAGAGTGAAATTCAGCTTTGCCAGGGATATAAAACTGGCAGCAGTAGACCAGCCATTTCTCCCTTTCCACTGACCCTTAGAATAGGAATTTGGGTGGGGTGTATGAAAGGGTGGTCAACCTTCTATCATTTCCACCACACACCCCCCCAGCCCCCACAACCCCTCCAACATTTCACTGTTGCTAAGTATGAGGAACACAGTGGACACTATACTACAAAAATCAATCTAAAGGGACACTAAAGCTTTTAAGATTAAAGAAAGAGCTAATTGATAAATTAGACAAAGGTCAAGACGATCAGATCCCAGGTTCAGATGGACTGGTCAGAATTCACTTAAACAAATTAAGGGAGGGATAGTGTGACTTTACAAAGTTATTTTGTCCTTTTGTTTTGAAGAGACGTTGTAAGGCACGGGTGAAAATCAGTTTACCTGCACCACCAGAGCAAACAGCTTGGGTTTTTATACAGCCTGAATGGGCGTGGCCAGCTCTCATCGATCAGCATTTCTGGGTTGTTAGGTTTTGCTTTAAGCAGAAGCTATTGGGGTCTCAACACAGTTGAAAGCTTCAGTGAATATCACCTGGCTGCTATACTCTCTGAATTTTCTCTTGATGTCTTTTGCCTCCTGGATTGGAGAACTGCATATGATAATCTGTGCCTGAATTTTCCCTTTTGTCAAGGAGTGTGTTTATGGGAAGTTACTACATTGGAACAGTTAATTAGTAATAGTTACTGTATTTATAATTGTGTTAAGTGTCTGATAGAGTTGTTATCCTAAATTCCTCTTTCTTTGGTTGTATTTTAACTAACGTGTTTAAATAAATTGTGTTTTGCCTAATGTCGAGCAGTTTGACCAGGTACATTGCATCTGCTACAGGCACTTCATGTTTGCTTTAAAAATAACAAAAAGTTAGGGTCTATACTACCCTTCTTAAAATATTTTGATGGCGTCTGCTCTGGTCTATAACAATAGCAGATGCAATAGTATGCATAAACAAGAATAGAAAAGCACAGAAACTAGACCTAAAAACTTACAAACAGAGCACCTCACATTATTTCTATTGGACCTGAATTCAAAAGAAAAGCCGTTATGCCAAATTCAAACAGATGCTTCATTAGCACAGACTTGGAGCATTGTACATAGTTCTGGTCTTTACATATTACAAAAAGGATACATAAACACAGAAACAAAAAGATGAAAAAGGCTACAAGGATGAGACCAGAACTGAGAGATTGTAATAATTGGGAAACGCTTAATGGGCTATAGCTCATTTCTCCAGCAGGAAGGAGACCTGGAGTGACTTGCATGAAGTATTTAATGAGCGGATTTGAAAGGACAAACATGCAGCAACTTATGGGTGAGTCCAAATTTAGAGACTAAAAGCGTAACTGGTCATTAATAAATTAATTGATCAATTCAGAAGAAACGTCTTTCCATGTCCCACTTCCAACACACCCTAGAGAAAACCCAGCCCTCTGCATCTCTGCAAAGTCTTACATCTAGGCATAGCATTTTATCAAGAAAATGTTAATATCCCCTACTATACTCAGCATTCAGCAAGCTATCAGATATGGCAACCCTCAAAGACTGGTGACATGGAACAACAGAAGTTAGTACCATTCTTATGTTTGTGGATTGTATGGGTTAGCCTGCTCCCTTGTGTATTTGCAAGAAATCTGGCCCTCATGTCATTGATCTGTAAACCTGGGATTCCTGACCGATGATCTATTTTCAAATAAATAGTGAAGCAAATTTTACTTTCCACACAATTGTCCACCAAAGACTGATTTTTACTATCGAGAACTGAGTGAGAGAATGTATTGATAGATTATATGAATGTATAAAAACTTGTGATTTAACAAGATGCATTAAATGTTGTGGGCAATCTACATGGAGCATGTAAATGCGACAAAGGTGTCAAGTTGCTATATTTATTATCAAGACTCCCAGATTTTCATTAAAATCCACAATTGCTTCAAGGTTCCAGGCGGTCATTTTGACATTAGAGGTTATTGCACAGAAAGGAATAATCCCCACAACCTTTCCGAATATGTCAGTGTCGAGAGACACAAAGTTATTCTCTCTTGAGTACGATGGACCAATCGCTCCACGAAGGGATGCAGAGGAAAAAAAAGTTTAAGAGGTAAAGAAGTTTAAATTAATTTGTACCTGATTCACTGATATTTCATTTTCATAGCATCCTTACAGTGCAAAAGCAGGCCATTTGGCCTATACCGACACTCCAAAGAGCACGCCTGTATTTACCCTGGCTAACCCTCCTAGCCTACAAATCCGTGGATGCTATGGGCAATTTAGCATGGTCAGTCTGCCTAACCTGCACACCTTTGGACTGTAGGAGGAAAGGAGAGCACCCTGAGGAGCCCCACACAGACACGGGGAGAACATGCGAACTCCACACAGTCACCCGAGGGTGGAATCAAACCCAGCTCCCTGGCATTGTGAGGCAGCAGTGCTAACCACTGAGCCACCGTGCTGCCCATTTGTTGGGTGATTGTGTGTGTTCAGTAAGACAGCACATACATTTAATTTTTATGCATTATAAACTGAAATGCAAATTGGGCATCTTCAACCGGAAAAGAGAACAGGAGAGTTTTGCGATTTGAAAAGCAACTGTTGCACACTGTTGAGTTGTGCCATAAAATGTTGCTTTGTGGAAGCAAAAGGAAGGAGAATTTGAGGCTGAATGACACCAAAACAATTTTGAATTAAAGAAATTCTGCATGACTATAACTCCCTGATTGATTGAGCTGCAGGGCATTGAAAAGCTGCAAGTGCTATGAGCATGAGAGACTGAAAACATTCAGGCTACTGACAGTACCCTCTCTCTCCCTGTCTCTCATTATTTGGGGTAAAAGAGACAAACCCAGAAAGTATAAGATAAAGAATTCAAACATGAAGTGATCTTCTTAGTACATTACCTAAGAAACGTGCCTTAATGTCTACCGACCAGTGGCTGTTACCGCCGTAGTCATGAAGTGCTGCAAGAGGCTGGTCATGGCCCACATCAACACAAGACTCGCAGGCTGCCTCAATCCCCTGCAATTTGCTTACCGATGTTACATGTGCACAGGGGATGGCATCTCCCTATCCTTGCACTCATGCCTGGAACATCTAGACGACAAGGACACTTATGTCAAACTCCTAGTCATCGACTACAGCTCCATCTTCAACACCACTATCCCCTCCAGACTGATCTCAAAACTCCAAGACCTAGGTCTCAGCTTCACCTTCAGGATCCTCAGCTTTCTGACCCACGGACCGCAATCGGTGAAGGTAGACAAATGCACCTCCTCCACGATAATCCTCAGCACTGAAGCCCCCCCAAGGATGTGTTCTCAGCCACCTACTGTACTCCCTGTACATGCACAACTGTGTAGACAAATTCCGAATGAACACCATCTACAAGTTTGCTGACAACACCATAACGGTAGGGCGGATAACAAACAACAATGAGTCAGATTACAGAAAGGAGATCGATGGCTTGGTGTCATGGTGCAATGATAACACTTTCTCTCAATGTTGGCAAAAGAATAGAATTGATCATTGACTTCAGGAAGGAGGAAAACGCGCCCCTATCTACATCAATGGAGTGGAGGTGAGGGGTTCAGAGTGTTAAGTTTCTCGGAGTGATGATAACCGACAACTTGTCCTGGACTTCCCATGTAGGTGCAACAGTCAAGAAGGCACAACAATGCCTCTTCTTCCTCAGGCGGCTCAGGAAATTCAGCACGCCCATAAGGACCCTCACCAATTTTTACTCATGCATCACAGAAAGGATCCTGTACTATCGGTGTGCATAATGGCCTGGTACAGCAACTGATCTGCCCAGGGCCATAAGAAACGACAGAAGGTGGTGTGCACAGCCCAGACCATCGCAGAAGCCAACCTTCCATGTATGGACTCCATTTACATGGCTCGCTACCACAGAAAGGCTGCCAACATCATCAAAGACCCACCCCACCTCAGTAATGCTCTCCTATAACCTCTAACATCAGGCAGAAGATACAGGGTTAACAAGGTGTACAGCTGGATGAACACAGCAGGCCAAGCAGCATCATAGGAGCAGGAAGACTTCCTGCCCCTATGATGCTGCTTGGCCTGCTGTATTCATCCAGCTCTACACCTTGTTATCTCGGATTCTCCAGCATCTGCAGTTCCTATTATCTCTGAGGCAGAAGATACAGAAGCTTGAACACACGCACCGACATGCTTAACAACAGCTTCTTCCCTGCTGTTATTAGACTGATGAATAGAGTTTCTAACTTCAAGAAATCTTGATCTTGCTAAGGTTGATCTTGCTTCATGCACCTCCTGTGCAGTGTAGCCTGTATGCCTCACTCTGTCTAAGCACCCTATGATCTGTATGTCCTTGCTTGCTATGATCTGCCTGCACTACTCGCAAACAAAGCTTTTCACTGCACTTACATACACATGACTATAATAACTCAAATCAAATCGACTGTTGAATTGAAGGACAGCAATTATCATTGGGGCAATAGCGTCCTCCTATTGCAAACATTCGGAGGATGGTATGGGAAAACAGACCTTCCACCTTGGTTTCTGGATGCGTGATCTTCAGACTTTTGTTTCCCCTGTCCAAGTTATTTTAGCCATCCATACATGTTCAATTGTTGTCTCATGTCCATCTTAACAATGGTTGAATGTGTGTTTGTTTGAAGGTTTGAAGGGGTATCGTTGAAATTGCATAAATTAGAAATCTTTTCACTGTTGTTGTTAAAATTAATTATGTTACAATCAATAGAGTCATTTTTACTGTTACTGAAGGAATTCTGGTGTTGTTTGTCTTTGTCCTGGGTAGCAGTCTTTCAGGCAAAATTGGGTTTTGGCAGTCCCATTGCAATTCTTACACGTTTATACATTTTGCGATGACTTTTGGAGCAGTGGGCCATGGTTATTGGTGCATAGTTCTCAGTTAAGTCGGAGGCAATTCATATTAATATAGCTGAGTAAAAGTCTCGAAGAAGTACCAGTTTTGCTGCAACACAGTCATTAAATTAAATTAATTTATTCCAGTCGATTCGCGGCTTCTGTTTGTAATAATGCATGTGTTTGTTAACATTTGCTGCTTTCGGTCATTGTGTCGCTGTTTCTTCCCATTGTCAGCGCATTCTGCTGTTACCTGACATCTGCTTGCCCCCAGAATTTGGGAAAACAACAGAAAAAATAGGGTTTGATAAATTTTAAACATGAGCTGTAACACCACTGTGGCCTCAGTAGTCGTGTGCTAGGACTCTGCTAGGAGGTTGGAACCTGTACAGGATTACTTGCCAATGGAGTGAGGGCAGAGTGGGATGGGTGTGCAGGAACTCCCATTTGTGAGCATTGGGAAGGAGGTGCCCAGCAGTAAGCCGCCACTTTTTCTGGCCTCCAAACCCTAACCCCAACTCCTTGTCAGGGATCCGTCAACCTGCCCACACTCAGCACTATCATCAGATCCATCAGTCACTCTCACATCAGGTTCCGCTATAGTACTGGCAGCGACCATTGCTCTGGTGGCAATTTCCGGGGTGAGTGGGATATTTCTCTGAGATCAGTCTGACTGTCAAGAGTAAGCTCCCACCAGTTCTCCGTTTCATAACATCGTCGGATCCCTACAGTGTGGAAACAGGTCATTCAGCCCATCCAGTCAACACCACCTTCCAAAGAGCATCTCACCCAAACCCACCCGATCTCGGTATTTCCCAGGGCTCGTCCACCCAGCCTGCACGTCCCTGGACGCAATGGGGCAATTTAGCATGGCCGGTCCACCTAAGCTGCTCATCTTTGGGCTGTGGGAAGAAAAGAGAGCACCCAGGAGAAACACGTACAGGGAGAACATATAAATACCACACAGTCACCCAAGTAGTGGAATCAAACCCAGGTCCCTGACGCTGCAGGGCAACAGCACTAACCCACTGAGCCACCATGCCACCCTGACTTGATGGGTGAGATCTCACTGCCCTCTTAAACTCCAAATGCAGACCTGCTGTACATTATCAGCATTTTATTTTTATATTTCACCTGCTGAAGCTGTTCTTTGTGACTGAGCTGTTCAAATTTATGACCTTTTCCTATATTCAGTTTTAATTTGAAAGAAAGAATATATTGAACATGACACCAGAACACTGACATAACTCCTGAAAAACCTATTCAATAACTTTAAAAACAATCCCCTGCCAAATTAATATCTTCCCCTGTTTCTGCGTCTTCTTTGTTTTGAAGCAAAATTACTCAAATGTTTGACTGGGGCCATGGCAAAACATACCAGCAATTTATTTTTTAAAAAATGCTGATTTACTGTTTATCTTGGCTGAGGACATTTAAAATTAATTTTATTCTATCTTCTGTCACATTGTTATAACCTACTTCTTGTGCCTTCCAAGCAAATTATTTGTCACAAATTTAGCCTTTGTTACATGGCTAAGTCGATCCAAGGTCACATCACTTTGCAATGCATTTGAAAACTGTGAAACTTCATGCATGCAGAACATTTATCGACAAAATAGTAACTTTTAATATACGCCAAGGAGCATATTTTACATGGGTGAAGTGAGTTGGTTTGATTAACTTTGTGATGTTCCAGGCACACCATTCATGATAGATCAGGAGAAGACTATAATGTGGCAATGTGTAATGTAAATATAGGAAGTCGCTTGTCAACGAAAACGAAAATTACTGGAAAAACTCGGCAGTTCCATCAGCATCTGTGGAGAGAAATCAGAGTTAATGTTTAATTGACCCTTCTTCAGAGCTGATTGTAGCTTGGAAAAGGTTGATGTTTAAACAGGAAATGGGGTGGGAGTGGAGGACAATAAACCATAGGTAGAGACTTAGCCCAAAGAGAGAGAGAGAAGCAATCAGACAGACAAAGGAACATCACCCTGTTCCTTGGCCAACATCTCTGTCTCAGGCTTGCTGCGGTGCTCCAGTGAAGCTCAGCGCAAGCTGTAAGGACAGCACCTCATTTTCCGTTTGGGAACCCTGCAGCCTTCTGGACTTAATATTGAATTCATAAATTTTAGGACTTGAAGCCATATCGTTACCCCAACCCTACACACCAGGCCTTCTCATCACAATGGGCCGCTACCACACACAACTTATTGTCAGCCAATAAAGGTCTCTCTTAGCAGCTATTCATTCCCCTAAACTGACCTTTGAACCACTCCTTTGTCTGTCTAACTGTTTTTCTTTCTCTTTGGGCTTCATCTGTACCTATTGTTTATTCTCCCCCATCCTAACTTCTGTATAATTTACAACCTTTTCCTAGCTACCGTTAAAGGAGGTCAATCGATGAACAAATTCAAAACTGAGGTCGATAGAATGTTTGAGAAATGTTAAAGGAATTAAGGTCTTTTGGATGGGCAGGAAAGAGAAGCTGATGCAGGGCAGTGTATCTGTATCTGAGCCAGGAGGTCCATTTCAAGTCCCACCTGCTCGAGAGATGTGTGATAACATCTCAAAAGAGGTTGATAAAAGAAACCTGACACTTACATTATATACAACAACATTATATACTTAGCTTTTCTTCATTTATTTATCCATCTAATTATCTATCTATCTACGTACCTATCTGTTTATTGTCACAGATTTTTCACTGTATTTGTATCAAATACAATGAAAAGTGTTGTATATTTGCTACCAACTGACACAATCTTAGAAACACAGCAAATAAACCAAGACATAGAATTTAAAGGTAAAAAATAAGGAAGTAAAGTTAAAACTTAAACAATACAGCCCTTCTTGTTAAATGCCTTAGCAACATGTCTGGTTCCAGGCTTTTCTTAAAATTCATTCCCAAGATGAGGGCTTTGCTGGCTAGGCCAGCGTATAATGCCATCCTTAATTGCCCAGAGAGCAGTTCAGAGTCAACCACATCGCTGTGGGGCTGGAGTCACATGTAGGCCAGACCGGGTAAGGATGGCAGTTTCCTTCCCTAAAAGGCAGTGGTGACCCAGGTGGATGTTTCCCCCGATAATCGTAGCCATCATTAGACTCCCAATTCCAGTCTTTTTTTTAATTGAATTGAAATTCAACCATCTGCCATGATGGGATTCAAACCCAGGTCCCCAGAACATTAGTCTCTGGAGTAACAGCCCAGTAATTGTACCACTAGGCCATCACCTCCCCAAAGCTGAGTCCAACACCAGCATGAAGCATGGGGCTGGATGAACACAGCAGGTCAAGCAACATCATAGGAGC
>JAHRHZ010000094.1:4563206-4603318 GCA_024137785.1 Ginglymostoma cirratum | reverse complement strand
TGCTGCCTGGCCTGCTGTGTACCTCCAGCTCCACACTGTGTTATCTCCGACTCCAGCATCTGCAGTTCCTACTATCTCTGAGTGTTGAGGACAGACAAGCTTCGATGGTTAAGATACCCTTTAAAAGGCTGAGGTAGCCTGTGCGTATCGTCCCAGGACACCTGTGGGTGGAAATCCAGGTACAAGTTTGGAGGAAGTTTCAGGTAGACTTTTATTTGGAGAGTGTCATGTTCGTTTGGGAGTATGTGGGGTTAGTCAGCTACCATTGTTGGATTGATAATTGTAGAGTTGGTTTTTTGTGTAGAAAGTGTTTAAGCCCTTGGATCTGTCAAACCCACAGAAGGCCCACCAAGACTTGTCAAGCAGTGTCACGAGTTGTCAAGATGTGTCAAAGTTGTCAACACTCATTAAGATCATTTTTTATGAATGAGTGTTTTTCTCGATGGCATTTAGTCTGCCGTATAGCACATTAAATATTAGAATTTTATTTCACTTCTGCCAGTATGGGTACATATGTAAGTTGGTATGATAAGTGAATGAGCAAAGGGTGGTGGGTGAAGCAGACACTAAGTTGGCTTCAAGGAAAATGAGGGGCCTTGGGGAATGCCATGCGGGCATATATGTCATCAGATGGGTAGACAGCAGTTGGTGGTATGGACTGGCATGGATGTGGCAAGGGGAAAATCTCAGCAGGTCAGGCAGTATCTGTAGAGAGAAATCAGAGTCAACATTTCAGGTCCAGTGACCCTTCCTCAGAACTAGTGGTAATTAGGAAAAGGATTTTTTTATACAGAAGATGAAGTGGGGGAGCAGGGCAGGGTAATGAACGATAGATGGAAATTGAGCCCAAAGAGAGAGAAAAATAGTTGGACAGACAAAGAAGTGGCTAAAGGTCAGTCTGGGGGAATGATTAGCTGACAAATGGGACTATTAGTGGCTGACAATGGGTAGTGTGTAGTAGCAGTCCACGTAATGACAAGACCTGGTTTGTCGAGGTAGGGAAAAAGCTCGGGGAAAGATGCCCAAACCCTAAAGTTGTTGAACTCGACAGTTAACAATTAATCCTTTGCTGTGTGAACTGGATACCGCAATTTTTCATTTGTACACAGGATATGGGTGTCGCTGGCTAGACCAGCACTTAATACCCATCACTAATTCCCCAGGGGTTGGGGATGCGAGGATGGTGGGAGTGCTTTGCTGTGGGTCTAGAGTCACATGTAGGCCAGACCAGGTAGGGATGACAGATTTCCTTCCTGAAAGGGCATTCATGAATCCAAATTTGTAGCTCTTTATGCCGGATATTATTGAATTCAAATTTCACCGTATGCCTTGGTGGGATTCAAACTCTCATCGCAAGGTATTGTACAGTGACATTACCACCTTGTGTCCACACATATGCCTCTCCATACTTTAAGACTAGAAGGATTTCTTAACATGTTAGTGGCATGAAGAATGAGGGGCGACTGCAATCCCAGACCCTGCCGGCTTGCTCAGCTGCTCGTAAAAATCCCAAGACAATATCTTGAATTAAAACAGGGGACATATGACTCTCCTTAGCTGAAAATTGGTGAATTGAACTGTCAATTAAACTGTTTCCAAGGCCAAATATTCAAAAATTCCAAAGCATGATGTTGAAATGGCAAGGTCCTTCCAGTAATCAGTGAACCCCACAAGAGTTAAATGTTTCAGGGAAATTAAAATTGGGCAGGAAAATAGAAAAATAATTTGAATTCGTTTTTAAGAATGTGAAATAGTGAGTAGAGTTAAAGCAATTGTACTAATCTCACAAGAGAATTCATTAAAATGATGTGTTTTTATCGGTGAATTTACTGAATGCAAATGGTGTTGACCTGACCTCATGAATATTAATTATCCTATTATTGAATCGCTTTTCCCTCGAGCACAGGAGGATGAGAGATGACTCTATAGAGGTTTTTAAAATCATGAGGGGTATCGACGAGGGAATGACAGGTGTCTTTTCCCTAGGGTGGGGGATTTCAAGACCAAGGGGTATATTTTTATGGTGAAAGGAGAAAGATTTTAAAAAGTCACAAAGGACGTTTTTTTCACATGGAGATTGGTTTGTGTGTGGAATGAAATTCCAGAGGAAGCGAGGGACGCAGGTACAGTTACAATGTTTAAAAACATTTTAGAAAAGTAGATGAATAAGAAATGTTTGGAGGGACATGGGCCAAATGCAGGCAGGTGGGACTAGTTTGGTTTGGAACTATGGTCGGCATTTGTTTAATTGAAAGAGCTGGGATATTATCCAGTGTCCTGGCTAATAGTCTCTGAGTAACGAAAGGTAACTGATCATTAATCTCCGTGACGTCTGAGTGACATTGCTCTCACAGAATGGTTGCTGTATTTGCAAATCATAGGATCACTACAGTGTGGAAACAGGCCCTTTGGCCCAACAAGTCCACACCGATCCTCAGAGCATCCCACCAAGACCCATCCCCCTAATCTACACATCCCTGAACACTATGGACAATTTAAGCTTGGCCAATCCACCTAACCTGCACATCTTTGGACTGTGGGAGGAAACCAGAGCACCTGGAGGAAACCCATGCAGACACGGGGAGAATGTGCAAACTCCACACAGACAGTCACCTGAGGGCGGAATCGAGCCTGGGTCCCTTGCGCTGTGAGGCAGCAGTGCTGACCACTGAGCCACCCTGTAACAATGCAACAACCTGCACTAATGAAGAAGCTTGTCTATGCAAAAATAGTGTTGCGATTATATTTAGACATTATTACAGCCAAAGTTAAATGGATGATAAAAATAGGAAATGTTGGGAATACTCAACAGGTCGGACAGCAACCGTGAACAGAGAAACAGGGTCAACACTGCCCTAATGGCTGGATAAGCAAAGAGATGGGACAGGCTTTGTACATGGATTTGAGTGGGAGATGGACAAGAGGAAGACCTGGGATGGGGTGAAAGACCGATTGAATGACAGAAGACTTAAGCCCTCCAACATCAAAGAGGATGTGACAGGGCAAGAAAAAAAGTCAGGAAACAAAAGACGATCCTAGAGCCAGTGTGCCGCTCTGAAAATCAGAATAAGAGAAAAACTCAAAATGAAACAACACAAAATGGGTTCAGAGAGCTTACGGCTTGAGTTTGGGTGAACTCAGCATTGAATCTGAAAAGCTGTGAAATACCTAGTCACGACCTTTTGCTGAACATCACCAAAGCAGTGCAGGAGGCCATGGATATTCAGGTCAGTGTGACAATAAAGAAAGGACTAAGGAGTGAGACGTGTGGGGAAAGAGAATCACAGAATAGAATTGTTTTCACTGGACAATAGAAGGAAGCAGGTACTATTTAAATCTTTATCTTACAGTAGGCATGATGTTGGATAAGGTAGACGCAGTGAGGTTACTTAATTGAAAGCGAGGAGTGCAGAGAGAAAGCAGGAAAATGGCATTGAGATAGAGGGTCAGCTGTTTCCTATTTTCCTGCCCAATTCTAATTTACCTCAAGCATTGGGATTCACTGGAAGAACCATCCTATCAGCTGTGATCATGCTGAATGGCAGAGAAGGCTTAATTGTTTCTTCCTGTTCCTAGTTTGTACATACGTATGTTTCTAAGTGTCTATGAATACAGAGTGCACTAATGTGAATGTAAAAATAACAAGCCAGACAGTGATACAGATAATTGGGGTCATGTTTTTCCTTCCCTGTTACCCAACGTAACCACAGAGCTCAGAAAATGCAGCACCTGAGACACACGGGTCTCTTAATCTTCACTTCCAAAAGTTTAGGGACTGAGACTATTGGGTGAAGGAAAACAGAATGAGTAATTATGGCAGAAAGAGGGAGAAACAGAACCCTGGAAGGAAATTCATGGATGTTTTGATGGCAGAATTGCAGGAGTTATCAAAGCAATAAAGTTGTAGGCAGCATTGTGGCTCAGTGGTTGCACTGCTGTCTCACAGCACCAGGGACCCGGGTTCGATTCCACCCTCGGGCAACTGTCTGTGTGGCATTTGCACATTCTCCCTTTGCCTGGATGGGTTTCCTCCAGTTGCTCTGGTTTCCTCCCACAGTCCAAAGATGTGCAGGTTAGGTGGATTGGCCAAGCTTAAATTGCTCATAGTGTCCAGGGATGTACAAGTTATGTGGATTAGCCATGGGGAAATGTGGGCTTGGGGAGATGGGGTCAGGTCTGGGTGGGATGCTCTTTGGAGGGTTGGTGTGGACTAAGGAAGAGCCGAGCAGCCTGCCTTTACACTGTAGAGGTTCTATGAATTTTTGAACTGACAAAGGGAGGGATTCCTTTGTGCAAAATACACAACCACTTCTAGGCAGGAATAGAAGTAGCCACTGCCAGCAAAGGATGATATTTTGTGATGTCTAATTTCACCACCCAAGGTGGGTAGCTTGAATCAGGAAACTTTCCAATTATTTTGGACCTACTCAGATCATAAATAGCCCAAATTGCATTGATGATAGTGCGCTGGATGCAGCTGGGATGGGTGCAAGTGTAGGATTAAGCAAGGTCCACTAGCCCTAAAGCAGAGCATAGCAGCAGGTCAGAGGGAAGGGCCAGGAATTAGCATGGCAGATAAAGAAGAAGGGGGAAAAATGGAAATGGGGCTCGCATACCCCTGATTGCAGTCAAGGGAGAAGGTCAAACTAGTGAAGGTACAAAACATGAAAAGGAACTGAAAGCTCCAAAAGGTGACCAGGCTACAGATGGCAGCAACAGCATCGCAGGAAGAAAGAGACAGGAAAGAGGTGAGAAGAGAAAATCTAAATGATGGAGATGAGTTCACAGACTTGACTTCAGCAAATGTGAATTATCTGACTGAGATGGGAGAAGTATTTGTACCATAGTTCACCATTTAAGGAGCTGACTTGTGTTTACAGGAAAGGTTTTGGAACTGGCATCTGATACCACCCTGTCTGTCTCATTGACTCCTTCAGCTGCTGACTGGGCCAACTCGCTGACAAACTGGGGAAGCCCTTCCTTAGTCTTTGGTTTATTTAAACCTTGTACTAAAACGAGTTAACCTCAATTGTACAGTAGGCACAGGAACATTAATTTTAAACCAAATGAATACTCCATAACTGAGCCACATCCCAAGGTGCACTGAAATTTGTTTAACCACCTCTAACCAAATCTGTCAGCCATAGGTTCCATCCCTGAGCTCAGGAAATTTGAGAGAGTTCCTGATGTAGTAGATATGTAGAGCAGCATCCAAGCAGGAAGCCATGATTGCTGTGTCAACCATGCTTGTTTAAGCACAATTGGAAGTCTATTTGGTTAAGAACTCATAAAAGGCATCGAGGACATGTATATCCACATATATTCAATAGTCTAAAGTAATAGATCAAGTTCCACTGGAAATGGAGGTGTCATCGAAGGAATGTACCTCGTCAACTCTGATTCATATAGTATGGAATATTTGATTGATATCATGGTAATTGGCTAGATCTCAGGAAAGGCAAGGAGCAAAGTCAAAACACTATCTCGAATGTTTGCTGTAGCTTGTCATTGCTCTTGTGAGTAAATGCAGATGATAACAGCGCATGTGAGAACAAATTGTATCTAGATGATGAGATGGATGCGCTTAATGGGCTATACAGCCTTGTGTTGTGTTCTAAGAATAGAGCAGGGAGATTGAGCATGATAGTAGCAGTCAGAATAGATCAGAGTAGGACAACAGATTGTGTGAGGAGAATAACCGAGACATGTTGTAGGCAAAAGCTGAAGAGAGAATGGTCTGATGTAAAAATAAAGACAGTGGAACAGAAATGGGGATCAGGAGTGACTAATTTAGCTGTCTGACAGCCAGAAAGATCGGAAAAGGATCCACTAATGACAGGTAATGAAAGTCCAAGCTACATCCAAGGAAAGACTGAAGAAACTTTAGAGTTCTGCAAGGTTATATTTAATAAACAGTGCATGAAAGATAAATTCAGAACACAATTTCATACTGACCTGTGACTGTAAGATAAGGAGCCCCTGTTTCAAACTAATGCAAGTTAAATTTAAGACTAATGCTTGAAAGAGTGATCAAAATGGGGAAGGAACTTCCAGGAATAAGTTAAGAAAGAGGTTCGATATTATTGGGCTTGGTTCTGAATATTCTCTTCCACTCCTTCGGAGGATTTACAGGCAATATAATCTGAAATGTGCATTTGTCTGTTTAATATCGAGGTGACTTTGAGTGGGGCTCTTATTCAGCAGCTTACTGAAATATATCACATTTCACGATGTGATTCATTGTTCTTTTCATGGGTAGATTAAAACAATATTTTGTTCAGCCCACACTCTGGCTATAAAAGAAAGTCAGGCCATTTCCAAAAAAAAGCACAACAAAATGTGTTACTTTTGCTCTTCTATTCATAACAATTAAAATATGCCATCTCATTTGGCTACTGAGTTATTCAAAATATCTTGGGCGGCACGGTGGCTCAGTGGTTAGCACTGCTGCCTCACAGCACCAGGGACCCGGGTTTGATTCCAGCCTCGGGTGACTGTCTGTGTGGAGTTTGCATATTCTCCCCGTGTCTGTGTGGGTTTCCTCCCACTGTCCAAAGATGTGTAGGCTCAGTGGATTGGCCATGCTAAATTGCCCATAATGTTCAGGGATGTGTAGTTCAGGTGGGTTATAGGGGGATGGGTGTGGGTGGGATGCTCTGAGGGTTAGTGTGGACCTGTTGGGCTGAAGGGCCTGTTTTCACACTGTAGGGATTCTATGACCTATTTACTTCAACATATATATGCATTGAAACCTTAATAAAGCTGATCCTAATAATGACTTCAAATTAATAATTTCATATAGAAAAACATATATTTCTGCTCATGTAGATAAAAAGCCCTTTTTTTTTTAAGTGGAGGAACTAGTCCACTTCAACCATGTAGCTAGGATTCCGAACCAATAGTAGATTACTATAGGGGCCTGACTGACAATAGGCCATGGTGTGAAATGTGGTAGAATCATAGAAAAGTGCAGTAAGGCTGATATCCTGATGTCAGGAACAAATTGCTGCAACTTTTAACGGAGTTCCCTGCATCAAGGTGAAATTCTTGCTATAGGGAGTGGTAAATTGCCTATTAAGGGGAATTATTGCTTGTTAAAGACCTTATGAACTGTGTATCTCATCTTATTAATATGCAGACTCTTTTACCACCACCCACTGTGAGCAAACTACATGCTGAGGATTCTCGCTATGGAAGGTCCCAGCAGGTCCCTGGCCACTTCAGCTCATCACTGGCTGGGAACAGGCTCCCTGTTGCTCGTCACGGAACTGAAACCTCAAGACATGAGCCACGGGCTCCAGCCACTTTGCTCACCAGTCTCATCCACAGATGTGAACGGCTGATATTTGCCAACCCCATCGGTTCCTCATGCCTCCCTCTGACCCAACTGCAGCCACCGGACCTGTATTGCAGAGTACACCAATAACTAACATTGTAAGGGTCGGGGCAGGGTGAGGCACGCAGCTGATAGATTAGATCAAGCTTTATCTCATGGCCGCTCACCTGCTCTCTTAATGCTCATGCATATGATATTATAAACTTCAGAACGTTGATAACTGTTCAGAGATTGAAAGAATCAACAAAGATACATGGTTACTCACGGAGAGAAGCCGCAATAACTCTGTCTGGAATAAACTGTGAAGGGACAAGGACAAACTTAGAATCCCTACAGCGTGGAAGCAGGCCATCAATTCCACACCGATCCACCGAAGAGCTTCCCACCCAGACACATTCCTCCTACCCAAACCCTGTAAGCCTACATTTCCCATGGTTAATCCACCGGGCCTGAATAAGCCGGGACACTGTGTGTAATTTAGCGTGGTAATCCGGCTAACATCTACATCTTTGGACTGTGGGAGGAAACCGGAGCACCTGGAGGAAACCCACACAAACATGGAGAAAACATGTAAATTCCACACAGACAGTTGCCCAAGGGTGGAATCAACCTGGGTTCTTGTGATGTTAGACAGCAGTGCTAACCACTGAATCATTTTGACAACGTTGCAAATCTATATCGGAAATGAAAGCAATTAGCCAAGTCAGCGAATTAGAAGGAATCGAAGCTACATAAATGAAACTGTTTTGTCAATTGCTAGATGAATGGCTGCCCCATGACACAAGGACAACTGATTACCCTGAAGAAGAACTTAAGGAGTTAATCACAGGAAAACAGTGTCTTCAAACAGACAGTTAAGGCTAAAAGTAACAATGATGATCCTGTGGCTTAAAGAGGTGTGTTTTGTCCTTCTTTGTTTTACAGAGAGCGAGATTAGGGGACAGGTGTCGAGCAATTTATCAGAAGATAAACAGCTTGTGAGGCCTTGGGTTTTTTAAAAAGTTGGAACAATAGAAGCAGCCTGAATGGGTGTGGTCAAGCTCCCACAGAACCAAAGATTTTTAGTTAGCTTTCAGCAAACCCTAACCCTAACCCTATCATAGGTTCTCTTCCTAGGCTATTGGATTACATGTGAGACAGAATCTGTTTTCTGAATTTGCCTTTTTGCCAAGGGGTGTGTTTGTGGGATGTTGTTATATTGGAACAGCTAATTAGTGATACTCACTGTATCTATTATTCTAAGTTTTCCAGTAGAGTTAAGTTATTCCAAGCTCTTCTTTCTTTTGCTTTATCTATGTTGTTTGAATAAATTGCGTTTTGCTTAGCATCATGTAGTTTGACCAATCGAATTGCATCTGGAATACAGAATCTGATATTTACCTTTAAAATAAGAAAATGTTAGGGTCTAGGCTACCTTCTTAATGTATTTTGAGGGGGTCTGATCTGGTCCAAAACACAAGGAACAAAGAAGTTACTCCCGATGAGAACGCAAGCTGCTGACTTGGAATATTTTGGATGAAAAAAAATTGAAAGAATCATCAATAATATCACATCTTGGAGCTGAAGGATGAAAATCTGTATCAAAATCCAACACCAGAATCCTGAATTAGCAGAACTTCAAAGAACAATACTACACAAGGATCGAACACTGGACGCATCCAGAGACAAACACTCTTGGTTGGAATTGCAACTAAATTCCACCATTAATTGGACGCTCACCAAGTTGAGTTGCGAGGCTTCACTCGTTCACTTGAAGGGTCTTACTCTGATTGCAACATGCAATAAGGTTTAAATCATTGTTTCAGCACTTGATTGTGAGCATTCTTAATCATTCGCCGAATTAAAGGTAACTTGTGGTGATTTACCCATAACATGCATGAAGCACTTGTCTGGGTGCTCACAGTATCCATGCCCTGCTTTGGTGTGCTTCTTGGCACCGTCTCAGAACCAGGCAGCTGACCTTGCTGGTCAGCACTGTTCGGTCATCTTGCTGTGAAGCAGTGTTCTACATCAATCTCATGTCCACAACACATGCCAGCAGGTTATTCAGCAAATGCACTGTATTGTGCACTAAGCAAGCAGCCAGGTGTCAAAAATCTAAGGCCCTCATTTAAGTCCATGGAGGTTCCTATCAGTCAGAGGGGCCCGGCATGGTAAATGTCAAGGGCAGACTTTGTTGAATTGAATTGAATAGTGAAGAGAAATTGTTCTGGTGACCTTTCCCTCAGAACAGAGGACCTGAAATGTTAACTCTGATTTCTCTTCACAGATGCTGCCAGACCTGCCGAGTTTTTCCAGCAACAGATACTTAAGTATTTGGTACACAATTGAAAGAATGATAAATGAAAGTTCAGCTCAAGGATAAAATGTTTAAAAAGTACTCAATTACAGAGCTTATCATGCCAGCTCGAACCAGCAACTAGTCTCCAGACCATGCCGAGATCTCAAAAATCGAGATCTCGCCTCAAGTCCAGTCCAGTCCAGGATTTGACTCTTCATGATAGCCTCCCATCTAGGATTCGCCTCCCTCACTGGCGTCCGGCCTGGCACTCGCCTCCTCCATGTCCCTCCAAGTAAGTTTAAGAGGTTAAAAGTTTGAAGAAAAGCACTCCAGAAAAGAGAAAATAGGAGAGAAAGAGAAACAATGGGCGGAACCAGGAGATAGGCCACAGTTAAGTGCCCAGTCAGTGTATTCTTGCTCAATGTGACCTTGTGCCTCTGCTGTCCAGCAGTGAACTTCAGTTAGTCCAATGTCTCCACAGCAGCCTTCCTGGAGGTAGGTCTAATGTAGGCAGGGGTGGTGTACAGTCAGTCCAGTGGATGGAGGAACAAGGAGAGGGACACTGTTGTGGGAAGGAGACTCAGGAGCCTATTTCGTGGAGATTGCGCAAGTTGGGGGAATGGGGAATGATCATCCTGGAGGAGGGGCAACAGCATTCATAAGGAAGCATACAGTAAAGCATGGAAGGGATGGGAGTTAATGTTGTGGAAATGTTTGTCCATATTCAAAAACGATTGGCTTTAAGGAGGGGACAGTGTATAACCACACCTGGTGAAGGCTGGAAACCACTGACCAAAGATTCGCTACTATCCTTCATTCTGGAAATCGAAACTACACAATGGGGATAAAAACTGCACAGAGAGTGGGCAGGGATAAATGTCCCAACCCATGAGGGAGGGCACTGAAAGACCGATCAATCTCAGGGCCTGTGGAAAGCAAGGACATAACACGTTGGTCCGTGCAGTGTGCAGGAGTCACGGATCCTTGGCCATCCTAATGCACTGTCCACCTCCTGCCCTGGACCACTGTTGGCTACTTCATTCAGCACCAAAACATTGCCTGGTCTCCTGCTGTCCTCTGAGGGTCAGTGGCCTGGGGCGTTTCCTCCTTGGCCTGGAGAGGCAATGTCCTGATCGTGTTGTATTAAATTATTAATCCAGAGACCCAGGTCATGTCCAGGTTCTGGCTTTGAATCCCATCAATAAAAACCTGGAATTAGAGTTTAATGATGACCATGACACCATAGTCAATTGTCAGAAAAAAACAAACTGGTTCACTAATATCTTTAGGGAAGGAAGCTGTTGTCCATTCCTGGTCTGACCCACATGTGATTCCAGACTCACAGCAATGTAAGACCATAAGACCATAAGACATAGGAGTGGAAGTAAGGCCATTCGGCCCATCGAGTCCACTCCGCCATTTAATCATGGCTGATGGGCATTTCAACTCCACTTACCCGCACTCTCCCTGTAGCCCTTGATTCCTTGCGAGATCAAGAATTTATCAATTTCTGCCTTGAAGACATTCAACGTCCCAGCCTCCACTGCGCTGTGGTTGGCTTTTAACTGCCCTCTAGGCAATTAGGGATGGGATCAAATGCTCACCAGCTTGTGCTCTCAAACTTTTAAACACGACAGTCCCGCTGAGGGAGCTGGGGGCTGGTGCAGGACGCAACTTTGCTGATGCTCTCTCTGAGGCCCCTGAACTCTCTTCCCAGAGATCAAGGAGGTGGTTTCTGATGGAGTGACTGCAGAAATCCCACTGGTACCTGTAAGGCATGAGAGACAAAGAAGGTGACAAGGCCAGTGGGTGGAAACGATTGACAATGAATGACTCTGGCAGTGTGGTCACTGTGAGAGTTGCTGAAAAGTACTTACACAGCTGGTGGGACATGGTGTCTTGGCATCCCTCCAGCAGTGATCCGTCTTCCCCAGTGTGAGACATAATCCTCTCCTCATAGTGAGCGAGGATCCTGATGTTGGGTCTCCTTCTAACTTTCTTTCTGGCCCGTGTGCTATTTTCTCTGGAATGAGATTGAGGGAGTGACACAGCTGATGAAGATTGATGAGAGGTCCCAGGTGAAGGAGTAGGCAGTGCAGAGCCCCTTTCAGGGAGGTGGGCCGGGGTGGGGGGGTGTGGAAATGAGATCAAGTGAGAGGAGATGTTACATGCAAGAGTGAGAGAGGCAGACAATGCGTTTTAGTGGGACTTGGGTGCGGAGATACAGTGAGTGTGAGCTCACAGACAGAAGAGCTTGGCACTCACTCTGGAGCAGTGGCAAAGGTCATTGAGCTCCTTGTGGCACTGTTGGCCATTTCCTTCTCACTGTGACCACCAGTGTGACCTGGGTACCTCAGACCAAGCTGTCAGGGTATAATGGTAAGGCTTTCTCTCCCAGTCCTCTGGGTGAAGGACTATCCCACAGCTTATTTTAGTACTCTGGGATATACGTTATCAGGTCCTGTTTAAGTTCATTCATTTCCCCAGCACCATTTGCTTACCATTACCATTTTCCTTCAATTCCAAATTTTCTCTAAACCCTTGGTTCCCTCACATTTCTCGGGGTGGGGAGGTGTGGGTTGGGTTCTCTGAGTGCCTATACCACAAATATAAATCTCAATTGTCGCTAAAAAGACACCCCTTCTGGCTTGAAGATCAGTGTGGGAGAAATCGATTACTGTCTCATGGCACTGGTACTGGGGAAGTGCGATCTATACCACTGGGATAGACTACGCCTGAAGTCTGAGCGGTCTGTGTTTGAGCTGCATAACTAGGCATGTGGAGAGGGTTTTAAACTCAGTAGTGTGAGCAAGGGACCAAACTTAGAGATATATATTAAATGAAAGCGTACAGGCAAAGCGGGAGGGATAGGGATTAATATGGGGAATAATATAACAGTAGAAAGGGATAAACTGTACAAATCTAAAAGCGAATCGACACGTAAGACTAGAGGTTGCAAAAGAAATGAAAATACAAAATTAAAAGCTGTGTGACTAAATGCAAATAGCATTGAGAACAAAACTGAATAACTCGTGGCGTGAAGAGAAGGAAATAAGTACAACATTGCAGAGATTTAGCTGCAGGCTGATATAGATTTTGACCTGAATATTGAGGGGCACAAGACATTTTAGGAAGGATAGGAAGCTAAGAAAACATAGAGGGGTGGCACTGTTAATTAATGATGATATAAGCACATTAGCAATTGGAGTCAAGATGAGAAAAGGTGAAGGTAAGAAATAACTGGAAGGAGTGATATACAGGGTTCCTATCATTATGAGCACATTAGGATGGAGTATAAAGGAAGGAATGATGGGAAGTTGTCAGAAAGGTACGGTGATAATCATAGAGGATTTTAATCTTCATACGGCTGGAAAAATCAGATGGGCAAAAGTAGGCTAGAAGAAGAGTTCAGGGAATGTTTTTGGGACCAGAGAATATGCTTTATGAGATCCCGTATTGGACAACATGACTGGATTAATTAATTATCTCAGAGGGAAGGCATCTTTAGGTCATAACAATTCGAATGTGGTTATACTCTACACTAATTTTGAGAGAGAGACGAGTAGGCCGAGGACTAATACTTTAAACTTAAATATTGCAATTTTGAGGGCATGAAAGCAGAACTGCCTGAAGGTGAACTGGAAAATTAAATTAAGGTATGGATCAATAGAGATGCAGTGGTAGGCATTTAAGGGGATATTTCAGAATGTGTGGAATAGATGCATTTCATTGAGAGGGAGAAATTCCAAGTGGAGGTCTCTTCATCTATAGCTAATTGGAAAAGTTAAAGATTGAATCAAACTTAATGAAGACGCGTATAATTGTGCAAAGATATTTAGTAGATCAGAAGATTGTGAAACTGATGAAGGACACTGCTGGATAGTAAGATTTCCACTGCTTCAACTGAGACTGTTTAGCAGCAAGACAACCTGCCTGGTTGTATGGCTATGCTAATTGGCAAGGCAAGGCATGAAATGGATGCTGCAAATTTGCAGGTAGGTGCTAGGCAAGTGAATCCTAAGACCGCAAACAAGCAGTCTGGTCCGATCTGTGAACTGGGTCCCGACCCCTGCACGCAACATATCCCAGCTGCAGCCTCTCGATGCTAGTGGTCAGTGCACCCTGCAATGCAGGTCCAAGTGGTTATCAGAGAGATGCCATGATGGTCTTGAAGGGTTGGCAAATGCCAGGTGCCAATTGTCCGTAGATGAGGGCTGTGTGCAGCTGGATCATGCCCTGAGCAACACGGACGATTATTGCAGCCAATGGCCAACTACAGCTGCCAGGTTCAATATCGTAGTTCCGTATTAAGTATTCTTGTTCACCTTGTACAGCATGTTTGGCAAAGTAGTGAGCTGAATATGCAAATTGGACTATTAATAAGGTAGTTATCAAAAAATAATCCTCACTAATGGCAATTTGGCGCTGCCCAGTGAGAAACTCACCTGATGTCTTGGCAAATGTCTAAAAGATGGAGCGAGGTACTCCCAATGTCGAGGTAGGCCTTGCTGTTCTTACCATTTGATGCTGCCAGTAATCTCCCAAAGTCACTCAGACGTTTATACTAATCCATTCAGAGCCTTTGGAACATTTCAGAGGTTTATAAAATCATGAGGGACATAGACAGGGTGAATAAGCAAGGTCTTTTCCCCAGGGTAGGGGAGTCCAAAACTGGAGGGCATTGGTTTAGGGTGAGAGGGGAAAGATATAACATGGACCTGAGGGATAACTTTTCCACACAGAGGGTGGTGCGTGTATGGAAAGAGCTGCCAGAGGAGGTGGCAGCTGGTCCAATTACAACACTGGTATCTGGATCAGTATAAGAAAAGGAAAGGTTTTGAGGGATATGGCCAAATGCTGGCAACTGGGATGGGATTAGATTGGGACGTGCGATCGGCAAGGATGAGATGGACCGAAGGGTTTGTTTCCATGCTGTGTGACCTTGTGAATCTTCCACAAAAGTGATGGAGGCTCAATGTTTGAATATTCTTGAGGCAAGTGTGGATATATTCTTGGTAAGCAAGAGGGTGAAAGGTTATTGAAGGTAGGCAGGAATTGAAGGTTACTCTCAGATTAGCCATGATGTTATTAAACGTGGAGTGTATTCGAGGAGCCAGAGGCCTTCTCCTGATCCTAACTTGTTATCCTTGCCAGTTGATTAAGCCTGTCATTTTAATTCTCTGCCATCTCCTAATCCTTATCTTTGGCTTGCTGTACTGTTCCCCTGGGTTTGATGTAAGCTTAAGGAACATCCTTTAAACAAACACTATATTATAAAAGATAATCCAACACTTCTAAACTCGTCATTGCATTCAACAATACCAGACAGCAAACTCTGTCCTCTATCTGCCTCGGTTTCTTCCTTGTTTCTTTGCTTTCTTGTCGCATCTTTTTGTTTTCATAGAACATAGAACCGTACAGCACAGGAATGGGCCCCTCAGACCACAATAATGTGCTGAATATGTCAACAAATTAAACTAATCCCTTCTGCCTGCCCTTGGTCCATATCCCTCCATTTCCTGCATACCCATGTGCTTATCTAAAAGCCTGTTAAACACGCCTATCATATTTGCCTCTACCATCACTCCTGGCATCGTGTTCCAGACTCCTTCCACTCTCTGTGTAAAAAATTTGTCTCTCACATCTCCTTTGAACTTTCCCCCTATAACTTTAAATGCATGTCAATGGTATTGGACATTTCAACTCTGGGGAAAAAAGATTTTGACCGTCACCTCTACCCGTGCATCTCATAATTTTACAGACTTCTATCAAGTCTCCCCTCAGCCTGTGCCACTCCAGAAAAAAAAAACCTGTGTTTTTCTAGCCTCTCTTTATAGCTCATATGCTCTAATCCAGGCGGCATCCTGGTAAACCTCTCCAAAGCCTTCACATCTTTCCTGTAATGTGGTGACCAGAATTGAATGCAATACTCTAAGTGTGGCCTAACCAAAGTCTTATAAAGCTGCAACATGACATCCTGACTCTTGTACTCGTTTCCCTAACCAATAAAGGCAAGCATGCCATACACCTTCTTTGCCACCCTATCTACTTGTGTGGCTACTTATAGGGAGCTATGGACTTGAACCCCAAGATCCTTCTGTCCATCAATGCTGTTCAGAGTCCTGTCACTAACTGTATACTTTTGCTTAACATTGGATCTCCAAAAATGCAGCATCTCACACTTACCTGGATTAAACTCCATCTGCCATTTCTCCGCACATATCTGCAACTGATCAATATCTCAATTAATCCTTGATAAACCTTCTACACGATTCACAGCTCCACCGATCTTTGTACTGTCTGCAAACTTACTAATCCACCCATCTACATTTTCATCCAAGTCTTTTACATATACCACAAACAGCGGAGGCCTTGCTGGGGCAGTATCCTTACAGAACACCACTAGTTACGGACCTCCAGCCTGAGAAACACTCTTCCACCACTATGCTCTGTGTTCTGTAGGTAAGCCAATTCTGAATCCATGCGGCCAAGTCACCGTGGATCCCATGCATCTTAATCTTCTGGGTGAGCCTACCATGAGGGACTTTGTCGTAAGCCTTACTAAGATCCATGTAAACAACATCCACTGCTCTACCCTCATTGATCACCTTTGTCAAGTCCTCGAAAAATGCAATCAAGATAGTAAGACATGATCTACCCTGCACAAAGCCGTGCTGACTGTCCCTAATTAGACCATGCTTTTACAAATGTGTGTAAATTCTATCCCTAAGAATTCTCTACAATAGCTTCCCAACAACTGACGTTAGACTCGCTGGTCTGTAGTTTCCTGGATTATCCTTATATCCATTCATGAATAGAGGAACAACATCAGTTACTCGCTAGTCTATCAGTGTCTCTCCACTGCCTAGCGAGGATACAAAGATCGTGGTCAAATCTCCAGCAATCCCCTCTCTTCCTCTCTCAAAAACCCGGGATAGATACTATCGGGCCCTGCGGACTTATCCACCTTAATGCTCTTCAAGAAACCCAACACCACTTCTTTCTTGATCTCAAAATGCCCTCGCATATTAGATGATCCACACAAATTTCATTATCTTCCAAAACCTTTTCCTGGGTGAATACCGATGCAAAGTATTGATTTAGGATCTCATCTACATTTTCTGCCTCCAAGAACAAATTCCCTCATTTATCCTTGAATTATCCTACCTTCTCTCTTGTTGTCCTCTTGTTTTTAATGTATCTGTAGAATGCCTTGGGATACTCTTTAAATCTACATGCCGAGGCCATTTCATGGCCCCTTCTTGTTCTCCTAATTCCCTGCTTGAGTACTTTGCTGCTCTTCTTATATTCCTCATGGGCCCTTTCCAATTTTAGCTTTCTAAACCTTACATATGCTTCTTTTTTCCTTTTGACTAAATCCACAACCTCCCTTGTTATCCAAGTATCGCTTACCTTGCCATCCTTGTCCTTCCTCCTCACTGGAATATGCCGGTCTTGAATTCTCCTCAGCAGGTCTTTAAACAGTTCCCACAAGTTAAACGTAGACTTGTCTGATAACAGATCCTCCCAATCAACACTCCCTAGCTCCTGCCTAATACTGATGTAGCTTGCCCTTCTCCAATTTAGTACCTTCCTGCAAGGTCCTGACTTATCCTTGCTTGTAGTTGTCTTAAAACTTAAGGAATTGTGATCACTGTTTCCAAAATTCTCTCCCACTGAAACGTCAGTCACCAGGCCAGGTTCATTAGCCAATACAAGGTCCAGAATGGCCCCTCCTCTAGTTGGACTACTCACATATTATTTCAAGAAACCTTCTTGCATGCACTTAATAAATTCTGCCCTGTCTAAGCCTCTTGTTCTAACGGATTCCCAGTCATTGTGGAAGTTAAAGTCACCCACTATGACCACTCTCTTTTCTTGCACCTTTCCATAATCTGCCTACATATTTGTTTCTCAATGTCTTGGTGGCTGTTGGAGGGCTTAAAGTATAATCCTATCAGAGTGACTGCACCCATTTATTTTTGAGCTGCACCAATTTTGCCTCAGCAGATGAGCCCTCCAGCATGTCTTCTCTGAGTGCAGACATAACATTCTCCCTAATTAGTAATGCAACTCCTCTACCTCTTTTACTTTCCTCTCTACCTCATCTAAAACTTTGGAACATTGAGCAGCCAGTCCTGTCCCTCTCTCAATCAAATCTCTGTAATGACTGCACCATCATAATCCCATGTACTGATTCAGGCTCTAAGCTTATGGCTTCATATTTCCTTTTTTACTCCCCATCTTCATTTCTTGTTTTTGCCCAGTAGGACTAAGTCTTCTGACCTCCTGTAAAGGGTCACTGGACCCGTAACGCTGACTTTATTTTCTCTCCACAGATGTGGCCAGACCTGCTGAGTTTCTCCAGCAATTTCTGATTTTTTAAAATCTTCTGTTATTTGGTCTCTCTCTCTTGTCTTCCAGCCTTTCACCAACCCTTGTTTTATCCTTGACCACCTACCCACCTCAAAACCTATTACATATTCAACTTTTCCCAGCTCTGACACAAGGTCATAGACTTACAATTCTAACCCTGATTTTTCTCTCTCTACACAGAAATTACCAAAGTGATTGTTTCTTTCCTCTCTCTCTCTTTTTCCCTGGCATTTTCTGCTTTTGTTTTAGATTTCTGGTATCCAAAGTATTCTGTTTTTCGGCCAATGAAGTAAGCTGCCTGGTCTCTTATATTTTATGCCTTTCTGACAACATCCCTTAGTTTTTCTGTGTAGTTGTTCTAGGAACAATGGCCCTGCCTTTTCACACAAAGTTTAAAGATGTCGATAAAGTTTCATTTGCACACGTTCATTTGGCTCCATGTCAGTGCAACAGCTTGACTGTAAAAATAGAGACGTACTTTTAATATGAGAGTTCAATAGTTGCCAATTCCCATGCTACCATTTTATATGGACTATGAAACAAACAATTCTGGTCTAGACCTTTATCTTCTCAAACAGGTCTGTTCATGTATGAATAAGATCAATGGAAATGGGAGTAAATCGAGAAATATTCATTCTCCTGGTTGGTTAATCCTTTTGGAAAGAGCTGCAATTTGCCTGATCTTTATTTATTTGGCTGTTAAACAAATATAAATGTGCTTTCCTGTACAACAAACCAAACACTGTATTGGATTAACGGACTTGTTGTTCTCCGGTTATCAACAAAAAATAGAATGGGATTGATTTAATGAATAAATGACAATTCCATTTCCAACACATTGATGAGGGTTCGATGCAGCAGCTGGGGTGAGATGAACTGTGTTAAGTTTTTTTTTAAAAACAAAATCTGTTTACAAGATCCAAAAGCTGTATTTCTCATGTCTGTGGCTTTCCTGTTTATTTAAATACGAGCTTGGCTCAGTAGCTGCGCTATTACTTTTTAAACTAGAGACAGCAAGATTCAAATCTTCTGCCAGGATTTGACCTCGTGGCCAGAGCTGACGCGGATGTGCGAAAGGGACATGCGTATTGCAATTGGTGGAAGTGCTGGCGCTGAATTGGATACACCACGCTGAAAATGGGGATTACAACTTCTATCCGCCTCCCCCCTCTCCCTATTTATTTCAGAACCCTCTTCCCCTCCCCCATTTCTGATGAAGGGTCTAGGCCCGAACCGTCAAGTTTTCCTGCTCCTATGATGCTGCTTGACCTGCTGTGTTCATCCAGCCCCATGCTTGTTATTACAACTTGGATGTCAGAAGGCATCACCTCAATTTCATGGAGCCAGCGCAGCAACTTTGTGAAGAATGAATGGTGCAGTTTGACAGTACTGCACCTCATGGTCCTTTGTCTGAGTGCATCAGCAGGGGATACAAGAATTGTAGTGTCTGATCACCGCTTCACTCCTTGAAGCTAAGTCACAAATCTAAAAGAGGGAGGTGACTTCAGACAGGTACTGTGAAGGAAGCGAATTTGATGCCTGAGGCGATGAGCCACAGCACAACATGGGAGAACAGTGGGCTCCAACAATATGTGGATGCCTTAGGAGAAAGCTGATGGTTTTGGAAGGGTTACAGACACATGCTGATAAGGCAATGGGTGTACAGAATCATGGAAGTCATTGCAACCAGTTTGGAAAATAACCTGTTGAGGTTGAGCTAGGAGTCATCATCCCACCTTTGTAGTCACAAGAGTGCAGTCTGTGCCTCATCCCCTTTAGAAAGATTGTATTTTGATGTTCTCTTCATATTTAGGTGTGACATTCCACGGATCCCTTCCTCTAAACTGCTACTTAATTTACATATGTACTTCTTTACCGTATCAGCCTTCTGTTGGAAAATACATTGTGGAACGATTAGGTAAAAAGCTCCATGGTACTTTGGTGTTCTGAGCCATGGTCACGACAAGGTTGAAAGGCCAGTAGTCACATGTGGAGCTCCTGGATGTATTAACACAAGGAGTTCAATGATCGCACATGAGCGTCAGCTTCGCACCTTCACCTTAAAGCTTTCACACACCGGTGTGAGTTATTCGAGCAGAGCAGCCTCTTCCGAGAAACATACTGTACATCACTTGCTCGACATACCTCCCAATCTCTTGATGGAGACAGTGGGACCCAACTGGCAGGAGCAAACTGGTGACCGAAAGTATGTTATGTTGGAGAGATTGAAGATGAGAGAGGCATGTCTGCTTATTCTAGCCATCATGGATAAAATCCCAACAGAGTGGAAAGAGGCCATTTGGCCCATCGAGTCCACACCGATCCTCCTAAGAGCAACCCACCCGACCCTCACCCTATCCCTGTAACCCCAACGTTTTACCATGGCCAACCCACCTAACCTGCACACTATGGGCAATTTGGCATGGCCAATCCACCCAACCCGCACACCTTTGGACAGTGGGAGGAAAGCGGAGCACCCGGAGGAAACCCACGATGACACAGGGAGAAGGTGCAAAGTCCACGGAGACAGTAACCCAAGACTGGAATCAAGCCCCAGTCCCTGGCACTGTAAGGCAGCAGTGCTAACCACTGAGCCGCCGTGCCACCGTAGAGTCAAGGGTAGATATTGGTTATTATGGGGATGTTCATTGATGAGGCCATGACCGCTAGCAGGGATAACAATGTCCTCATACCTCTACCTTCTCTCAAACCCCACAATTCAGAAAAGATTTACAAGGATGTTGCCAGGTATTGCATTTCGCTAGGGAAAATCAAGGCAGGACTTATATACTTAATAATAGGGTCCTGGGGATTGCTTCCAAACAAAGAGACCTTGGGGTGTAGGTTTATAACTCATTCAAGGTGGAGTTACTGTTAGACAGGGGAGCGAAGAAGGTTTTTGGTAGACATGTCTTTATTGGTCAATGCACTGAGCATAGGAGTTGGGATGTCATGTTGTGGCTGTAAAGGACATTGGTCAGAGATAGCAGGAACTGCAGATGCTGGCGAATATGAGATAACAAGGTGCAGAGCTGGATGAATACAGCAGGCCAAGCAGCATCAGAGGAGCAGGAAGGCTGACGTTTCGGGCCTAGACCCTTCTTCAGAAATGGGGGAGGGGAAGGGGGTTCTGAAATAAATAGGGAGAGAGGGGGAGGCGGATAGAGGATGGATAGAGGAGAAGGTAGGTGGAGAGGAGGCAGACAGGTCAAAGAGGCGGGGATGGAGCCAGTAGAGGTGAGTGTAGGTGGGAAGGTAGGGAGGAGATAGGTGAGTCCAGGGAGGACAGACAGGTCAAGGTGGCGGGATGAGGTTTGTAGGTAGGAGATGGGAGTGGGGCTTGAGGTGGGAGGAAGGGATAGGTGGGAGGAAGGACAGGTTAGGGAGGTGGGGACGAGCTGGGCTGGTTTTGAGATCTTCAAAATCTTCCCTCCCCCTCCCGCATCCCAAAACCAGTCCAGCTCGTCCCCGCCTCCCTAACCTGTCCTTCCTCCCACCTATCCCCTCCTCTCACCCCAAGTCCCACCCCCATCTCCTACCTACTAACCTCATCCCGCCCCCTTGACCTGTCCGTCCTCCCTGGACTCACCTATCTCCTCCCTACCTCCCCACCTACACTCACGTCTACTGGCTCCATCCCCGCCTCTTTGACCTGTCTGTCTCCTCTCCACCTATCTTCTCCTCTATCCATCTTCTATCCTCCTCCCCCTCTCTCCCTATTTATTTCAGAACCCCCTTCCCCTCTCCCATTTTTGAAGAAGGGTCTAGGCCCAAAACGTCAGCCTTCCTGCTCCTCTGATTCTGCTTGGCCTGCTGTATTCATCCAGCTCTACACTTTGTTATTAAGGACATTGGTCAGGCCATTTTTGGAATATTGCATTCAATTCTGGTCTCCCTGATAAAGGAAAGATGTTGTAAAATTCGAAAGTGTTCAGAAAAGATTTACAAGGATGTTGCTGGGGTCAGAGGGTTTGAACTATAGAGAGAGTCTGAATAGGCTGGCACAATTTTCCCCGGAGTGTCCGAGGCTGAGGGATGACCTTATAAACGTTTCTAAAATCATGAGGGACATGGATAGGATGACTGGCAAGGTCTTTTTCCCATGATTGTGGAGTCCAAAACTAGAGCTCATAGGTTTATGGTGGGAGGGGAAAGATTTAAAAGGGACCTAAGGAGCAACTTTTTCAAGTAGAGAGTGGTGCATGTGTGGAATGAACTGCCCGAAGAAATGATGGAGGCTGGTATAATTGCAACATTTAAAAGGTATCTGGATGGGTACATGAATAGGAAGGGTTTAGATGGATAAGAGCCAAATGCTGGCAAATGGGACTAGATTAATTTAGGAAATCTGGTCAGTATGGACGTGTTGGACTGAAGTTCCCCAATCCCTAATTCCCTTCTGACATCCAAGTTGCTGATGCAAGCTGAGGCTGGAGTGTAGAGCTCCAAATTGGCAGTACTACTGTCATACCATCATTGTACACTGACTGGTATCAAGGCCTACCCGCTCTTCAGATATTAGGCGAGTATGTGCTAAAGTGGTGAACCAATGTGCTCAGTTTTATGGTCTATATATTAACATGAAATCCAGAATACCAAGTGATAGAAAGTATCATTAATCTTGCTTAAAACTCCTGTCAGGGAAATGAAACAAAAGTAATTTGGGTCACTCAGTGAAATTCTGAAATATTATGTGTGATAGTCGAATTGACAGCTTTTGTGAGAACTAGCAGGAAGCTCATCATTCCCAAATCTGGATGTTATTAGGTGTAATCAATTGCAATTGGTGATGCCCAAGATATTTCTAAATGTAAAATCTATTCCAAACAAGTGTAATTGAATATTTTAGAATTTAGTTTTACAAATTGCTTTGAAATAAAAATCCTTAACTTGGCACAGTTTGATTAATACTAATAAAATGGGATAATTGCAAAATTAATAGTTATTTTCATCATTTTTTAATAGAAGTGTTTAGACCAGCAGTGCATAACTTAATTTTAAGTAACTGAAAATTACTTTTTAGATGGCACAAAATGGAACTGTGGCATATCAGTGATGAAGGATTTATGAATGCTCTTGACGGTGAGTGAGGTGATAATTACTTGGGCTGCTTTGTCCTGGATGGTGTTGATCAAGTTTTAAATTGTGGAAATGTTTGTTGACACCTATCAGTCCAAACTTGAATGCTACCTAGGTGTTGCTACTTCAAGCATGAACTGTTTATTAATATCGAAGTTGGTGGTACAACTGATCAGTATGCAAAACTGTAAGATAAATAAGCCTCTTTACTTCTGACTTTGTGATGGAGGAAAGATTACTGATAAATATTAAGTTTTGGACACTGCCCTGAAGAACTCCTATAGTGTCTTGCAATATGAAGTAATATACACTTTACACTGCAAATGGTAAGAGTTGTTACGGAGTAAAGCAGCCATCTTGAGGTTTCTGGGCATTAGAGACAGTGGGAACTGCCGATGCTGGAGAATCTGAGATAACAAGGTGTGGGGCTGGATGAACACAGCAGGTCAAGCAGCATCAGAGGAGCAGGAAAGCTGTAGAAGGGTCCAGACCAGAAACGTCAGCTTTCCTGCTCCTCTGACGCTGCCTGGCCCGTTGTGTTCCTTCAGCACTACACCTTGTTATCTCATCCAGAGATTTTGGTAGTTTGATCTTTTAAAGTAAAAGAACAGAGGAAGGGGTGGAGGCTGATACAATTACAACATTTAAAAGGCATCTGGATGGGTCTATGAATAGGAAGGGTTTAGAGGGATATGGACCAAACGCTGTCAAATGGGACGAGATTTATGCAGAATATCTGGTCGGCATGGACGGGCTGAGCTGAAGGTTCTGTTTCCGCTCTGTACAACTCTATGATTCTATGACCCGAGATAAAAAATTATTCTAGTGCGTGAATACAATTCTACAAAATAGGGATAGGGTCATTGAACATAAAAGGGAAGAGGTGATGGTAAATGTTTACATGATATTTAACTACTGTTAAAATTGACATAAATTCTGGGCAATCCACCATAGAACGGATATTAGAGTTATGGGAAGGTCACAATAATATATCACTGGAATTATACCAAGAGTTTAAGATTTTGGTCGTGAAGAAAGACTGGGTCTTTTCCCACTGGAACAGAAAGGGAATGAGGATTAAACGTGGAACTGAGCGGATGTTTAAATAATTATGGCTTGGCTTCAGAGATAAATAGTGGATGATTGTTCTCACTGATTGGTGAAACAGCGACGTATCTGAGGATTATTACTGGAAGGCTGAAGTAATTAGGAGCCTTCTTTTCTACAGACAGTCACTTGGACATTGAATGCCTTGATGCAGAGATTGAGACCATTAAATTGTCCAAATCTGAACTGCGGATGAATTAGGCAACAAAGATAGATGGGGACAGGATGGAGAGTCAATACTGCAGTAGCTAGCACCACATGAAGTGCCAGGACTAACACAGGAAAACACACACTTTGATATGGCTCTGAAGTTTTCAAAAAATTGTGGTGGAGGCCTGGATCGTGATGTTGCCACCCACCTCCAAACAGAGCACCTATCAGCTTTTGTAGAAAGTTAGTGGAAGAAAATGGCAACAGGCTCTACGTGCTCTTCTGTGCCATACAACTTTGCATGTTAAAGTGCAGTTGTCTCAGGCTGTTCTGATTTTCATCCATGCAATGTCCAAATCATGACTCCTACCCTTTAGTCCTGAAGAAGAACTAAAGGAATACTCCTCTAAATTTAGTGGAATCCTTGGAGAGCTCTTGTACCTTTTAGTAGGGTAATTTACTCTTTTGGATACAGTCCTAGGGAACCTTTGGGGGAGATTGGAGTACCATGTAAGTGAAGTAACATACTCTTTGAGAGTGGTAAATCCCATTTTGAGAGAGGTGGCATGTTTTTATTTGTTAAAAGTAGGCATGAATGTGCATAGAAACTGTATAAATTCATTGGACTTGTCAAGAAAACTGCTGAAACGAGCTTTCAAAAGAATCTATCAACAGCACAAAAGAAGTGGTGACTGCTCTATCATTAGATGTCAACCGATCTGTTGAAAGTAACAATCAATAGAGCATTCAAAAGGATTTTTCAACAAAGGTCTCAATAGGAACGATCTAAAGGACTTTTCTAGCAGAGCTATCTGAAGGAGCTGTCAGCAGGTCTGTCAAAGGGAGTTGTCAAAAAGGACTATCAGAACGAGTTGTTAACTAAGCTTTCAAATTCAGCTGACAAACAAAAAGCTTTCAGGAAGAGTTGTCAAATGCTGCTACTGCGACTGGACATTCAAAACTCCCCTTTAAAACCCCCCTGGAAAATTCCCCTAGAAAACAGCAATGTTCAAAAACCAATATTCACTATTTTACAGCCTGTTGCCAACAGCCTGAGGGCTATCACAATAGGATTAACATTACGTTACTGATTCTATGACCTTTATTATCACAGTAGGGTGCCTGTCAGTCCATAGTTTGAAAAAGCCAAGTAGTTAGGCGCTATCTGAATTGTGACTATGAAATTTCCATACTTGTTTCTGTAAGGGATAAAATGAAATAGCTGCAGAACTTTTTCTCCAGTCAGAGTTTTTAGTTTTGTAAAAGAGAATTTAGCATTTGGTTTGGATGAGACCAAACCCCCTTGAAATATTTTAAAGTAGGTGGCCTAGACCCTAAATTTTTCTTATTTTAAAGGTAAATGGTAAGTGCCGTGTTTCAGATGTGATATGACTGGTCAAACTACTTGACATCAGGGAATTTAGAATATCTTAACTAATTGAAAACTTAACCGAATAAAATAGTACCTATTACTAATTATCTGTTCCAATATAGTAACAGTGCATATACACACCTCTTGGCAAAAAGGCAAATTCAGACACAGTTTCTTACATAAAAATTGAAAGAACTGCGGATGCTGTAAATCAGGGACAAAAACAGAAATTGCTGGAAAAGCTCAGCAGGTCTGGCAGCACCTGTGAAGAGAAAATCAGAGTTAACCTTTCCTCTGAGGAAGGGTCACTGGACCTGAGATGTTAACTTTGATTCGTTCTTCACAGATGCTGCCAGACCTGCTGAGCTTTTCCAGCAACTTCTGTTTTTGTTACAGTTTCTTACATGCTGTTCTCCAATCCAGGAGGAAAAAGAAACATCTAGAGAAAATTCAGAGAGTGTAGCAGCCAGAAGACATTCACTGAAGCTCCCAACTCTTTTGAGACCCCAAAGGCTTCAGCTTAGAGCTAAGACAAAAACGTTAAAAAAACCCAAGAAATCCTGGTCTGTGAGAGCTGGCCACACCCAAGCTGCTCCCATTGTTCCAACTAAGTAAAAACACAAGGCCTCACAAATTGTTTACCTTAGAGGCAACTGAGTACCTCTGCCTTACAACTCTCTTCAAAAAAAGGACTAAAAAACCTTTGCAAGTGACTGTATTGTCACACAATAAACATTTGAGAACCTTCTTTGATCTCATGTTGGGTTCTGAGGTCTGCGCATAGATACTGAGTGAATTGGTACTGCAGCAGTGAGGACAAAGGCTGGTGGAAGCATGTTGACGTGAGTTGACATTAAGTTGCCACAGGGCTACAAAGAAGCATCGGGTGCAGAGGGGCATAGGTTAGCCTGGAGGATATGAGGGCCAATGAGAGGTGGGTTGAGGGGCATGGATTGGCATGAATGTTATGAGGGAGCATTGGACTGGGTGGATAGGAATTAAGGTGTCATCGTGGGCTAAGGGTAGAAAATAGGGAGTATGTAGGAGCAATGGACTGCAAAGGGTGATATTTTGAAGACTGTTACACAATATTATTCTCTTGCAAAATTCTTTTGCACTTTGTTTCTTTCGGAGGTGCAAATTATCCCTACCCTGAGCTCGTCACCCAGGAACAAATATTCAGATTCAATATCTCCCAATTCATTGATGGAGCAAGGATTGAAATCATGGGCCTCATTATAGTCACGGCGCATATCCCCTGCTCCTAATGCAAGTACAGTGGACCTTCTTGGATGATTTATTATTCAGGGCACTGCTACACACAGAGCTGGTAGCTGCCACGTGAATGTTACCTCTATATGAATGAAGTGTGATTCCTTGCTTTGTCATTTGTTCCAATTCAATTTAAATCATTTGTAGCCATGCATGTGGCTTATTCAGTTTAGGTGTTGTGTAAAATGGGTTTAATTCCCACACTGGCTAGGGTAGCACATAGAGACCTTTTTCTTTTGCCTGCTTCATTTATAGGGTCAGTAATTATTTCAAATGGGGAAGGACGGCTATGGCCCTCAAGACCCATGACTCATTAACATTTATAGTCATACCCATTAACCTATCAGACTCATTAGACTGGATTTTTAGGGTCCTATCAAGATATTGACAGCAGGGCAGGTGAAGGGTGAGATGTGCAAATAAACAGGCCATGTGTCAATTTCTAGCTACCAATCCTGACACTGTTTTTGAACTAAACATGGATCAGGTAGTTTCACAAGCTAAACTTTGGCATCCAGGTAAATGTGTTTTCCTTGATCTGCCCTATTTTCCTTTCTAGGAGAGAAACCGTCTATAGTTTGTACCCAAGCCAGGTCTCCTCCAAAACTACTTGAAAAACTTTCAATGTCTGGTTTTTTCTAAATTAATATTGTTCCTTGATGACCTTAACCAAAAGCAAGCTAATGCCGTTCAATGTTTACTCCCAGCCGTAAAGTCAACAGCAAGCAACATTCCAATGGGCTTGCAATCAGTTGCTCTCTAACACATAGTAGATTAGGTTATAGTTTCAGAAGGACTCTTTGATCGAAATTTTGTTTTTTTCTCTTTGCAAGAGTAACCAATAACCATTTGCCACTAGTTGTAAATTGAAACTGTAAAAATATTAATAGTACAGGCTAAATAATAAAGTTAGGCCACATGGGATTCAGGGTGAGCTTGCAATTGGATACATAATTGGCTTAATGGCAGGAGACAGAGAGTGTTGGTGGAGGGTTGCTTTTTGGACTGGAGGTCTGTCACTAGCAGTGTTCCACAGGGATTGGTTCTAGGTCCTCTTTTGTCCGTCATTTATATAAATGATTTGGATAAGGATATAGAAGATGTGGTTAATAAGTTTGCGGATGACACCAAAATTGGTAGCATAGTAGATAGAGAAGAAGGTTTTCTAAGATTACAAAGGGATCTTGATCAAGTGGGTCAAGGGGCTGAAAAATGTCAGATGGAGTTCAATCTGGATAAATGCAAAGTTTTGCATTTTGGCACAGCAAAGTTAGGGCTTATACAATTAATGGTAGGGTCCTGGGTAGCATTGTAGATCAGAGGGACCGCGGGGTACTGGTGCATAATTCTTTGAATTTCGTGGCAAATATAGACAGGGTGGTTAAAAGGACATTTGGCACCCTTGCCTTCATTGCTCAGTCCCTTGAGTATAGGCAGTGGGAAGTCATGTTGAGGTTGTACAGGACATTGGTGAGGCCTCTTCTGGAATAGTGTGTCCAGTTCTGGTCACACAATTATAGGAAGGCTTATTTTAAGCTGGAGAAGGTTCAGAAGAGATTTACCAGGATGTTGTCGGGTATGAAAGGTTCGAGTTATAAAGAAAGGCTGGATAGGCTGGGATCTTTTCACTGGAGAGTAGGAGGTTGAGAGGCGACCTGATAGAAGTTTATAAAATAATGAAAGGTAGAGATAGAGATTAGAGTAAATGGGAGTTGTCTTTTCCCTAGGATGGGGTATTTCAAGACTAGGGAGTACATTTTTTAAGGTGAGAGGAGAGGGATTTAAAAAAGACATGAGAGACAATTTTTTTTTACCCAGGGGGTGGTCCACGCGTGGAATGAACTTCCTGAGGAAGTGGTGGATTGTGGTTACAATTACAACATCTAAAAGACATTTGGATCGATACATGAATAAGAAAGATTTGGAGGGATATGGGCCAGGAACAGGCAGGTGGGTCTAGTTTCGTTTGGGATTAATTTTAGCATGGTCTGGTTGGATTGAAGGGTCTGTTTCTGTGCTGTTTGAATCTTTGACTCTATGACTCTGTGTATAATTCACACATTCTCCATTACAATATGTTTTCTCTGAAGCAACGGAGGCTGAGGGGAGATAAAAGGTACTGCAGATGCTGGAGAATCCGAGATAACAAGCATGGGGCTGGATGAACACAGCAGGTCAAGCAGCATCATAGGAGCAAGAAAACTTGACGTTTCGGGCCTAAACCCTTCATCAGAAAACTGAAAACTTCATCAGAAAAATTTCTGAAGAAGGGTTTAGGCCCGAAACGTCAAGTTTTCCTGCTCCTATGATGCTGCTTGACCTGCTGTGTTCATCCAGCCCCACGCTTGTTATCTCGGAGGCTGAGGGGAGACTTGATAGAAGCTTATAAAAATAATGAGATGCATAGGTAGGGTTGATGGTCAGAATCCTTTTCTCAGAGTTGAAATGTCTAAATCTAGAGGCATGCATTTAAGGTGAGAGGGGGAACGTTCAACAGAGATGGACGAGGCAAGTTTTTTAACAGAGTGGCAGGTGTGTGGAAAGCGCAGCCAGGGATGGTGGTGGAGGCAGATACGATAGGGGCATTTAAGGGACTTTTAGATAACCACACAGTCATGCATGGAATTGAGGGATTTGGACCTGGGGCAGGCAGAAGGGATGAGTTTACTTTGGCATTGTGTTTGAAGGGCCCATTCCTGCGCTGTACAATTCTATGTTCTCTGGGTTTCTTTTTAACAGGTAAATTTTGTGCTCAGTTGTTCCTTTGTCCACTGTACAATTTTATGTCATGGTCTAATAGTACTGTGTAAATGGTATTTATTTAGCAACCACATGATAGTTTTTTTTAATACTCTGTAACATTTTGCTTAAATTTCGATTGATTGAAGAGTTTCTTTCAGTACAAGAGAAACCCAAGGCTCACAGGCCGAATTTGTACGTTATTACGGGAGCTACTAATAACTGCAACACACATATCATGTTAAGAAATGGTAATCCCTTTCTGCTTGAAATGTTTTCAATCAAATTATAACATTTATTCAGATGATCCATTCAGGTGCAGTAGCTCAATGAAGCTGTTCAATCATCAAGTGACGACAAGATAATTCCTGGAACGTTACTTCTTCATTAGAACATCCTGACATCATCAGTTATGTCAGAAAAAAAAAATGCAGAAAATGCTGGAAATACTCAGCAGATTGACAGAATCTCCGAAGAGAAAAAGTATGTGTTTCAGGCCTGCGCCCTTTCATCAGAACTAGGAACAGTTAGAAACAGAATCAACTTTGAGAAGTAAAATGGAGAAGAGAGGGCAATGGTAAGAAGAACAAAATGGGAAGGTCTGTGATAGCGTGGAAGGCTGTGGAGATTAAATAACAAAAGGTGTTATCATAGAATCCCTACAGTTTGGTTATAGGCTAAGTGACCCATCAATCCACACAGACTGTCCCACTCAGACCCACCCCATCACTGTAACTCTGCATTTGCCATGGCTAATCCACCTAGCCTGTGCACCATGGGCAGTTTAGATTGGCCAATCCACCTAACCTGCATAATTTTGGACTGTGGGAGGAAACAAGAGCATCCAGAGGAAACAAATGCAGATACAGGGAGAATGTTCAGACTCCACACAGACGGTTACCCAGGGTGGGAATCAAACCCAGGTTCCTGGCGCTAAGAGGCAGCAGTGTTAACCACTGTGCCACCCCAGTATGTTACAAATAGAATGGTAATAGAATAAATAAAATAAAAGGGCCCTGTTTTATCCCCTTACACTTTCACTTGAATCAGTTTCAGTTGTGGACATAATATCACATTCCTTTTTTCACGGCATAGGCCATTTTTAAGTGGTCAGCTGTCTTGATTTAAAACCCATTTTCAACGTACGGGACAGGTCAGCACAGAGCATGTTTGGTGTGAGTACATTTCTTGTGGATAGACAGAGTCCCCTTTGGAGAGTGGAGGTACCACACAGAGAAACCTTGAGGATGGGGCAGTGTCAGGTCTTCTTTAGGATTGTTAACTGCAGCGAAGGTTGTGTATGAATGTGAGTGATGATGCTGGATGGACAGATTAAGGATGTAAAGAAGAGCCAAGTCAGATAAAGATGGGTGTACATCGGTGTGAGCAATGATGCCCAGGAGTAGGCTTAAAAAGGCAGCCATGGTCTGACATACATCAGCATATAGGGGAAAGCATATTACTCTTAGCTTTAATGCCCTGCTTAGATCATTGAACCCTTTCACAAGAGTGCTGTCAATATCCTGTGCTATCATAATGCGAGGTCTACATTTGCATGAGTGAATAACAACCAGCTTTATTCATATGTAAGTATTTCCAGTGAATATTAAGGGGGGACATCCTATCCAGAGTTCTACTGAGCTGGGTTTCAGTTCCACATGACCTGGCATCACTAAGAGCTCCTTTCACATAAGCTCAGTGGCTATACCCAGACTAAAGACCCAATTTCTTTTACCGCTCGTGTTTTCTCAGTACTACCACTGGGGCTTCTTCCTTCTGTTGTTAAGGATCAGCATATCCCTCCTTATCCCAGCAGCACAACCAGAGATGCATCTCTATAGTGCCTTTAACTTTCTACTTTACATTCAAAGAATTGTTTTCCAACCTTTCTCACCTCCAACTGTGTCAAATTTGGAGAGTCCCTTTAAATATTTGAGATGACATCCTGGCAGGGTGGGCTATCATCATTGGTTGGGAATCCTTAATGTCATTTGTCAGTGTAGTGGCTGGGTTAAACACCCACTGACATTCCCACACCCAGGTTTTCCATGCACTGTTGGAACCGTCCTCTCCCAGCATATTGTAAACATAAAGGTCAGCGCAATAAAAATGTCATTAATCTCTTCACTCCGTTCCTCTCTCCACAGGTGCTCCCAGAACTGCTGCGTATTTCCCATGTAATTTCTATTTTGGGTTTCCTGCCTCACCAGTGTTTTGTTCTTAATTTAGCCTGAATCTACTTTGTTTGGAATGACTGATTAATGAGGCAGTAATTAGAAATCTGAAGTTGGTCCCACCTCACTTCTCAAACGTGACAAGTTATACTTCAACTGTATTTGAATGACTGGTTTTGTACTTTAAGTGCATATTTCTTTGTTCTCGCACCTTATTTATGTCTCAGTTTATTCAATACATTCTGTTTGCTTATCCTTTTTTTCCCCTTATACCTATGTAACTAAACAATGTATTAATTGGTTTCAGGTTGCTGTAATCCTTCTCTCCTTGGCCTTAATGACCTCAGGTCTGCATTACTTGCATAGATCTCACAATGCTGTCAGACTGCAAACAAATTCCCACTGTGACAACTAACTGCAGGTTGCTAATCTTGTTTCGCTTGTCAACATCACTTTCCCAGCTAATTCATGGTGGTGCTAACCTTTGACTTGCTAGCAGAAAGATAACTAGGACTAACCACAGGTGAAGGAAGAACTCTAACAGCAAGAAGGCAAAGCCTCTAAGTGACCAAGAACAGATTTCCACAGAGGAGGAGAAAAAAATCTACTCATCAGCAAATCGTGCCCTTAGTTGGTCCACTTGGTGAGGGGATCTGGTCCCAATTAAAAACATTTTATTAATACACTGAAAGGGGCAAATAGAGTCATAGAGATGTACAGCATAGAAACAGACCCTTTGGTCCAGCTCGTCCATGCTGACCAGGTATTCTAAATCAATCTAGTCCTATTTTCCAGTATTTTGCCCATATCCCTCTAAACCCTTCCTATTCAGGTACCCGTCCAGATCTTGTAATTGTACCAGCCTCCACCACTTCCTCTGGCAGCTCATTCTATACACACACCACATTCTGCATGAAAAAGTTGCTCCTTAAGTCCCTTTTATATTTTCCTTTCTCACCTTAAACCTATGCCCTCTATTTTTGGACTCCCCTAGCCTAGGGTAAAAGACCTTAACTATTCATCCTATCCATAACCCTCTTGATTTTATAAACCTCTATAACATCATCTCTTAGCCTCCTATGCTCCAGGGAAAATAGCCCCAGCCTATCCAGCCTCTCCCTGTAGCTCAAACCCTCCAACCCTGGCAAAATCCTTGTAAATCTTTTATGAACTCATTCGAGTTTCATAACATCTTTCCTACAGCAGGGAGACCAGAACTGAACACAGTATTCCGAAAGTGGCCTAACCAATGAGCTGAACAGCTACAACATGACATTCCAACTCCTATACTCAATGCACTGACCAATAAAGGCAAGCGTACCAAATGCCTCTTCACTACCCCATTTACCTGTGACTCCACTTCTAATGATTTCTGAACCTTCACCGCAAGGTCTCTTTGATCAGCAACACTCCCCAGAACCTTACATGAAGTGTTTAAGTCCTGTCCAGATTTGATCTACCAAAATGCAACACCTCAAATTTATCTAAATTAAACTCCATCTGCCACTCATCTGCCTATTTGTTCATCTGATCGAGAGCCCGTTGATACTCCGAGGTAATCTTCTTCACTGTCCAATTTTGGCTTCATCTGCAAACTTATTAACCATGTCTTCTAGACTCACATCCAAATCATTTACATAAATGATAAAAAAGCAGTGGACCTAGCACCAATCATTGTGGCACACCACCGGTCACAGGCCTTCAGCCCAAAAAGCAACCTTCCTCCACCACCCTCTGTCTCCTACCTTCAAGCTAATCTTCTATACAACTTGCTAGTCCTCCCTGGATACCATGTGATCTAATTTGTGCACATTCACAATGTTTTTGTAGCACATATTAGTAATTGTTAACAGGTATTAATAATTAAATGCCATTCCTTTATGTGTCACGTATATATTTGTTTCGGCTGGCCACTGGACACCTATCAGGAGCAGAAACCCAAACATTTCTGCCCATCCAGGTTTGAGTCTTCGAGCCAACTGCCACCCTCCGACTCCTGGCCATTTGAAATCAACCAACTGGGAGCAGATCAGGGGCCAAAGCTGTAATCTTCATATTTGTAAGCGTTTGCTTCACACCAATTCCTTTGTCAGTCGTCTACTGTGGGGAACTTCATAATTGCTTTCAGATGTGGTTCGTACAATACCTGAGGTCTTCAGACTTTTCACAACCAGCAAACTCGTCCACAGCATGTTCAGTGAATTGTGAATTGAATTCATTTTGTTAAAATAATTCTCCGATTTAAAAATAGCAAGCAGCAAAACCTTAGTTTTAAAACAAGATCAAAAATTAGCTTATTGCACAATGATTGCCAAAAGTTACTACGTAAAAACATGGTATAATTATTAAACAAAATATAGACTTAAAGATCAAAAGTAAATATGGATAAAAGATAATTTAAATGATGAAACTCAGTTTGGACCTTTTTTTTTCCTTTATTCATTCACAGGACGAGGGCGTCACTGACCTGGCAGCATTTATTGCCCATCCCTAATTGCCCAGAGGGCAGTTAAGAGTCAACCACATTTCTGTGGATTTGGAGTCACATGTAGACCAGACCAGGTAAGGATGGCAGTTTCCTTCCCTAAAGGGCATTAGTGACCGAGATGGGTTTTTCCAACAGTCGGCAATGCATTCATGGTCATCATTAGACTCTTAATTCCAGATATTTATTGAAACCAATTTCCAGCATCTGCCATGGCAGAATTCGAACCCAGGTCCCCAGAAATTATCTGGTCTCTGGATTAACAGTCCAGCGAGAACACCACTAGGTCATCACAGGCCTATTACGTACTTGCAAATTTCTCTTTTGAGGTGAAAAGGTTGTAAATTTGAAGTCAGAATTTGACAGCTATAACAGCTTCTGTAGTTAACAAGTTGGAGGTGAAATAACCACCCCAGAGGCTGGTATCTGGTCACCAATCACCCTTTATTTACATGTGCATTATACATGACACTGATCCAGCTAGCACAGCGAAAGCTCTCAGAGTGAGCAGAACCTTTGACACTCCTATTTAAATCTGTCAGCCAGGGCTCCCTGATTGGACCAGGTTAACAACCCCAATCAGGGAACTTGTATTCGATGAAGTCCACCCCACTGACCCCATTACCATCACAACAGGAGGTTTCCTCTGCAGGTGGGATTGGCAGAACAGATGCTGGGAGGGATAGGTTTCTTTCTGGTGTGACATGGTGGCTCAATGGTTAGGTCTGCTGCCTCACAGTGCCAGGGACCCAGGTTTGATTCACCTCAGGTGACTATCTGTGTGGAGTTTGCACATTCTCCCTGTGTCTGCACGGGCTTCCTCCCACAGTCCAAAGATGTGCTGGTTAGGTGGATTGGCCACGCTAAACTGCCCAGAGTGGGAAATGTAGGGAGTGGGTCTGGGTGGGATGGGCCTTTGGAGGGTCAGTGTGGACTCAATGGGCTGAATAGCCTGTTTCCAGCTTGTAGGGATTGTACAATTTCCTTTAAGTTTACGGTCCTGCAGATTGGTCCTCGCTGGCCTGGTTCAGCATAGTGGCCCTTAGCGAGTTAGCCTCTTCCTTAACTGCAGTTGAAAATCCTCTCTCTGACTCTGTCTCGTCAAATACAGTGAAGTTCTGATATTAAAGTGGTGCCTCATAGCTTTATGCAGACGGTGTTTGTGTGGAATAAACTTCCTGAGGAAGTGGTGGATGTGGGTACAATTACAGTGTTTAAAAAGACATTTCGATAAGTACATGAATAGGAAAGGTTTGGGCCAAAAGCAGGCGGGTGGAATTGTTTTAGTTTGGATTACGTTTGGCATGGAGAGGTTGGACCAAAGGGTCTGTTTCCATGTTGTGTGACTCAATCTATGAATGTCAAGCAAACTTGTGATGATTCAAAGCTAAGCCAGTTATTGGTATTCCTTGTGGGAGGGGCAGTGGAATGGAGGGTTGTGGGTGCTCTCTTCAGTCTATTGCTAGTGTCAGAAATTTGGCACGTTTATACTTTCAAAAATCGCTTGTGCGGTCAGAAGATTTGATCAAAATCCAAATGATTCACTTTGGTTATTGAAATCTTTCTGCTTCTGGTTTTCCTGAATCAACAAGTGACAGCTGTCATGTGAAATGGCTCAATATGAGTTTCAGTCTTGGGCTGATTTTTCATGCAAAGTTCAACTTGGTAATTTTGGATTCAGTACGCAGTTCTGGTCGCGCCACTATAGAAAGGATATCATTAAACTAAAAAGAGTGCAAGAAAGATTTACTAGGATGCCATCTGAGCTGGAAGGTTTGAGTTGTAATGAGAGGTTGGATAGCCTGGGACAATTTCCCTGGAACATGAGGAGTGAACTTATAGAGATCTATAAAACCATGAGAGGCATGAGTAGACAGCCAACAGTTTTTCCCATGGTGGCGGAGTCTAAAAATAGAAGGCATAGGTTTAAGGTGAGAGGGCAGAGATACAAAAGGGTCCCAGGAGCAATTTTCTCACACAGAGGGTGGTGAGTGTCTGCAATGGACTGCCAGAGGTAGTGGTGGAAGCGAGTACAATTTCGTCTTTCACGAAATATTTACACAGGTGCATGTTTGGGATAGGTATGGACGCAAATAGACCAAATGCAGGTAAATGGGACTAGATTAGTTGCAGAAACTGGGAGGCATAAACAAGTTGGGCCAAAGGGCTTATAACCATACTGTAGACCTTTATAACTATATGACTGTAAACATCTAATCAATTAACAGCGCGGGTATCTGACCAAAGCAGTTAACTTAAATCACACGCCTTCTTTAAAATTATGCATGTAATTCACTGTTCCAGATAACTTTCAGACTATTAAAAAAAACTTATTCAGAACTGAAACAAATAAACCATTTTGTCAATAATTTAGAATTCAAATTCCCAAATTATATACCTTTTTTCCACACTGGACATCACCGAGAGTCAATATTCACTCAAAGCTTGTCTTGAAGTTAATGAGTTGTCTAGCCAACTACAAACATTAACATTTGATAGATTGGCATCCATCACCAACACTCTTTCTTTAGGTATTCGTAAAATTAGCAGCCTTATTTTGACAAAAATCAAACCTCACATACGCAAAAAGTACGCGGACACACAAAAAGTCTCAAAAAGTTCCTGAGGGTTATGACAGACCAATATTAATCCAAATTTATGTACAAACCAGCAAGAACTAATCAAGAGAGAATGCTTCATCCTTTTCAGTCGATGACATTTTTCTTATTCTGAAGATTAAAATATCCATTACTCTGAAATGAAAATTATGAAAGTTAGTAATAGTTGTGTAAAGAAAAATAATTTTTCCAGTAGCATAAATGAATGTAGAGTCATAAAGTCATAGAGTTGTACAGTACAGAAACAGACAGTTTATTCCAACTCGTCCATGCTGACCAGATATCCTAAATTAATCTAGTACCATTTTGCCCATATCGCTCTAAATCCTTTCTATTCATGTACCCATCTAGATGCCTTTTTAAATGTTGTAATTGCACCAGCCTCCACCATGTCTTCTGGCAGCTCATTCCATACCCGCATCACCCCCTGTGTGAAAAAGTTGCCCCTTAGGACCGTTTTAATTTTTCCCCTTTTGCCTTAAACCCAGGTCCTCTAGTTTTGGACTTCACTACTTTGGGAAAAGACCTTGGTTATTCACCCTATCCATGCCCCTCATGTTTTTATAACCCTCCGTAAGGTCACCACACAGCCTCTGATGCTCCAGGAAAAATAGGCCAAGCTGACTCAGCCTCTCCCTACAGCTCAAACCCTCCAACCCCAGCAACATTCTTGTAAAGCTTTACTGAACACTTTCAATTTTAACAACATCTCTCCTAAAGCAGGAAGACCAGAATTGAATGCGGTATTCCAAACGTGGCCTGACCAATGTCCTGTACATCTGCAACATGCCATCCCAGTCCAAATGTTCAACACACTGACCAATAAAGGCAAACATACCAAATGCCTCTTTCACTACCTTGTCTACCTACAACTCTACTTTCAAGGAGCTATGAACATGCACTTCAAAGTCTCTTTGTTCGGCAACACTCCCCAGGACCCTGCCGTTAAGTCCTGCCTTGATTTGCCTTATCAAAATGCAACACCTCACATTTATCTAAAGTAAGCGCTGCCTGCCACTCTTTGGCCCATTAGCTGATCTGATCAAGGCCCCATTGTACTCTGAGATAAACGTCTTCACTGTCCACTACACCACCAATTTTGGTGTTATCTGCAAACTTACTAAGCATTCCTCTGACAGTCACATCCAATTAATTTATATAAATGACAAAAAAGCAGTGGACCCAGCAGCAATCCTTGCAGCACACTGCTGTCATGGTTCTCCAGTCTGAAAAACAACCCTCCACCACCACCGCCTGTCTCCTACCTTCAAGCCAATTTTGTTTCAAATGGCTAGCTCTTGCTGGAATCTATGCAATTTCACCTTGCTAACCAGTCTATCAAGCAAAACCTTGTTAAATGCCTTGCTGAAGTCCATATAGACAACTTCTTCATGCAATGGCCTCTTGGAATTATCGCTGGACTGTTAATCCGAAGACCTGGATAACATTCTGGAGACCTAGGTTCGAATCCTGCCATGGCAGATGGTGGAATTTGAATTCAATAAAATATCTGGAATTAAGAATCTAATGATGACCATGAATCCATTGTTGATTGTCAGGAAAAACCCATCTGTTTCACTAACTGCCATCCTTACCTAGTCTGGCCTACAGGTGACTCCAGACTCTGAACTGCCCTCTGGGCAATTAGGGATGGGCAATAAATGCTGCCTAGCCAGTGACACCCTCATCCTGTGAATGAATAAGAAAAGAAAACTTAGTTATGTAAGCAAGACCCACTAGATGTTCCAATGACAACATAAAACATTGGATCAGTACCATATCAATTCTTTGGTTGACATCCATGTGAAATAGCAAGAATGAAAAGAATGGTGCAGAATCAAAGAAGCTGCTCAAAGTGACTGTTTCATTAGATGACCGTGAAACAAATGATGATTGAATTCATTGTGCAATTTCCTTTAAACTATTTTTCCTAATGTGTTTAATTTGGAAAACTATAATTGCTTCAGTCTTATGGTGTCTCTGTTTTCGTCATCTTGGTATGTTACCAAATAATGTTTCATTCAGTCCATATCCTCGGTCAAATACTGCATCAAAAATGTTTAACTTGTTACCAGCTAATACTATGCTCCTCTTTTACCACATTATGGAAACTTATTTGCATGAAATGATTGGTTCATTTGTTAAAACAATTAAGTTGAACAATTTAAGCTATCATGTCCCTCAAATAATTATGTATTTTGGATAAATGGGAAAATAGTTTTTTGCTTCAAATTGTATTCAAAACTTTGGACTTGAAAGTAGGTTCTCTTAAATCTAATGATGGAAATATGGAAATGATCATTAAAAAGACATTGAATGTAAAGTTTATTAGAATTCTGTCATACTCCAGTTTATGTGATGACGTGATATCCTAACAGATTGGTGTACACAGATATTTTTGATTAAAATGATACGCAGACTGCCATGTATATAACTGTTGTTTCAAGTCAGAGAACACTTTGGCAGCTATTACGATGTTCGCCATTATTAATACATGTTGTTATAGCTCTCTGTTAATTTCTCAACGACAATGCACCAGTGCTGTTCAACAGGTTTGCTTCTGAAATGACATTTAGACAGATTGGGGTGTACCAAGGTTATATTTCTTGCTTTCAATGGTCCTGGAACTTCACACGGTTCCTTCCTTGATAACAAACCAGCCGGATTAAAATTGTATCAGAGATAGTAGGTACTGCAGATGCTGGAGAATCCGAGATAACAAGGTGTGGAGCTGGATGAACACAGCAGGCCAAGCAGCATTATAGGAACAGGAAAGCTTGACGTTTCAGGCCTAGACCCTTCCATTTCCTGATGAAGGGTCTAGGCCCGAAACGTCAAGCTTTCAGGACATGGTCGAGCAGTTTCAAGGCCGAAGGATTATGAGACAGTTGCAGTGGGAGAGAGATCCCCTGAGGTTTGTCCGGAGAGAGGAGGGTAACTTCTTCAGGGTAGGCATCCTTAGAAGAGGCTTCACAGTGGGGTTAAAATTGTGTCAGAGATAATAGGTACTGCAGATGATGGAGAATCCGAGATAACAAGGTGTGGAGCTGGATGAACACAACAGGCCAAGCAGCATCATAGGAGCATGAAAGCTTGACGTTTTGGGCCTAGACCCTTCATCAG
>JAHRHZ010000094.1:4547790-4562806 GCA_024137785.1 Ginglymostoma cirratum | reverse complement strand
GTGATGCTGCTTGACCTGCTGTGTTCATCCAGCTCCACACCTTGTTACCTGATTAAGATTGTAATTGTGGAGCTGAACTACACCAGTCAATTGTCCCTGTATGATAGGATATCTACAACTTACGAAACCAGTAAGACATATAACTAGCAATTTGAAAGGAATTTTGGTGCCACTTGTCCTGTATTCTGTTATTTCTGCCAATTGCACTTCGTTTTGTTCCTGACTTAACCTTTAACCATGTTCAAAAGGAAACAATCATGTCTTCAAATTGATTCATAGGCGTCACTCGCTAGGCCAGCATTTATTGCCTATCCCTCGTTCTCCTGGAATAGGTGGTGGTGAGCTGCCTTCTTGCACAGCTGCAGCCCATTTTCTTTACGTAAACCTACAAACCTGTTAGGAAGGGAATTCCAGGATTTTGACCCAGCGACAGTGAAGGAATGGTGTTACATTTCCAAGTGACGATGCTGAGTGGCTTGGAGGGGAACTCACCATGTATCTTCTGCCACTTGTCCTTTGAATGGTAGCGACTGTGAATTTGAAAGGTGCTGTCTAAGGAGTCAGGGTGAACTTCTGCTGTGCATCTTGTAGATGGTATACACTGCCGCCTCTGAACATCAGTGGTGGAGGAAGTGGATGTTGTAGATATTATACCAATCAAGCAGGCTGTTTTGTAATGGATGGCATTCAGCTTGTTGAGAGTTCTTGGAGCTGAATCGATCCAGTAGAGTGTGGAGCATGAGGGATTTTGGATGAAGTAGAAAGAAGTTTTAGCAAAGATTTGTAGCTCGGGTTGTGGGTGAGGTTGTTGACTTGCTCGCCGAGCTGGCTTGTTCTCGTTCAGATGTTTCATCACCATGCTAGGTAACGTCATCAGTGCAGTCTCCGATGAAGCGATGTTATTCTACTCCCCTTGGAATTTATACTGTCCAGTCTGGTTATGGTGAGTTGTGTCATTTCCAGTTTTGTTCTGTATGGGTTTGTATACGGCATCCGATTCTATATGTTTGTTGATTACCTTATGTAGTATCAACAAACATATAGAATTGGACCCCACATACAAACCCAAACAGAACAAAACTGGAAATGACGGTTCTCACCATAATGAACAGGACAGTATAAATTCCAAGGGGAGCAGAATAACACCGCTTTGTCGAGGACTGCACTGATGATATTACCTAGCATGGTGACGAAAAGTCTGAATGAAAACAAGCCAGCTTGGTGAGAAGTAGAAAAAAATCAGGTGATATTTGCCAAATAATACCTTAACAAACAATAATGAGGTTCTTTTTTTTCTCCAATGTTTTTCTTGCTCTTACTTCTCTGAAGTTAATCTATTTCTCAATATGCCGCTTCAGGAGTATCTGTCACTTGGTTTGTTTCATCCTCATTGTTATTATTTATGCGTGAGCCGTGCAAATGAGTTGCCAACCGTGGACAATATCAAAGTCTGGCTCTATTTTGTCTTACTCATACCACATGTCCACATGCACATAATTCCAGCAAGCCACTGTAATAGATTCTATCGATGATATTACTACATAATGTCAGCAAACTGCTATAGATGCACTATACAAAACTTTCTATCCAGAGGCATCACAGCTTGGTACGGCAACAGCTCTGCCCGGGACCGTAAGAATCTACAGAGAGTTGTGAACACAGCCCAGTCCATTACACAAGCCAACCTTCCATCCAATGACCCATCTATACTTCTCAATGCCTCAGAAAGGCGGCCAACATCATCAAAGACCCTTCCCACCCCTGTTAGAATCTCTTCCAACCTCTTCCATTGGGCAGAATTTACAAATGCTTAACACACATACAAACAGATTCAAGAACAGCTTCTTCCCCGCTGTTATTAGGCTTCTCAAACAGACCTCTCAAATTTTACATTTAATGTTGATCTCGCTCTTTGTGCAGCTGTAACATTGTATTCCTCATTCTGTTCTATTACCCTAATGCACTTTGTATGGTATGACCTGGGTGTACGGCATGCAAAACAAAACTTTTCACTGTACCTAGGTACATGTAACAACAACAAGGCAAATCAAAATCAAAATAACATCCTTTATATTCTGTTCTAAACTCCCCCAATAAGAAAAGATGGACAATTTATGTGACATAAGTTCTCCATGATAAAACCATATTCATGAGCATCTGTTATGAGAAATTTGGCATATCTATCCATAAGACTTGGATGCAAGTGAGTGGCAGCTTGAGTTATTTGTCAAGACTTCTCTTCCTTTACCCATTACATAAGCTGAACCAGTTATGTCTTACCACACTTGAGTCACATCCAAAGAAAATTAGAATGGCAACAATGACACAATTCACACAAGTCCGTATGTGAACTTTTTAACCACAGGGGGAAAGGGAAAATGTCTGTTGTTTCATGAATGACTCGTATAAGAATGACATAACGAGTAAGTCAACAAAGTAAGATCTATGGAAAATAAATCCAAAAAAATACAGAACTTGTAAAGACAAGTAATTTTGTTTGCAGCACCTGATTTGTTGTTCCACGGTACAAATGTTCCCATCATTTCGGGCTATATACAACACAAAGGAAGATGGGTTTGAGTGTTGGATGCCAACTAACTCAAGGACATCAATGCAGGAGTTTCTCAGGCTGGGCTCCTAGTCCTTATTCACCTTCAACTGCTTCATAAGTGACCAAGTGTCGGAGGATCAAAAGTGGGAGTGTTGGCTGATGATTGCACAATATTCAGAAAGGGTCACAACTCCTTAGGTACTGAAGCAGTTTGGGTTTGGTAGCAGCAAGATCTCAACAATACTCAGGCCAGAGCTGACAAGTGACAAGCGATAGTCACACAGTACAAGTACGAGGCAATGGACATATCCAACATGAGAGAGGTTTGTGTTGGATTATGGCACAGATTCTATGCTGGGCAGACCTTAAGGAGAGTTAGATCACGCCCTGACATTTGTCATTTCAGTATAAAGTCTTGCCTTCAGTCATGATAACCACATAAAGGACTGCACGGTAGCTCAGTGGTAAGCTCTGCTGCCTCACAGTGCTAGGGACCTGGGTTCAATTCCACCCTTGGGCAACTGTCTATGTGGAGTTTACATATTCTCCCCGTGTCTGCGTGGGTTTCCTCAGATTTACTCCCATGGCCCAAAGGTGTGCAGGTTAGTTGGATTGGCCATGCTAAATTGCCCACAGCGTCCAGGGATATGTAGGCTAGGTGGATTAACCAGGGGTAATGCAGGACTGTAGGGAAATGGTAAGGTGGTGTGTCTGGGTGGGATGCTCATCAGAGGGTTGGTTTGGACTCAATGGGCTGAATGGCCTGCTTCTCCACTGTAGATATTCTATGGCTAGACCTGGTCATGTTGTGCATCCGTTATATTGTTATCTGACTACAAATGTACAATATATATGCATTCTTCTACGTGTTGCGTGGAAAGAAGTTCCCATTCTTTAAAAGAAAAAAGGGATATGTTGTATTATGGCATACAGTCAAGGCCAGGCAGACCTGTACCTTTAAGCCAATTAAATAATATTACAATGTGTAACATTCGTGTTTAAAGATATCCATCTCTTTTCATTCAATTTCATTGAGTAATGAAGTCAGTGCAGTTACTAAACTACCCATGTATAAGGTACAGTAATATCCGTCAACACAGAACCAGATTTAATGTTTGCATTGAGGTCAGCCAAGTGGACTTATAGAATCTGAGTTCCCTGATTGGGGCTGTTAACCTGGTCCAATCAGGGAGCCCTAGCTGATAGATATTAACAGGAGTGTCAGAGGTTCCGTTCACTCCCAGAGCTGGCTCTGTGCTAACTAGGTCAGTGGTGAGGATTTTCCGCATGTAAATACGGGGTGACTTGGCGATGGAATTAGTTCACCAGATAGGGCACGTAAGTCAACGGAGATGGTGGCATCTTGGTAAAATCACTCAACTAGTAAGTTAGGAGCCCCTATTAAAGTTCTGGGAGGTGGGTTAAAATCGTACCATAGCAGCTAGTGAAGTTTAACTTCAATAAATAAATCTGAAATTGAAAACAGATCTCAGTCATGGTGATCATGAAAATATCAATTTTCATTAAAATCCATCTAGTTCACTAATATGGTTGTGGAGGAGATCTACCACCCTTGCTTGGTCTGTCGTATATGCATTCCCAGATCTGCAGCGTGTATGGGGCAGATACTTAACTGCTCTCTGAAATGTCCTAGAAAGTCATTCAGTTCTAGGGCAATGAGAGATGGACAACAATTGCTGGCTACTTTGATGGTCACATATCATGATAGAATTTTTAAAAAGTAGTCTGTGCTATCATAACTTTGTGAAGAGGAAAACGTCAGACATCTGATTCAATAGACACTTGACTTTCTGTGCTGTATGTTTTCTGGGCTAACATATGGTAGCAAACCACAAAGCAGTATCACTTGCTTTTACCTCTTTGACACATTAACATTGTTGAATCCCCAACAATTATATCCTGGGGACTACCACTGACTAGAAACTTAACAGGATCAGCTATATAAATCTTGTCACTTCAAAATTAGGTCAGCGACATAAGAATAATGAGGTGAATAGATTCATCAACGTTTATCCACTGTTTGCAAGACAGAAGGTAGGACTGAGACGCTATACTGTCAACCTTGACTTGCAAATCGAACAACACTCAAGTTCAACATTATCAAGGACAAAGCAGCTCACTTGATTGGCATTGCATTTAGTGACTCACTTCACCACTGCAGAGTGGCAATTGTGTGCACAATTTACATGATACTCTTGAAAAACTCACCAAGGCTTTTAAAACAACATTTTCTAAACATCTGATCGCTTCCAGAAGGATAAGAGACACGGATGCATGGGAACAATGCTTCAAAATTCTCCTCTAAACCACATGCCATTCTGACTTGGAAATAAACCACCTTCCTTCACTGAGGCTGAATCAACATCCTGGAACTGCCTCCCAAACAACACGCCGGGTGACCCTACAACCAGATGGACAGCGATAGTTTAAGAAGGTTCCTCACCAACTCATTCTTCAGAACAGTTTGAGATGGGTAAATAAATACTGGCCTTGTTAGTGGTGTTCAAGTCTCACGGCCAAAACAAGAACCTTCAGAAATTCTCTGAAGCCAGAATTTCCAGAGCTCCTGAGGTTTATTAAGTTCTAAAATTTAAGTGACATGCAGTAAATCCAAAAAATTTGTGGGATGTGCTAAGACATTTGCCCTAGTTATTACTCATTTAATTTTAAAGTAACATCTCCGATGAATAAGCAAAACCTCCAAAAATGTGAAGGCAGAAATAAAACAAAAAATGTATAAAATTCCCATTGATTCATCAGACCAAGCTCTGAGGCGTTATTTAACTCCTGTGGGTATTCCCAACAAGTGGAGGGAACGCTGCTTGGGAATCAAAGCTACCTTCTGCAATAGCTGTGACTCCCTTGCAGCATCCAAGCTTGCCAGCTGAGAGATAACACAAATGCTTCCTTTATTCTTCTGGGACCAGCAATTTATGTCCTTTATTAGAATTCTTAATCAATACCACTCATGGCTAGAAAGGAAGGCTTGCTGTCTTCTTGACAGTATCAGTGGAACCTCCAGTTTATCGTAGCTTGTTGCCTGATGGATAACAATGCAATGAAAACATTCATCTCACCTGGAGGGCTGACAGCTGACTGTGAAGAAAAGATACCTCGTACTGACAAATACATATTGGTGAAGCTTTCCTGTCTGAGCATTACAGCAACTGGCAGAGAAATTCCTACTCCCTGGTGTAGAAATCTTTGCTGAAGTTAAAACGACCACTCCTTCTCCCTCCTCAATGACATCATCTTCTTTGATCGTACCTGGGTTCCCTGTATAAATCCGGGTTGCCCCACCTGTATTCCTCAGACCTGGACTTTGGTAGGGATCCCATCTCCCATGTTTTCCGGTTGGGGATCATTCGGATTAATGTCGTTGGCATACAGTCTTCTATTTACCCCCTAATAAAGTCTGTAACAGTAATGGCGCACATGTTTAGATTGGCTACTGAGTTCTTGTATATGGACCAGTCCACTGATTCTAAGCTGTCTCTTTGAAGCCCTGTTCATTGCCTCAGACCAACATTGCGCTGGGTCCTTGTAATTCAATTTCTGCTTCTAAGCTGGGAGGAGGAGCGTAGTGTTATGATCTGATTTTCCAAAATGTGAACAGTGGTTTATGAGGCAGGCATCTTTGATGATTGGATAGCAATGGACGAGGATGTTCGGGCCTCTGTTGGGACAGGAGATGTGTTGAAGATGCTTTGGTAGTGTGTTCTTGAGGTTGGCCTGCTGAAGTCACCAGCTGCAAGGAATACCGCTTCGGGGTATCTTGTCCCAAGACAGTTTGTAATGTTGCATACTTCGTCAAGTGCATGGGGTGGGATGTAATCTGCTGTCAGGATAGCGGAGGTGAACTCACATGGCAGGTAGTAGGGAAGAAATTTCACTGTTAGATATTCTAGGTCTGGGGAGAAGTAACTCGCCAGGGTCACCATGTCTGAGCACCAGGAGCTGCTGATTACGAAGCAGACCCCACTGCCTCTTACCTTGCCTGGGAACGCATCCTTTTGGAGCCCTACATTGTCCTCCTCACAATTTGCAATTCTCTAAAATGCTGTGGATTTTGCAAATTTTGGAAGCGAGCATCCCAATACCAACCACTGTGGAACTCCACTACTAGATTCCCTCCAGGCCAGAAATAGCCAGCCAATTTTCTATCTGCATTGCTACATTTCATTTTATTCCATGGTGCATAACTTCTCAAGATTGTTGGGTGACACTGTATCAAATGCCTTTTGGGAGTCTGTACACCACATCAATGGCCTTCTCCTCATCAACCCTATCTGTTAACTCTTCAAAAAATCTCCAGCAAGTTAGTTAGACATTTTTTTTGTTCATTCTGAGATGTGGGCTTTGCTGGCTGACCAGCATTTATTGCCTAACCCTAGTTGCCGTTGAGAAGGTGGTGGTGAGCTGCCTTCTTGAACTGCTGCAGTCCTCCTGCTGTGGGTTGAGCCACAATGCCATTAGGGAAGGAATTCCATGATAGTAACCCAGCCAATGTGAAGAATATTTCTAAGTCAGGATGATGAGTGACTTTGAGGGGAACTTGAAGGTGGTCATGTTCCCATGTATCCTTGTCCTAGTTGGTGGAAGTGGTTGTGGGTTTGGAAGGTGCTGACTGAGAATCTCTGGCGAATTTCTGCGAAGCATCTTGTAGATAGTACACACTGCTGCTGCTGCTGAGCATCAGTGGTGGAGGGAGTAGATGCTTGATACATCATTTTCCTTTAATCAATCCAGGCTGACTTTTCAAAATCTGCTCATGTTTGGCCATGTGACTATTAATACTGTAGTTAAACTGTCTAGCCTGTAATTGCCAGGTTAATCTTACTACCTTATTTGAACAAGGGCTAATCCAGGTAAGGTTGATATGTTATGGCCAGATGACTGCAATTTCCACTGTCATTGCCTTTTGCATTTCATTCCAATATCCTACCAACTTCAACGCCTGACAGATTATCCATTAACAATATATATTTCTATCTAATTTAGTTCTAATTCCATGAGTATTTCGGGAGTCAATTCTTTTGAGATCCTTAGATTCAAGCCATCTGGCCTGGGGAGTTTGTCAGACTTTAACTCCAATACCTTTCCCACCACTGTTTCCTTGGTTACCATTGATAAGAAACTAAAATGTACTAGCCATATAAATGCTGTGGCTACAAGAGCAGATCTGATGCTGGGAATCCTGAAGCAAGTAACTTACCTTCTGACCCTCCAAAACCTGTCCACTGTCTACAAGGTACAAGTCAACAGTGTGATGGAATAGCTAAATTGCCCATAGTGTTCAGGGATGTGTAGATTAGGTAGGTTATAGGGGGATGTGTCTGGGTGGGATGCTCCAAGGGTCAGTGTGGACTTGTTGGGCTGAAGGGCCTGTTTCCACACTGTAGGGATTCTATGAAATTTCTATGAAAACTCCCCACTTGCCTGGATGAGTGCAGCTCCAACAACACCCAAGAGGCTTGACATCACCCAGGACAAAGTAGCCCACTTGATTTGCACCACATTCACAAACATCAATTCCCTCCACCTCTAATGTTTGGAGCAGTAGTGTGAGATTTTTTTTTAAAGGGTGGGTGCAATTTGAATGCTAGTAACCTGATATCAATGGCAAGCCCCAAAAACAATTGTTTGAACAAGCAATAATTGAAGGTCGAGTTGCAGACAATTTGGAGCTCAGAGAGTGTACCAATGTTGCCATTGCTGGCCACAAGAAGTTGATTGGACTATGGGCTAGTGATCTGGTATAAATGACAGGGACATTTTGACTACTAACAACCATGTGATTCGTTCTCAGGTAACTGGACAGCTTGAAGTCAGTAACAAGTTAGCAATAAATGAGAAGGAGAATTGTTCAATTCTTCCTCACCTCAGGAGCAGACTCTTATTCTCTAGAGTCAAAAGTGACTGTAGATTTTAAGGAAACCAATTTATCTTTCCTGTGACAATTGTGGTAATCTGTGACTTTCAACGGATATGTCAGAGACTTTTTACAAGTGAAATGGCCACCTTGTGCCTCTAACCGAGTAGTGGAAGTATCCGGAGAAAGACAAATGAAACAATGCGCTGGCTGCAAAGGTGTCATGAGTAGCTAAGGTCTTCTCCCCAGGGTGGGGGAGTCCAAAACTAGAGGGCATAGATTTAATGTGAGAAGGGAAAGATTTAAAAGGGACCAAAGGGGCAACTTATTCACACAGAGTGTGGTGCGTGAATGGAATGAGCGCCAGATGAAGTGGTGGAGGCTGGTACAATTACAACATTTAAAAGGCATCTGGATGGGTATATGATTGGGGAAGGGTTTAGAGGGATATGGGCCAAATGCTGGCAAATGGGACTAGATTAATTTAGGATATCTGGTCAGCATGGACGAGTTGGACAAAAGGAACTGTTGCCATGCTGTACAACTCTATGACTCAATGACTGTATGAATTTAACGTAGTCTCTACATGCTTATAATCCCTGGGCAGGTTTTCTTTGCTGGTCCTGCCCATGTCATGATGCCCAGCTGTGTTACAAACCCAAACATCAGACAGACGACACAGCCTTCTGGATTCTCACTACAGAGGGCAGTGCCTATCTTGCTGACCATACAGGCCTCTATTACCATAACATTTATACTTAGGAGCCCCACTTGAATGGCTTTCTGTACCTCCATGCCATGGTAGGTTCACCTTGCAGATGCACTCTCATCCATATAAGCTACAAGAACCTCAGAGCCAATTGCAAAGGATGAAACTAATCTACTCTACCCTCTCAATCCTCATATCGGCCTCGCTTGCAATTTCATTCTTCTGTTCCTGACCGCTGACCAAATCAGATGATCCTAACTAAAGGCCATGCCCATCTCCTGGAAGAAAGCATCCCTTTTCCTGATACAAGGTGTAGAGTTGGATGAACACAGCAGACCAAGCAGCATCAGAGGAGCAGGAAAGCTGACGTTTCGGGTCTGGACCCTTCTTCAGAAAAGGTTCCAGACCCGAAACATCAGCTTTCCTGCTCCCCTGATGCTGCTTGACCTGCTGTGTTCATCCAAAACTACACCTTGTTATCTCAGATTCTCCAGCATCGGCAGATCCCACTATCCCTCTTCCTGATACATTCTGTTGTTTCTCACCCGGCTTGCAGATCATTGACTCTAAGTCAAATTTCCTCGATCTGCATACTCTCCCTGCAGATGTGGTTGCCTTACACCATACTGGCATCCATCAGCTGTCAAATAATGCAGTTGCAACACTCGTGCTCAAAAATTGTTTTTGTTTGACACAAAGCACCCTGAAGATTATGTCTTTCAGTCAGTTGCTTCTAACCTTGACTACTTGCTTTCAGTACCATTGTCACCTTCATATTTACGACAGACAGAGAAGTTTCATTTTCTATTCTGATATTCCCATAACCATTAATCTTTAGTGTTTCCTTCCAAGTAAAGTTATTTTCTCTTTCCTGAAGTTCTTGCTCTTCCAGACTGAGAGCAGTAATAAACGTGGAGAGAGTCAATCATGGAGCTAAAGTAATGATTAAAACGTGCAGACTGAACAACTAAGGTACACGGCTGGAAACAAAAGAGAAACCTTGGAACATCTTCTTTAAACAGAATTAGGAACATGTTCGGAGTTATGCAGTGAGTTAACACTGAAGGCAAAGATTTGTGCGGTTTTGTCTAGCAGCAACTATGTCTCAGTTAACTGAACAATTTGGATCCCAGAACTGTAATGAATGTGACCCAGAAGAGGGGGTATCTTGATTATCAATTGAAGTGATCTCTCCTGGTGCACTGTTCAGGCTATACTTTCAGGACAAACTCCTCAACAGTCCATCTGTGACTTACGTTAGATATGAAGATAGGTGAATAGTGGAGTGTGAGAAAGTTGGGATAACAGAATTAATTTGAGACCCAATGTGATAATCATAGAACCCCTACAGTGCGAAAGCAGGCCACTCAGCCCATCGGATCTGCAGTGACCCTCCAAAGAGCTTCCCACCCAAACCCTCGCCCACTACTGTATCCCTGTCACCCTGCATGACTAACCCACCTAACCTAAACATCCCTAGACACAATGGGCAATTTAGCATGGTCAATATTCCCAACCTGCACATCTTTGGACTGTGGGAGGAAACCGGGGCACCCAGAGGAAATCCACACAGACACGGGGAGAATGTGCAAACTTCACACAGACAGCCACCCGAGGGTGGAATGAAACACATGTCCCTGGCACTGTGAGGTAGCAGCGCTAACCTCTGAACCACAGTGCCACCCTATAACATGGAGTCTATTCTCATAACATGAAATAATTGCAGATTTGAGAAACAAACTGCTTGTTATTTGCTCCACAACACACTTCTCATTTGATCAGAAGATAGCACCCTCTGTATACACTAGACCCCGTAAGCCCCTAAGGAAAATGCTTAGAAGATGGGACTGGTAGTTTACACAATGCCTTTCTTGTAGAATAAGCAACAGGTATGGAAAAAGTTTGGGCAGCGTGCTTTGCCTGAAGCTTACTTCTGAGTAAGGAGAAAATTTCTCAGGAGCTGTAGTTCATCATGAAGGGAGAAGGGGTGGGAAAATTGTCCACTGTAGAACTGCGGTGATCAAGATAGAGGCAGTGAGCAGATTGATCCACATTGATAAGGTACGTAGCCATGACAAAAATTGGTGTGACCAAAATGTCCTGGGAGTGGCTAAGAGGCTGCAGGGTGACTCGGACAGATTGGCTGAGTAGGCATATACTTGCCAAATGAAATACAATGTGGATAAATGTGAGGTTATTCACCCTGGTCACAAAAACAGGAAGGCAGGTTATTATCTGAATGGTGGCAATTTAGGAAAAGGTGAGATGCAACGAGACTTGGGTGTTATGGTGGAACAGTTGCCGAAGGTTGGCATGCAGGTGCAGCAGGCAGTGAGGGCAGCTAGTGACACGCTCCCCTTCATAGCGAGAGGGTTTGAGTATCAGAGTAAGGGTATCTTCCTGCAGTAATACAGGGCCTTGGTGAGGCAACACCTTGAGTATTGGTTTTTTGGTCTCCTAGTCTGACGCAGGGCATTCTTATTGTCAAGGGAGTCCAGCAATGGTTCACCAGACTGATTCCCGGGATGGCAGGACTGACATATGAGGAAAGACTGGATTGACTGGTTTTGTACTCACTGGAATTCAGAAGATTGAGGAGGGATCTCATAGAAACACATAAAACCCTGAAGGGACTGGACAGGCTCGATGGGGGAGGAATGCTCCCCGATGTTGGGGAAGTCCAGAACTAGGGCTCACAGTCTAAGAATGAAGGGTAAGGCATTCAAAACTGAGACGAGGAAGAATTTCTTCACTCAGAGAGTTGTGAACCTGTGGAATTCTCTCCCACTGAAAGCTGTTGGGGGCCATTTCGTTAGATATATTCAAGAGGGAACTGGATGTGGCCCTTACAGCTAAAGGGATCGAGGGGTATGGGGGGGGTGGTGGGGGGCGGGGGAATGGGATACTGAGTTTGCATGATCAGCTAAGATTATATTGAATGGTGGCGCAGGCTTGAAGGGCAGAATGGTCTACTCCTTCCCCTATGTTCTATATTTCTATGTTTGGCAGTCTTTAATAAGATCCCAATTTAGATGTCAATAATGCAGATGGCCGTAACAAGCAACCAATTTTTTGTAAAGTATTACCAACCCTCACCTCTTTGTAAGGTACAGTGTAAATAAAACTTCAGAATTGAAGGTAATGAAAGGAATATCAGCACACTAACTCAGAGATACACAAATTAAAGACCATCCATCAAATATCAATTTATGCATGGAACAAAACACAGTCAAGGAAACATGAAACAAAACTTACCTTTTTCCTTGAGAAATCATAATTCAACATAAAACATCTTGTGGCCAAATTCCAGCTAATAGTGGGCTGCATTGGCATTCTGCTATAATGTGATAGTTGCATTCCAGCGTAACATTGTGTTATAGAAAATTGCGCTATAGAAATAAAGGGGCCTACAGGAAAAGTAGGGTTAGGGGCAGGCCACCAAACAGTGTCACTCAAACTTCTTCCTCGCCACTCTCCTATGAGTATTGGCACAATACCTGTCACTTGTGTGAGCCTTGACACTTATAATCGAATAAAATCCATTCACCTGCAACATAGTCTGCATCACAGCCTAGCCCATGGCTGATCTGACCTGACATCCCATCAGCACAGACTTCTGGATAGATTTTCAGCTCAGTGAAGCTGAGGAGTCTGACCTTTCTTTCCTATGTAGCCCATTGACATTCAAACGAATTGTAGGATTAAAATGTGTTACAAACCTGAGTAACTTTGCATTCAAAATAGTGCTGGAAAAGAGCATGTTGTAACACAGACAACTTTTGGTATAAACGATTTACATGAGCAAGTTCAAAAGTTCTTACATATGTATATTAAATATTACATATTAAATATGTATATGTATGTTATACAAAATCTAGGCAAAAATACGACACGCGAAGGTGCGTGTTTAACAGCACACACATTATTTTAAACTATACTTTTTTTTGCATTTAATGTGTTCAGCATGAACTCTTGAAACTAAGACTTCATATATTTTCCTAAAAAGATGGTAGTTCTCTGTGTGAGATTATATTTGAGGTTTATAACATACAATCCAATTACGTTTTCCAAATGAGCTCATTATGACTTCCTCTGAACATTTACACCATCTGCAAGGTTCGAAAAAAAGAAATTTTCCTTTGCCAAAGCCCACAATGTTGATGTGTACTCGATAGAATCGCGTTATAGCCAACACAACTTTGTGTTTTAGAAATGGCATTCCCCTATTCGTCAATTGCATTGTAGCCAATTCGCGTTGCTGGAACATGCGTTATAGCAGAACGCCCTGTATTTACACATAGGTTGGCCAACAATATAAAATAAACCACAATGTGGATGTATAAGGTTTTATACACATTTTTCTACCAATGTTGACCGACCAAAATATTCACCCACAGATTCACCCACCCATCTAGTTTGAGAGTGTATTATGGACCACTGGGGTCCAGTGCAGGTTTGTCGAGCCCAATGGTCTCTTGTGCTGTAATAATTCCACAATTCTATGTGGATGTTAGATGAACTGCGGTCAGGGTTGACGATAATACAGTAGCTGTCAAGACTTATACATGAACTATGAATATTATCACTGATTATCAAAGGACTGATAGCACCAACAGAACAATATTCCTTCTAAGTTAGTGTCTTCAGGAGGAATGAATTTAATAAAATGGAGAAAAACAATGCTACAGGCTCTTGGCTATTCTAAACATTGTTGAGGAACTTCCTTTGCACGTCTACTGATTCCATTATGAGATCATTGTTTATTTGCGTCATCCACCTTTAATTATCTCAATGTGTTTCTGTAATCATGTGGTGTGTGTCTTTATTCTGAACAGGGTATGCATGGCACTGAATACAATTGATGTTGACACAAGCAAAACTTTGTGCAGAGCTAGCTAAACAGATCTGCTAATTGAAATCTATTAACTCTTGGTGAATTTCTATGCTTTTAATCACTACTATTCTGGTCTTTCAAATCAAGAAGTCTAAGCAGAGTTTTGGAATTTGCAAAATTAATTGCAGAAAGGATTGATCCTATCCTCAATAATGCAGCCAGTAAAGGCAGTTGGGACTAGTAAATGCTGTTATGCTCTGTAAGCATTCTGAAACTTTCCAGAAAGCATAGCTGACTGCACTGAACACAGAGACACATGAATTTAAGTGAGGCAACATTACTCAATGTTTTTGAAGATCTTGCAAGTAGTTTATAAGGGATTTTGGAGGAGTAATGGAAATGACATTGGACGTGTATTCCATGGGACTAGGCTAATGCACTCCAATTCCACTGTGGTAGCCAGGGGAATTTAAATTCAACATAGAAATCAGTGACAGAGCTAATATAAGCAATGGCGGCCATGATGACTCTTAGCCATTGGTGTGCAAATCCAACTGGTTTTTCTAATGCTCTTTGGTGAAGGAAATCTGCCCCCTGTTCTCCAGTCTGGCCTACATATAACTCCAAGCCCAGGGCAATGTAGTTAATTCTTAACTGCCCTGTGAAAAAGCCAAGCATGTTAAGGTATGCTGGCCTCGTCAGCTACAGTCATGCCTCAAGGAAGAATATAGAAAAAACTGGAAATCAGGGTCTGTTTTCAGCTTGTAATTTCAGACAGACCATGCCTTGCTTCTCTTTTGATCCCATGTGGAAGTGTGTGATGTTATTCACCAGCTTACTCCTTTTACATTTAAAATGAATACTGTCCTGCTTTGCAGGGCTTTGCCAGGTGTTTGACACCTTTGTTTTGAAATTGTAACTATAAAATTAGGATATCTAAACTTTTATTTTAAAGAGAATGCACTTTTACTTCCGAGATAACAAGGTGTGGAGCTGGATGAACACAGCAGGCCAAGCAGCATCATAGGA
>JAHRHZ010000094.1:4537012-4547390 GCA_024137785.1 Ginglymostoma cirratum | reverse complement strand
AAGGGTCTCGGCCCGAAACGTCAAGCTTTCCTGATCCTATGATGCTGCTTGGCCTGCTGTGTTCATCCAGCTCCACACCTTGTTATCTCGGATTCTCCGGCATCTGCAGTTCCTACTATCTCTGATGCACTTTTACTTCATTTTACTTTGTTTTATGACAACGTGCTGTTGACAGATACATTATTCAGTAGGGACATTTCTCTGCGAACTCCTAGATTTGGATACAGGAGACGAGTTTCTTTATTGGGACAGAAGGCAGATACAGCCATGCTTTTTATTTATTTATTCATCTGTGGGATGTGGGCGTCACCTCTGGGCCAGCATTTATTGTCCATCCCTACTTGCCCCTTGAGAAGGTGGGGGTGAGCTGCCTTCTTGAACCACTGCAGTCCTCCTGCTGTGGGTTGACCCACAATGCTATTAGGGAGAGAATTCCAGGATTTGGACCCAGCGACCAGGAAGGAATGGAGATATAATTCCAAGTCAGGATGGTGAATGGCTTGGTGGGGAACTTGGAGGTGTTGGTGTTTCCATGTATCTGCTACCCTTGTCCTTCTAGATGGAAGGTTTGGAAAGTGCTATCTGAAGATCTTTGGTGAATTTCTAATGTTGAGGCTCTCAACACTTGCCATGTTTATTAATTAGATAGTTACTTTTGATTTGCAGGTAAATTCGGGAATACGGGAGTTTCTGGCAGATATTCGCCAGTCTCCAGTAGTGCTGTTGCTCCCTGCTGATGGATTCTGTGACAATCTGAATTTGTTGTACGTACCCATTAGTTCAAGGCTAAGTGATACGTACTACAGCCTTGAAAACTCCTCCTAAAGACAGTCTACCTTATTTAAAGGGGACTGCACTCGCTGGAAATGAGCTGCTTATACTGCCAGTGACCCTCAAGTAGAAGCTGTACAGATGGAGCGCTAAGGAAGAACACTGGCTTTCTAGCGTCACCAGGTGTGGTCTTTGTCATGGAGGTGGACAGAACAAGAGAGGTTCTCAGGTCATTCCGCTCTAAAGAATGACGGAACATGCTCACGGATGTCAATTCAGGGGGATTGGCTCTGAGGAGCTGGCATCGATGCCCTAAGAAATTCAAAATCTTTATGAGATTTCTCAAAGTCGTTGAATACGTCTTCAAAAGATCTTGCAGCCACCGTCCCAGTAACATGCTCAATGCATCGGGCCCCATCACTCTCCCATCATTGAACAACCAAGCACTCCATCTTACCCTCGCACATATTTCAATGGTGTCAGTCTCACATTTGCTGTCCCCACAGACCTTCACCAATTACAGACATGTCATCCAAACACAGTGAAAATAATATCACCGAAACCCCTACTCTCTCTCTTTTGCAAGACAATGCCATCCATATTTGATGGATCAGACCCAATGGGTGATGAGGACATCTGCGTTTCCTGGCCCTCATCAAAGATTGGGGTCTCCAAGGGCTGTCTGTAGCAAAGCCCATGACTCTGGCAGGGCAGACAACAAAGAATGTGTTTGGACTTTCCCTCCTGATGCTGCCTTCTCAACTGCCCCACACAGACCACGCCACATTATCTTCCCACTTTAAACCAAGCCTCCCCTCCAGATTTCTTGCACTCAGGCACCAAAAACTGGCATCTGCCCAGTCGTAGCATGTTAACCAGGAAGAGAGAGCAAAACCCCATAGTCTTAATGAAGATACCCCAGCAGTTTGTTCTGACACTTACCTCCACGAGATCAGATAGCGGAACTACATGTGCCCAAAAGTCTGCCATGGTTTTGGGATCTGAGCCTGGTGAATCATTGGGCATGAGTAGACTACTTCTACATCAGGAGGAAAGAATATTTCTTGTACCAGCTCACTGGAGGTGGGGCAAGGTCACAGATCTTCAAAGAACTTGGATGAGGATTTCAGAGGTGCAGACGACAGGGAAGCACTGATGAGGATGCACATCGAGATGCAGGTTGCATTGTTCTATCTCCCAGGCAGCCTCCTGGGACTGTCCAGGAGCATGGCTGAGTCCAGCTCTATGCTATTTCTTGCTAGAGAACATTACACAGAGCTTCCCTTTCTCTGCAGCTCCTGTTAGATCTCACTGACTTGCTGCAGACTCAAAAGCCCAGCTGCTTCACACTCCATACCTCTTATAGTCTCTGCGTGTGAAAGTTGTTGCACAGAGCAGTTAAGGTACACTGCTGCCATCAATCTCAGTTCTACCCCTTTTAAATAATGTCAAACAGGTTAAAATGGCTGTAGTGAGAATGGACACTGTAAGAAAAAAAAATTGATCGAAGTGTATCAAAAATGTTGTTTCCAGGTGCCATGATCCGTCCCATCCAACTTTCTTTCTGGATATTTTTAATCAACCCCAGTAGATGTGTCACAACACACCGCTGAAGCAGGTAGGACTTAAATCCAGGCCTTCTGGCCCAAAGCGAGGGATGCTACCACTGTGATAAGTGAGTGTGTTGACTGGGTCAACAGTGTGTTGAGTGGTTACGTTTTGCAATTTGTGTTTCCAATTTCCATTGTTTGATGCCATGTTCTGGCCAGATGGAAAATTTCCAATTCACAAAATGTTTGCCCACATGAGGGCTTGTCCCAGAAAGGGGCACCTCACAGCAGCAGCTAGAGTAGCTATGTGGAACACCAAGGGTCCCTGTCTTCAAACGCCCCAGCTCCAATGGCACCATTTAATCTAAGTGTCATCTGAATGGCATGTTATGGAATTACAAATCCATATTTCTAGATTATCCCACAATACAGCAAGACTGCAATAGCCTGAATTTCTCTTCTAAAAACAAATATATGAATTCCTGAGAGAATTAATCCTGGTGTCATAGAATGTCATGAACTGACTTCCAGTAATATGGTCAATTAAAATGGTTTTGATGACATTAATAGGTCTTTTAAATTTGTTAATGCAGCATAACATTTCCACTTTACTGCAATTATTGAAAAGAATTGTTCTCCAGGAAGCATTGAATAGTTCTTAACATATTCATCACTGCAATGCCTTTTGTCACTAGTCCAGCTTAAACTTGCGGAATGTGACAATAAACTCCATTATTCCAGCTTTGCAGACGACTGTAAAATCAATATTTGGGGCATAAATCTCTGTCATGAAACTTTTTTCCCCAAAATACACATGTCTGCATCTAATAGTTTAAACAATTGATTGTTGAATTCTCAATAAGGGTAATTGGATCCAAGGGACCATTCATTATATTTTGTTACCTTGCCCCAGTTTCTGAGTATTGGGCCAGGCATCATATCTTGGGCAGGGACCTGACACAAAAATATACTGTGCTTAGATAAAATATTAACATAGAAAAAAAAATCTGGAACTTTCTCATTCTTCATTAAGCCTTACATTTTAATACAGGTAAGAGTTTAATACAGATAAGTGTGAGGTGTTGCATTTTGGAAAGTCAAATCAAGGTGGGAGTTTCATGGTGAATGGTAGAGCCTTAAGGAGTGTAGTGGAACAGAGGGACCTTGGAGTTCAGGCGCACAGTTCTCTGAAGGTAGAGTCACAGGTAGACAGGGCAGTGAAGAAGGCTTTTGGTACCCTGGCCTTCATCAGTCAGACCATTGAGTATAAAAGATGAGAAGTTATGTTGCAGTTGTGCAGGACGTTGGTGAGGCCGCACTTGGAATATTGTGTTCAGTTTGGGTCGCCTTGCTATAGGAAGGGTGGTATTAACCTGGAAAGAGTTCCGAAGAAATTTACGAGGATGTTGCCATTACTCAAGGAACTGAGTTATAGGGAGAGCTATTGGACAAGCTAGGATTTTTTTCTTTGGAGCAAAGGAGACTGAGGGGTGATTTTATCGAAGTGTATAAGATCATGAGAGGCATGGATACAGTGAATGCACTCAGTCTTTTTCCCAGGGTTGGGGAATTGAGGACTAGAGGGCATCAGTTTAAGGTGAGAGGGGAAAGAACATATGGGAACCTGAGGGGCAACTTTTTCACACAGAGGTTGGTACGCATGTGGAATGAGCTGCCAGCGGAAGTGGTTGAGGCAGGTACATTGATAACATTTAAAAGGCAATTGGACGAGTACATGGATACGAAAGGTTTAGTGAGATATGGGCCAAGTGCAGGAAAATGGGGTTCGTGTGGATGGACATTTTGGTCGGCATGGATCAGCTCAGGCTAAAGAGTCTGTCTCCGTGCTGTAGGACTCTATGACTCTATTTGTTTTACAGCCCAGAAAGAGGCCCTTTGGCGCATGGTGTCCACACTGGTATCAAGCATCTCTCTCTACCCTAGACCCATTTTCCAGCACTTGGCCCATAACCTTATAAGCCAGGACACTTCAAGTGATCATTTCAATCCTTCTCAAGTCGTAGAATCTTGCAGCATGGAAACAGATCCTTTGGTCCAACCAGACCATGCTGAACATAGTCCCAAACTCACCTAGTCCCACCTGTGTGCTCCTGGCCCATGTCCCTCCAAACCTTTCCTAGTCATGTACTTATCCAAATGTTTTTAAACATTGTAATTGTACCCACACCCACTACTTTCTCAGGAAGTTCTTTCCACACGTACAAAATCTGTGTAAAAAAATTGCCCCCCTGTCTTTTTTAAATCTCTTCTCCTCTCACCTTCAAAATGTGCCCCCTAGTCTTGAAATCCCCCATCCAAGGGAAAAATACAAATCCCATCAACCCTATCTATACCCCTCATGATTTTATAAACTTCTATAAGGTCACCTCTCAACCTCCTTCACTCAAATGAAAGAAGTCCCAGATTATCCAGCCTTTTGTTATAACTCAAACCTTCCATACCTGGCAACATCCTGGTAAATCTCTCTTCTGAACTCTCTCCAGCTTAATGATATGTTTCCTAAAACTGGTCACAGGACTCCAGGCCTCACTAACATTCTGCACAACCTCAACATGACTTCCCAACTGCTGTACTCAAAGGTGTGATCAATGAAGGCAAGCGTGTTATGATGGCTCCTCCCTCTGCCACCCTTTCAGGCCATGAGCTCCAGCTACCCATGACCCTTTGGGAGAAAATTCTTCCTTAACTCCTTCTAATCCTTCTGCCCTCACCTTTAACCTATGCCCGCTGATTATTTATCCCCATATTAAGGGAAACAGTTTTTTTTTGCCCATCCAATCTATGCCTCTCATAACTTATTCTTCATTCATTCTCTCAGTTAAATTATTTTTTTCTGTCCCTGGAAAAACAAAACTTAAAGCATGTCCTGCATCTCACCTTAAATGTGTGGGATATTTCTGTGCATAGGATTCACTGTGAGCGAAATTAGCTAACCACCAAACTGGGTAAAGAGATACATGATTGATCCAAAATGATTTATTACGTTGTAGGCTGACTCTTAACATCTTGCTTCCTCTATGAAGGGATTTTTGCTTCCTGCCAGCACTCCTCCCGTCGTTTGCTGCATCAGTTGTGGACTTGGTATCGCAAATGCTTGGTGTTACGTAAAGGCACCCTGCACATCTTAAAGGGGAGGAACATTGTGGCTGCAAGAAGTTGATGAGATTGTTTAAAAGGCACTCTGAACTCAGATATTTTACACAAAGGCTGAGTGTGTGACAGCATGAGCGCCAAGCTGTCCACACAAGGCACCAGATGTCTGTGCAGAAGAACTGGAAAGAAGGACCGACGTCTTGTTTGTGAAGGAGGAACGAAGTCCTCCCGGTCTATGCTTAGGAAGCAGGAGAAAGAAAGAGTGGCAGAAATGAACATTGGCAGCATCGTTGCAAGAACACAGACTCAGTGTAATATGATATTGTAACCATTTCACCCCAAGTTGTCAAGATGAGTTTCTCTTCTAATACTCGAGGATTTAGAAAGCATGGTAAGTAAATTGGCAAATGACAGCAAGATTGGTAGCACAGTAGACATTGAAGAACGTTCTCTAAGATTACAAAGAGATCTTGAGCAATTGGGTCAATGGGCTGAAGAGTGCCAGATGGAGTTTAATTTGGATAAATGCAAGGTATTGCATTTTGGTAAAACGAACAAAGGCAAGACTTATATGATTAAAAATAAGGCCTTGGGTAGCGATGTAGAGTAGAGGGACCTAAGGGTTTGAGTACATAATTCTTTGAAGATTGCATCACATATAGTTAGTGTGGTTGAGAAAGCATTTCGCATACTTGCCTTCATTGCTCAGACCTTTGAGTATCGGAGTTGGGACGTTGTATTGAGGTTGTGCAGGACATTATAGAGGCCTCTTCTTGAGTACTGTGTCCAGTTCTAGTTGCCCTGTTTTTGGAAGGATATTATTAAGCTGGAGGAGGGTTAGAAGAGACTTACCAGAATGTAGCCAAGAATGCAGGGTTTGAGTTATAAGGAGAGGTTAGATAAATTTTTCACTGGATCGTGAGAGGTTGAGGGGTGACCTTATCGAGGTTTATAAAATCATGAGAGGTACAGATAAGGTGAATGGCAGGTGTCTTTTCCCCATGGTGGGGGGGGACTTCTAGACTAGGAGGCATAGTTTTAAACTAAGACGAGAAAGATTTAAAAAAGATACAAGGTGCAATTCTTTTACCCAGAGAGGGGTTTGTGTGTGCAATGAACTTCCAGATGAAGTGGTGGATGAGTGTGCAGTTGCAATGTCAAAAAGCATTTGGATAGGTTAATGAATAGGAAAGTTTTGGAGGGATATGGGCCAAGCACAGACAGGTAGGACTAGTTTAGTTTTGGATTATGCTCAGCATGGACTCGTTGGACTGAAGGAAGGTACATAGGTCACTGAAAGTGGCAACGCAAGTGGAGAAGATAGTCAACAAGGCATACGGCATGCTTGCCTTCATCGGCCGGGGCACTGAGTTTAAAAATTGGCAGGTAATTTTGCAGCTTTATAGAACCTCAGTTAGGCCACATTTGAAATATTGTGTTCAATTCTGGTCGCTACACTACTAAGAGGATGTGGTGGCTTTGGAGACGGTACAGAAAAGATTTACCAGGATGTTGCCTGGTATGGAGGGCATTAGCTATGAGTAGAGGTTGGAGAAACTTGGGTTGTTCTCACTGGAACAACGGAGGTTGAGTGGCGACCTGATAGAGGTCTACAAGGTTATGAAGGGCATGGACAGACTGGACAGTCAGAAGCATTTTCCCAGGGTGGAAGAGTCAGTTACTAGGGGGCATAAGTTTAAGGTGCAATGGGCAAGGTTTAAAGGTGATGTATGAGGTAAGTTTTTTTACACAGAGGGTGGTGAGTGCCTGAACTCGCTGCCGGGGGAGATAGTGGAAGCAGATACTATAGTGACTTTTAAAGGGCATCTTGACAAATACATGATTAGGATGAGAATAGAGGGATATGGTTCCCGGAAGGGTAGGGGTTTTAATTGTCACGGGCAGCATGTTGGTGCAGGCTTGGAGGGCCGAAGGGCCTGTTCCTGTGCTGTAATTTTCTTTGTTCTTTGATCGATTTCTGTGCTGTATGACTCAATGACTGGGGCTTCCAGGCTCATACAACAAAACCTTAATCTATTCCCCAATGTTTCCCAGGATTATAGTGGTATTAGCCTGGGAGAGTGGCAATGACTCCTTGAAACTCAATCTTGTTTTCATCTTTCAGCTTCTATCACTATCCGCTTTAACATTGGACAAGCCGTGGCCTGTCAGACAGGCCCCTAGATGCTTAAACCCAAGCCAAGATGGGGCAGTCTGAAGCTGGGTCTTCCTGACCTAGAGATGCTTGAGATTTCCTTCTGGCCACTTACAGTCTCCTCATTCTGAGGCCATCAGGCTATGACACCACCTTCTGGGAACAATGAACCTGCAATCCAAGGAGGGGAACCCACATCCTGCTTACATTTGAGATGGGAAGGTGAAATTGGTCTGAGCCATTGGCTCACAGAGAATTGACAGTTGATTTATTGCAGCACTCAATCACTTGTTCCAGTGACATTCACAGACTGGTATTTCAAACTCTGTTTTAATTTTGCTGTTACTCGGCTTGGACTTCAACAGCTTGGCGACAATTTTTGGGCAACAAAGAATAAAAACTGGTGTAGCTGTCAATTCACTGTACACTCATTGTGCATGTGTCTATCATAAACCAATTCCACCTCCTAGACTTCAGTTTTACTTGTTTTACACACAGAGAAGTCTTTTTTTCATAGGAGATTGACTGTAAAAAGTAAGAAATTCACGGCATGTTAGCGAAGTGAGTGAAACAGTGGAGACAAACTGTGACACAGACCTCAAGCCTGTGAGTGTCTGGCAGCAATTGTATAGGGCCTTAGAGAGACCACACATGGAGTATTGTGAGTCGTGCAGATCTCCATATCTGAGGAAGGATGTTCTGGTGACGGAGGGAGTGCAGCAAAGGTTTACCAGACTAAATCCTGGAATGGGAGGCCTGACATATGAAGAGAGACTGGATCGGTTAGGATTATAATCGCCGGAGTTCAGATGAATTATGGGGACCTCACAGAAACCTATAACATTGTAACAAGTCTAGACAGGGTAAATGCAAGAAGGATGTTCCTGATATCCACGGAGTGCAAACCAGGGGTCAGAGTCTAAGCATACGGGGAAGACCATTTTTATCGAGGTGAGGAGAAATATCTTCACCCAGAGATTAGGGATTCTGTGGAACTCTCTGCTGCAGAAAGACACTGTGGCTAAAACATTGAATGTTTTCAAGAAAGAGATAGGTACATCCTCAGGCTAAAACAATCAAAGGGTATGGAAAAAGTGGGAATATGGGACTGAGTTGAATGGTCAGTCATGACCATATTGAATGGCCTACTCTTGCTCCTATTTCCCATGTTTCAATGTTTAAAGGCAAATCCATCAGCCAGGCAAGATTATTAATGGTGGCAGATTTTCTTTTGAGGAGTCAGCATGTGTTGTCTGTTTTGGAGCTGGTGAGTTTTAATCCCCTTGTCATCAAGCCACTTTTGACAATTGTTTTTAGTGGATAGAACGTTCTTCCCAACATATCGCGCTCACCTTTGGAATTGTGATCAGAAACTCTATTAACACAGATACCTGACTTGTCCAGAGGGAATAGAAAGCTATTACAGAGACTGCTCTGTCACACTATTGTAAAGCTGTCATTTGTAGCATTTACAGTAATTACTTTGTTCTCTCTCATTTCAAAGTTCTTTCAAGAGAAGTACAACTATTTTAACAAAATATCTGACAGAGACTGTCAGCAAATTTGCAACAGGACTGAATTTTGATGAATACTCATCTGCTCTGTCAAAATATTAGAACTAGACTAACATTTTTCAGCAGCATGCAATTTGGAATACATATTACTCTGGGATCCACAATCCATTTAATTACTGTATCTGTTCCCCCAGTGAATAATTGGAATATGAGGTATATTACCCCAGTGTGTATGCACAGACTCAAACCCAGCATGTTTACAGCAGACAATACAATATGGAATATTTCAGCCTTGTCTTCTCCTTCTTCTTCCTAAGCCCAAGAATTTTCCTGGTTTGTCAGAGATTTGGCAGTGTAACCTCGGATTCTGCTAATGTGGGAGACTGGAAGCAGTATTTGGGGATTCCCCAGTGTAAGGTTTGATTTATTTATTTGTCACGTACATGTTGTTACAAAATACAGTGAAAACTGTTGGAGAGTGTCACCACTCTCCGGCGCTATCTTAAAACACAAGGAAATAAACCAAAACATAGAATATAAAGCCAGGAGAATGAAGAAATAAAGCAAGTGTCCAACTTTATAGTCCCTCTTGTTAAGTGCTCTATCATGGGCCATGGGCCTAGTGGCCAGGTACGAGTTCTCTTCTCTGCCACCACTAGAATGAAAGTCACCTCTCTTCAGTGCCACCTCTCCTCCACTGATGTCGTCATCACTAAGAGTCCTCGATGGGCCTTGCCAGAGCAGATGCCACTGATGTTGCCGGGCACCACATTGGCCCAAGCCCGCCACCGCCTCTACGAGTCCACGCTGGGCCCACCTCACCACGACAGCCGCTGCTGATGCTGCCAGGTCTCATACTGAGCTCAAATCCGCTTCTGCCAACACTGCCATGAATCTGCGCTGGAAGTACACGCTGCCAGGAACTCAAACCTGCCTCCACCACAGCTGCCATGAATCAGCACTGGGACTGCCTCATTGATGTTGAAGCCATGAGGAACCTAAACTCACCTCCGACACTGCCGCCATAAATCCACACTGCTGGGCCTACTCGAGTCCACACTGCTCGGCCCACTCGAGTCCACGCTGCTGGGCCCACTCGAGTCCCTGCTGGGCCTACTCGAGTCCACGCTGCTGGGCCCACTCGAGTCCCTGCTGGGCCTACTCGAGTCCACGCTGCTGGGCCTACTCGAGTCCACGCTGCTGGGCCCACTCGAGTCAATGCTGGGCCTACTCGAGTCCACACTGCTGGGCCCACTCGAGTCCCTGCTGGGCCT
>JAHRHZ010000094.1:4453037-4536468 GCA_024137785.1 Ginglymostoma cirratum | reverse complement strand
TTACACTGGGCCCACTCAAGTGCGTTACACTGGGCCCACTCGAGTGCATTACACTGGGCCCACTCAAGTGTGTTACACTGGGCCCACTTGAGTGCATTATACTGAGCCCACTCGAGTGTGTGCTGCCATCTTACTGGAAGTTGGGGAAATGGAAGCTCTGATGTCAACTGAATAGAGCGGCATTTGTCTTCCAATGTTTAGCTGGTGGAAGTTTTCTCTCGCCTACGATAGGCAGTTCAGAAAGTACAATGGCTGCCTGGAGACTAGAATCATAATGGAAAAACAAAGTTGAGTGTCATCAGCACATATTCAGAAATTGGTTTGAGATTTGCGAACTAACGCTGTCAAAAGACATCACTAAGGGGCCAAGGATGGAGCAGAAGGGTAGACCAGTAAGGACCATTTAGGGATAAGGCAACCAATAACAGGTTATGTACTGGCCACAGCAAAAACAATGGCTGTGCCTAGTTGTACATCATAAAAGATCACTGATGAACAGAAATGCAATTACCAATCATATCAAAAGTCATGGTGGGGTCAGAGGTGCGAAATATGCCTTGGTTGTAGATCATTACAGATGATCATTACGTTTTGAACTGTGAATATGTGTCCTTCTTGAAAGGAAATAGGGTCTGATTGGTGAGCATAAAGGGTATTCTTTTGAAAGGTGGGTATAGGGCTATCATTGGATACAATAATATAGTTTTAGGGATGGTAAAAGGTAGAATTGGCATAATCCCACTCTCATCAGAGAGACACCTCTGGTGGTGGTTTAACCTGAGGGTCACCATGCCTCAGGCAAGGGATGAGGTCAAGAAGGTAGGACTTTCATGACAATCTCAGCCAATGAAGAACCTGAACCCATACAATTGGCATCACGCTGCATTGCAAACCAGCCATTGAGCCAATTGAGATAGCCAAGAGTGGAGGGAACACGGAATAAAATTGAAAAGCCAAGATACTAAACTTACAGAGAAACTTGGTAAGACGACTCATGGAGAACTGTGCACTGTTCTGGTCCCTATATTCTAAAAGGAAAGGGTAGAAAAAGGATTTATTGAAATGATGCCTTAGACTGAGAACCATAGAATCACATCTAGAAAACTTGGTTGCACTGGGGCCCACTTTAAGACTTGAGGTACAACCTTCCAAAGAGGTCCTGTAATGAACCAACTTTCACACCAGGTCGAATACAATCAATCTAAGGTATTGTAGCTAAGCAGCCACACGCAAAGAAAAATGTGTAAACAGCCTGCCAGCTGAGATGAATATGTCACTTTATGCAACAATAAAAATTTAGAAGGAAAAATATGGAGAGATGACCTTGGGATCTTAAAGATTGTGAAAGGGCTTTATAGGGGTGACAAAGAGAAAATGTTTCCAGTTGCAGATAATAGCAGAAAGAGGAGCTAGGAATGAAAGACCATCACAAGTAAATTCAGTAGGAAATTCACAAGAAAGCTGGAAAAAGAATTTGCTTTCGCAAGGAACAATCAAGATAACCAGCATTGAATTATTTAAGGGGAAAACTAAATAAATATATGTGAGAGAAAGAATTAAATTGTTGGGGCTAAACAAAGAGGGATAGAAGGATTTGATTTGATTTATTATTGTTACATGTGTCTAAGTACAAGGAAAAGTTTGGTTCTGCATGCATTGCAGGGAGATCATTCCATGCAAAGTGTATTAGGGTAATAGAAGAGAGTGAGGAATACGATGTTACGGCTGTAGAGAAGGTGCACAAAGAGTGAGATCAACATTAATTTTAAAATCTGAGAGGTCTGTTCAGAAGCCCAGTAACAACAGAAAAGAAGCTGTTCATGAATCTGTCAGGCTCAAATGTTGCATACGACCATTGTAAACACTTAAATATATCTGTGAAATACCTGAGGAGAGAAAACAGTTAATGGTACCTTGGGCCAAGGACAAATATTCACCTGATCAATCTGGGATTGGTCAGGAGAATGGGATAGCTAACAAATCTTGTGGACATATGCCCAATGAAGGATGGGAGTGTGAGCACAGGTGAGTCTGCAGAATTCTCTAGCGGATGGGGAAATCAATGAGGGGGCATTCAAAGCAACAGACACGGTCTGAGAACAGAAACTGAACAAAGTTTATTTGTTTCATTTATTCTAATTTATACATGATTTAGCCTTACCAGTTCACTCCTGAGAATGGGATTGGTTAAAATTTCTCCCTAACTTGCTTACATCCATTTAACAATTGAGCCATTTTACTTTCTCCCAGAGTTCATGGAGAAAGAGCCACACAGCCACAGATTTGTACCATACGGAAACAGACCCTTCAGTCCAATTTGGATAAGCCGACCGATTTTCCAAAATAAATTAGTCCCATTCGCCTGCATTTTGCCCATAAGCATTTTCTATTCAAGTACCTCTCCAAATGTCTTTTAAATGTTGTAGCTGTACCTGCATCTAACAGATCTTCTGGCAGTTCATTTCTTTTTCCAAGATGGCTGCAGGGTAGGAAGGGTTTGGACTCTGTGCCGCATGCTCCCACTCACCTAGATGGCCAAGTTCTTCTTTATTCTTCTGTTTTGTTTTATTTTTGTTTCTTCATTTCTCTTTTGCGTCAAAGTTGACCTTTCCTGTGGCTGTGGGGGAGGAAGGCGGTTACGAGGGACCGGCTGAGGCAGCGGCAGCATGGCAGACGCCTGTTCCCTTGTGGCCGTAGTGGGCATGGCTTTCTGGAAGGTCCCGTCGTCGTTTGGTCTGGCCGGTTCCTCCTGGCGACGGTGCAGCCTTTGCGGCGGTGGCTATGGTGGTTCCAGTCCGTTCCTCATGGCTGTGGCGACAACATGGCAGCTTTGGGTGGTGATGGCTTGAACAACGGTGACTTGGTGGGTCCGTTGTGTCCCTCCTTGCTTTGGCAACGATGCAGTGACTTCAGTGTCAGCTGTGGCAGTGGCAGTGTGGCGGGTCCGGTCCAGAAATCCTTCCTTGGGCGACAGTGTCCCATCGCTGCTCCAGGAACCCAGGAGCTGTGGTGGGAGCAAAAGAGGAACCTTGTCCTAACTTTGTCTCAAGTATATTTCTGTAATTAAAATGGCACTGAGGTGTGGCGACTTATTCACATCTCACTGTATTTTCATCAAGACAAGTGACAATAAATTGCTATTCTATTCTGTCCTATTCATTACACAAACGAACCACCCTCTGAGTGAAAAAGTTACCCTTCAGGCCCCTTCTAAATTTCTCCCCCTTCACCTTAAAACTGTGCCCTCAAGTTTTGAACATCCATCCCCTTGGGGAAAAAAAAAGACCTTTGTAATTTGTTCATAGAGTGAATACTGTTTTGGACAAATCACAATGAGAATCCTTACCATGTGAGACATTGATAAAACATTGAAATGCATTGAAATAGGAGAAGGGAGAGCAGCAACGTCAATCTTTTGTCATGTTCATTGATTTGAACTGTTTTGCTTTACTGAAGATGATGTTGTGACCATGCCACTCTGCTGGGAAGGAGCATTTGCTTCAAACAGTTGTACATAAGCGCTATTGAGCAGTATACAGTTATTCTTAGCTGCTTGAGCATACGTTTTACTGTTAAAATAATGAATGAACAATGCTCATTTTCAACTCTACGCTTAGAATTGAAAATGAAGGTAGAACCTGGACAAAAATTGTAGGGGAGAAGGTGGGGCCATTGCTGGACAGTGACAAGGGAAGATATTCACTGGGAGTGTGGTTTACTAGTTTCCACATCTATTTCCCATTGTACCTGCTAATGCTGCGACTAAATGCTAAGTTCATCGCAACAAACCAGGAGCCTGGTTCTGATCAGCTCACGCCAGAAACAGGAAACCTAATTGCATTTCAACTCCCCCTCCCACTCCTTGGACGATATGTCCATCCTGGGCCTCCTGCATGCCACCTGAAAGTTGCAGGCACAGCATCTCATATTTAGCTTGGGAACCCTGCAGCGCAATGGTATCAATGTGGACTTCACAAGCTTCAAAATCTCCTCTCCCCCAACCGCATCCCAAAACCAGCCCAGCTCATCCCCGCCTCCCTAACCTGTCCTTCCTCCCACCTATCCACTCCTCCCACCTCAAGCCCCATCCCCATCTCCTCCCTACCAGCCTCACCCTGCCTCCTTGACCTGTCCGTCCTCCCTGGACTGACCTATCCCCTCCCTAACTCCCTACCTACACTCACCTTTACTGGCTCCATCCCCGCCTCTTTGACTTGTCTGTCTCCACTCCACCTATCTTCTCCTTTATCGATCTTCTATCCGCCTTCCCCTCTCTCCCTATTTATTTCAGAATCCCCTTCCCCTCCCCCATTTCTGAAGAAGGGTCTTGACCCGAAATGTCAGCTTTCCTGCTCCTATGATGCTGCTTGGCCTGCTGTGTTCATCCAGCTCCACACCTTGTTATCTCGGATTCTCCAGCATCTGCAGTTCCTACTACCTCTGTAATAACCTAATAGCTATCCAGCTTGAGAATTTGTACTTCCAAGAAATAAAGCACTGCCTTTTGCTTTCATTGCAAGATAATCCGTGTGAAAAACTGAGTAGGATTCTCGTGATGGATCTTCTGAGGTTTCTGAAATGCCAGCCCATTGATTGGGTTGGCAGTATCAGGATCCAGTTTGCTGTAGTTAATTGGAGAGCAGCTCCACAGGCAGCAAACTAAGAGGTTACCTGTGTTAAAATTGTCAAGGCTGTCCCTCTGCTGGCAAGTACGAGCTTTGGGCTTGTTTTTCACCCTGATGTCAGGGTCCTGATGCCCCGGTAAAATTTAAACTAAGTGCGCTTCAGACGTAGCTACTGTCCAAAGGGGGATTGGATCAAATTATTTTGTGGAAGGCAAAACTAGGCAGAAAGGTGGATCAAATCGCTGGTACTTTTGGGATATCAATTTTCAAAATATTATTTGAGTAGCCAAATTCCCTGCAAGATAAAATTGGATGTAATTGCTGAGTCTTATTTTCAGTAATAAATGAGACAGGGCCTTGTGTCAACTGGGGCTAGTTTGAACAAGGTTTCATTATTATCTTACATGGAAACAAGGTGAACAGTTATGTCAACAGCTTAGAGTAGATTAAATTTTTCATTGCAGTGGGGCCATGCTGTTATTTAGACATTTCCCAGCAGCATTATTGCAATTACTATATGATAGCATTCGTGTCAAAATGACATTATTTCCCAAGACTCGCAACATGATAAAATTTCAACTGAAAACAACAAATGCTGGAGATCACAGCAGGTCAGACAGCGTCCATAGCGAGAGGGCAAGCTAACATTTTGATTTGACATTCTGATTCTTCATCAGAACTGAAGTGAAGTGTGGAGGGGTCAGTGTTTATGGTATAAAAACTAAGAACAAAGAACAAGGGACAGGGACAGACCCTACGGCCATCCAAGCCTGCGCTGCCACATTTTACCCTTCCACGCTAAAACTGTCTTTGCTTGCAGGATCCATATCCCTCTATTCCCTTCGTATTCATGTACTTGTCCAGGTGCTTCTTGAATGCTGCTATTGCGTCTGCTTCCACCACCTCCTCTGGCAGCATGTTCCAGTCACTCACCACCCTTTGTGTGAAAAACGTGCCTTGTACATCTCTATTAAACTTCCCCCCTCAGCACCTTGAACCTGTGTCCCCTAGTAATTGACCCCTCCACCCTGGGAAAAAGCCTCATACTTTCCACTATATCCGTGCCATTCACAATCTTATGAACTTCTATCAGGTTGCCCCTCAACCTCCTGCGCTCCTGTGAAAACAAACCCAGTCCATCCAACCTTTCTTCATCACTAAAATCCCCCAGACCAGGCATGGTCCTGGTAAACCTTCTCTGCACCTTCTCCAAAGCAGAATCATAGAATCTCTACAGTTTGGAAACAGGCCCTTCGGCCCAACAAGTCCACACCGAACCTCAGAGCAACCCACCCAGACCCCTCCCCCTAATCTACACATCCCTGTGGGCAATTTAGCATGGCCAATCCACCTAACCTGCACATCTTTGGACTGTGGGAGGAAACTGGAGCGCCTGGAGGAAACCCACACAGACGCGGGGAGAAAGTGCAAACTCCACACGGACAGTCACCCGAGGCTGGTATTGAATCTGAGTCCCTGGTGCTGTGAGGCAACGGTGCTAACCGCTGAGCCAAAGCATCCATATCGTTCTGGTAGTGGGGTAACCAGAACTATATGTAATATTCCAAGCGTGGCCTAACTGAAGTTCTTTAAAGCTGCAGCATAACCTGTCAATCCTTATACTCAATAGTTGAGGGACTGGTGAAGTGCAGGGTGTTGGTGGAGAGAAGATGTTGATAGTTCAGATTACGTGATCGGAATGTGGGAATGGTGTGTCTAACTGGAAAGAGCAGACAGTCCCAGTGGTGTGTGTTTGACAGAGAATGTAACAAATAAGGCTAAAAGAAAAGGAGTTAGTTCACAATTTGAAGATGTTGAATGCAATTTTGAGTCCAGAAGGCTGTAAAGTGCTGAGCCTGAAGATGAGATGTTATTCCTCCAGTTTGCACTGTGATTCACTGCAGCACTGCAGCATGCCGAGGACAGACAAGTGAACATGTGAGCAGGGCGCTGTGTTACAATGACCGGCTGTGGGAAGTTCATGGTCATGCTTGTGCACAGACCAGAGGTGTTCTGCAAAGCAGTCACCCAGTCTACGCTTGGTTTCTCCAATGTAGAGTACGTCACGTTGAGTGCAGCAAATAACCCTAACTTCTACCAAGCTTTCACGAAACATGCAACACCTCAGAAGTCACAATTTCTCCAGTATTTCACCAGGAGCACAAGTATCTATGCTCAATTCAACTGGTCTTGCAATTTGGTTTGGGATTGGTTCATCTTTTTATTTGTTCTTCACATGGGAGTGGAGTACAAACTGAGAGTCCCAAATGTTGGAATCTCAGCTACTTGCAGTCAATGATGTGATGTTGATTACCAATACAGTGCCCCCAGTTTTGCTGAAGGCGATAATGCAGCCAAGAAAGAGAGGCACACTAAATCCTTTGTTTTCATCACTTCTGACCCTTAACAGAATGGTTGATTTTAATTTGGCCTGTGGTGTGTTTCCAGACCCCTTTATTTGGTGCCATCAATTTAAAAGAGGCAACGTACTCACTTAAGTTTAGACAAGAAATATTATTCATTCAAACATTCAAATCTGGGGGCTGGACTTTGCAACTGCACACACGCAAATACACAAGTACAGGAAGGAGTTATATGTCAAACAATAAGTTAAACCAAAAATCTAAGTTTTATGCGTTTCAGAGTCCAGTTGAGTTCTTGTATGCCAGTTTTCAAATTCAAGTACGTCCTGATGGCTAAAGGCAGAGATATTGTAGAACTCCCAGAAAGTTGGAGACAATGCAACAAAATGAAGTTGATTGATGGGGAATAGGTTTGCTTTCTAAGTAAATACAGGGTATTCCAGAACTAGATTTCAAGGAGACTAAAACTTGAGACAGGCATAGCAATCAGCCTGGAATCTTGTAGATGATCTTGTAGGCATGCTGGCTATAAAAACAGACTGAGACAAGGGCGCAGGAATGTATAATTAAAACTCTTCAAAGGTCAAATGAACTTGGGTGATGTGACATTCCCCATAGTTGAGTGAGTTAAGTTAGTGAGAACAGTTTTGTATGCCTCCAGTCAAAAGCCATTGTTCACTTCTAGAGTTAGTTTGGTGACTTTTAACACTTCTGCCAATTCAGTTAATTTTGATAAGCCTTCATTTTTATGGGTGCCGGTTAGGAAATGGAATGTATGTGCTTCCATTGCCTCAACATGTGTTTGCAATGTCCATGCATTTAATAGTTGAGACATTCCCTCATGGTTTGTTCTGTTTGGCTTTAGACTTGTAATTACTGCTGGAAGGTTTTAAACTATGGTCAACTTGCAAATCATGTGATCTGTGGCAGCCATGTCCAACAAAGTCCATGTATTAAATTAAAGTTATTAAAACAAATGCTAATAGGCTTTTACACGAGAGAGTGGTAGGGCCTAATGTCTGCTTTCAGGATTATGAACCAAAAGATGGAAAAAAATATAAGATAACCAAAAACAATTTTCAGAAGAGCCATAGCTCATCTGCACAAATCAACATTTAAGCCTGGATTGGCTGCTGACCAGAAGGTGTGATTCCATTAGATAGGAACCGCACATGGGAACCCTGGGGAAGTTTGTCGCACCAATCTCGGCAGGAATTATGCGGGAAATTAACTTTTCTGCTCAGCTATCCATCTGTGTCTGGAACGCTCAAAGTTTCCACTTAAATCGGAGACTTTGGATGATTCTAGTGAAATAAAGGAATGAGGCACTTAGGAAAAGTTACAATATTAAATAATAGCCTAACTGCTGAGTAACTAAGCAGCTGATCCCAGACCATCCTCACACACTGCCAACTACACTTGCTCCAATCCCTGACCCGAAGTCCCCGCCTGCAACCTTGGGATCCAGGACCCCTCCTGCAGGACCTCACCCCCTTCCCCAGCCCACTTTCTATTCCCACTGTCTTCCCACACTCCCCACCTTCCACCTCCACTGTCAGACTTGCCCTGAGCTGAGCCCCCACCACTAAATCCAGACTCCCATCATACCAACCCTTCACAGCTGGCACTCAACTTACCTAGCACAGTGCCCATCTACATGGTAGCCTAACCACTACATAGTTTGGGTGGCACAGTGGCTCAGCGGTTAGCACTGCAGCCTCACAGAGCCAGGGACCTGGGTTCAATTCCACCCTCAGGCAACTGTCCGTGTGGAGTTTGCACATTCTCCCCGTGTCTGCGTGGGTTTCCTTCGGGTGCTCCGGTTTCCTCCCACAGTCCAAAGATGTGCAGGCTAGGTGGATTGGCCATGCTAAATTGCCCATAGGATGTGTAGATTAGGGGGAGGGGTCTGGGTGGGTTGCTCTGAGGTTCGGTGTGGACTTGTTGGGCCGAAGGGCCTGTTTCCAAACTGTAGGGATTCTACGATCTATGATCTGGCACGCTACCTCATTTCCAGCAGGCACCCCAACTCTTTCACAACTTGTCATTCCACCCCAGGGAGTACATATTCTATCACAGAGATCTTCAATATATCTCAAGCTATCTTTTGTCAGATTATTAATCAAAGTATTTGAATAGAGTCCCTGACATACTTGAATAAGTCCCCTTTAAACACCACGATGCACAGTCTTGAGTTAATGTCTTCCATTTCTTCAAAGTAATGAATGGTCAAACTTTATTACACAGTTGATCAGCCTCTAGAGTTCTGCAAATTTTCACTGCTCCTTCTTTTTCTTTTTACACTATTTTTTCTAATCAACCTGTTCAAAGATGTTATTACATACCGCTGGAGCAGGTGGGACTTGAACCTGAATCTGGTCCAGCGGTAGGGACATTGCCACCAAGCCACAGGAGGGCCCTTTTTTAAACAAAAGCCTCCTGATGAACGATTTGATGTGACAAAGTAGCGGCAAATTTCCTTCTTTTTCTTTACTTCCTACAATATGTGATGCAGCTGCGATGAAGAATTTCTAGCCAAAAGTATTTCTATTGTTGAAACATGGCAATTTGGCTTGCTCAAAGGAAATCTTTCCCTTAAAAGTTGCCTAAATTTTATGCTTTTAGCAATAAAAGCGCTTCTTGCTGCAGTTATATAGGGCTTTGGTGAGGCCACACCTTGAGTATTGTGCACAGTTTTGACCTCCTAGCCTGAGGAAGGACATTCTTCCTTTTGAGGGAGTCCAGCGAAGGTTCACCAGACTGATTCTCGGGATGACAGGACTGACCAATGAGGAAAGACTGGATTGACTGGGCTTGTACTCATTGGAATTTAGAAGAATGGTGAGGGATCTCATGATTCTGATGTTGGGAAAGTCCAGAACTAGGGGTCACAGTCTAATGATAAGGGGTAAGCCATTCTAGACCAAGATGAGGAAGAATTTCTTCACTCAGAGAGTTGTGAACCTGTGGAATTCTCTCCCACAGAAAGCTTTTAGGGCCAGTTCATTAGATATATTCAAGAGGGAGCTGGTCATGGCCCTTGTGGTTAATGGGTTCAAGGGACATGGAGAGAAAGCAGGAATGGGATCCTGAAATTGCATGTTCACCCATGATCATATTGAATGGTGGTTTGAAGGGTCGAATAGCCTACTTTCTACGTTTCTAAGTTTCTATGATATAATGCACAATGCAGAGTGGTGGGAATTAACATAAATGCTGCAGGGTCCACTGTATTAATGGACTACAATTTGTAGTTAATATTTCACTGTTGAGTGTAAGTGATTGGAGTATCATACCACACAAGTCAAATCTGCAAAAGCACATCAAGGAATGGCTGCAAGGCAACTGCAGAAAATCGGAAGTTTGAGAAAATAAAGTTTTCAGAAAAAAGCATTACCACCTGTTGATGTTGAGAAAAGCCTCCAATGGGATGACTAGGAGTTCCGAAGAACAGTCGTATCACACTCGAAATGTTCACTCTGTTTCTCTCTCCTCAGATGCTGTCAGACAAACTGAGTTTTTCCTGCATTTTATGTTTTAATTTTTATTGATAGGACGTCTGGTTTAGCTATCCGCTGGCCATGTGGGTTCAAGGAGGTTGAGAGATTGTTGGCAGAATTTATTGTCACTCAAGACTGAGGTATAGAATAGTAAAAGTAATCCTCAATTGAAATAATAGTTATGTTTCTCTAAAGTGAAACTATTATTCAAAATGTTCATTCCCATAGGAACCCATGCAAATGTTCAGGTTACATTCCTGGAACATAAAGTAAGTACAGAATACAAGCATGTTAATATAGAGCACCAAAATAAACATGAAAAAAAAATCATTTAAGGCTTCTTGTCTCACCTCCAAGTTTGCTGATCTGGAGGTGGATGCTGTGAATCTGGATTTGAGTTGTCTGCAGCTTGAAAGTTGAAGATCATCAGACAACTTTGGTGGAGGAGGGTTGAGTCATATTCAGGACGGTTTTTAAAAACTTACCCAGCCTTAATTAAGAGATAACACAGTGTGGAGTTGGAGGAACGCAGCAGGTCAGGCAGCATCAGAGGAGCAGGAAAGCTGACATTTCAGGTCAGGAGCTGGAGAAGGAGGGACATGCCCAGGAATGTTGAGTTTTAACCTACATTGATTCCTCATCATTGCTAAGAATGGGTTAGAATTAATTAATCAGGTGCGAATTCTTGGAATGATAGTTAATAACGTAAAAACCGTGTCATATCGAAACTGAGTAAATCAGAACTGTGTTGATTGTGGACTACCAGGACTGATCAATTCCCTGGACAAAGTGAATTTCTGATGAAGGGTCTAGGCCCGAAACGTCAAGCTTTCCTGCTCCTATGATGCTGCTTGGCCTGCTGTGTTCATCCAGCTCCACACCTTGTTATCTCACACTCCCAAAGGCTTGTATCCCTTCTTGCTTCAGTCTACGGTCTAAAAAGGTGGTCAAATTGCTCATCTTTAACTGGATGGAACCCGTTTTGGAAGCCACATAGCGAATGCAGCAGGATAGCTTCTGAAGAGGAAGAGGCTGCTCTGACAAACTCCTTGAACTCTACACCAACAGTGAAGCAGTGTTCAGAGACAGCTAAGGACCATGGGTAACACAAAGTGGAGCTGGAGGAACACAGGAGGCCAGGCAGCATCAGAGGAGCAGGAAAGTTGATGTTTCGGTCTGGACCCTTCTTCAGAAATGCTTCCTGCTCCTCTGATTCTGCTTGGCCTGCTGTGTTCATCCAGCTCCACACCGTGTTATCTCTGACTCCAGTATCTGCAGTTCTTACGAACTCCTTTTTAGACTCATTAATGATTAACTGTAACTTCTTATATAAACTGACATTTTCCTAGCTCCCAGAATTCTGAGGAGGGGTCACACAACCCGAAACATTAACTCTGATTTCTCTCCATTGACACTGCCAGACCTGCTGAGATTTTCCAGCAACTTCTATTTTTGCCTTTGGTTTACAACATCCGCAGTTCTTTCAGTTTTTACTTCTGAGTATATTTTGGTGACATGACCAACCGAATAGTTTCTCAACAGTCGTTCACTACAATAGTTGATGTTCACACACTGATCTTTTTCTCACCAGTTGCGCAATGAAAATACCCTTCACCACATCCTGGAAATCCATCCGAGCCAGAAAAGTAGGCAATGCCAAATTCCTCACCATTGGAGCAAGCCAGGAGGGAAGTATACTAGTGACCTATACCATTGAAATGATATTTCATGTCCTGATGCCTGAACCTCAGTCCAGAGGCATTGTAACTCAACAATAAACAGACTGCTAGATTTGGAATAAAACTATGTTTTGGTTTATACCCAATTTGGTACATCTGATCCCTAAAAGGTCTATTGTTAGATTGATGTCCATTGTCAAATATTGTTTCTTCAGGTAGACTGAATAGTGCGCTCATTGTGTAAGCCACAGACACACAGCTGGAAACCTGGAGACGTATACATAGAACATAGCTCATAAAACAGTACAGCGCAGTACAGGCCCTTGGGCCCACGATGTTGTGCCGACCTATTATCGGCAAGATGATACATATTCCAAGACGATGAAAGGCATAGACAGAGTGGATAGTCAGAGACTTTTTCCCAGGGCGGAAATGACTATTATGAGGAGGCATAATTTTAAGGTGATTGGAGGAAGGTACAGGGGAGAGGTCAGAGGTAGGCTCTTTACACAGAGAGTGGTGGGCGTGTGGAACACGCTGCCAGCAGTGGTAGTGGAGTCAGACACTTTAGAGACTTTTAAGCGACTCTTGGATAGGCATATTCAGTCACAAGGAGAAAATTATCGCAATGTACGGTCAATTAATATGTGGAGATTTCAGGGCAAAAGATGAACAGTCTCATGAGAATGTTGAGGTACTTTGTGTTGTGTTGTTGATCGTGGTTAAAACCTTCCAACTGTTTTGGGAATGTGACACATTTTGTGGACAAGGTCAATGTGTTTGCCTTCTGACTGAAAATTCTACCATTTCCTACTTGCTTGCATTTGTGCCAATCCACAGCATATTCCCTTTCATTTCTGCCAGCACGCCATTCATGCTTTTCATTTATTTTTCACCTATTATAGCCTCTAACCTGTGTACTAACCTAGGAACGCAGGACTGTAACAGAGCACACTTCCCACACAACATGCTGGCTTTCTGCATCCTGACTATCCTGCCACCACTGAAAAACACACCTAACCTTTAAAGATGTTGCTGTCCCTCAGCAATGGCTTCATATCTTCTGCCATCTTTTTGAAATACCTTAATGCCAAGACCCATCTCTTTCTCCAAAAGGTCGTTTTTAGAAAACTTTGCACATGTTGGAGTGCTAAACAGCTCCATTCTCTATTCAGGCAGCTCAGCCTCTGAGCAATCAGTCCTTGCCCCATATTACAATTCCTATCGATGCATTTATGGCTGTAAAATGATAAATTCTAAAGCTCACTAGAATTGAATTGAATAGAATAGCAATTTATTGTCACTTGTATTGATGAAATGTGAATAACTGAGATGTGAATAATCTATTGCAGTTTGTCCCATTTTAATTGTAGAAATTATAAAAGGATATAATTAAGACAAAGTTAGGACAAAGTGAATCTTTTGTTCCCTCCACAACTCTTGGTCTACGGAGTGACTTCGGGACATCTGGCCCTGAGGCCTCCAAAGCAAGGATTTCCAGATCAAACTCACCACACTGCCACCACTGAAACTGACATCGAAGACACTGCATTACTGCCATAGCAAGGAGGGACAGGCCTGACCCACCGGGGTTGCTGACACTGAATACATCACTCAAGCCATCACTGCCCAACGCTACTACGTTGTTGCCATTGCCGCGAGGAAGTACATAGAACGTAGAACAGTACAGCACAGTACAGGCCCTTCGGCCCATGATGTTGTGCCAACTTATTCTTCTACTCTAAGATCAAACTACCCTGCATACCCTACATTTTACTGTCATCCATGTACTTATCCAAGAGTTGCTTAAATGCCCCTAATGTATCTGACTTCACTACCACCACCGGCAGTGCATTCCATGCATCCACCACTCTCTGTGTAAAGAACCTACCTCTGACTTCTCCCCTATAGCTTCCTCCAATCACCTTAAAACTATATCCCCTCATAATAGCCATTTCCGCCCTGGGAAAAAGTCTCTGCCTATCCACTCTATCTATGCCTCTCATCATCTTGTACACCTCTATCAAGTCACCTCTCATCCTTCTTCGCTCCAATGAGAAAAGCCCTAGCCTCCTCAACCTTTCCTCATAAGACCTACATTCCAGTTCAGGCAGCATCCTGGTAAATCTCCTCTGCACCCTCTCTAAAGCTTCCACATCCTTCCTATAATGATGTGACCAGAACTGAATACAATATTCCAAGTGTGGTCTCACCAGTGTTTTATAGACCTGCAGCATAACCTTACAGCTCTTAAACTCAATTCCCCTGCTGACGAAAGCCAACACACCATACGACTTCTTAACAACCCTATCAGCTTGGATGGCAACTTTGAGGGATCTATGGACATGGACCCCAAGATCCCTCTGTTCCTCCACATTATCAGGAATGCTGCCATTAACCTTGTATTCTGCATTCAAATTCGATCTTCCAAAATGAATCACTTCGCACTTTTCCCGGTTGAATTCCATCTGCCACTTCTTTGCCCAGCTCTGCATCCTGTCAATGTCCTGTTTCAACCTACAACAGCCCTCCACGTTGCTCACAACTCCACCAACCTTCATGTCAACAGCAACCTTACTAACCCACCCTTCCACTTTCTCATCCAAGTCGTTGATAAAGATCACAAAGAGCAGAGGTCCCAGAACAGATCCTTGTGGAACACCACTGGTCACCGAGCTCCAGGCTGAATACTTTCCTTCTACTACCACCCTCTGTCTTCTATTGGACAGTTCAATTCTGTATCCAGACGGCCAAATTTCCCTGAATCCCATGGTCCTTAAAATCTGAATTAACCTTTCACAGAGAACCTTATGAAATGTCTTGCTAAAATCCATATACACTGCATCCATTGCTCTACCTTCATCAATGTGTTTTGTCACATCCTCAAAGAATTCAATAAGGCATGTGAGGCATGTCCTGCTGCTCACAAAGCCATGCCGACTATTTCTAATCAAACTATGCTTTTCCAAATAATAGTAAATTCTATCTGTCAGAATCCTCTCCAATAATTTTCCCACCGGAAGACTGACTGGTCTGTAATTCCCAGGATTGTCCCTATTCCCTTTCTTGAACAAGGGAATGACATTTGCCACCGTCCAATCATGTGGTGCTACTCCAGTGGACAGTGAGGATGCAAAGATCATCGTCAAAGGCACAGCAATCTGTTCCCTCGCTTCCTGTAGTGACCTTGGGTATATCACGTCTGGCCCAGGGGACTTATCTATCCTCATGTTTTTCAAAATTTCAAGATTTAGCACAACCTCCTTCCTAACATCAACCAGTTCGAGCATATCTGCCTGTTTCATGCTGTCCTCACAAATGCCAAGGCCCCTCTCACTGGTGAATATTGAAGCAAAGTATTCATTAAGGGCCTCCCCTACCTCCTCTGACTCCGTGCACAAGTTCCCTCCACTACCCCTGATTGGACCTACCCTCACTCTGGCCGTCCTCTTGTTCCTCACAGTAGAAGCTATCATTTCCCTCTCTTGGTTACAGCTCGAAGCTGGGGTCTCTCTCTGCCATTGGGTTACCTATGAGACAAATCTATTTTTCTGAATTTGCCTTTTTGCTGAGGGGTGTGTTTATGGGAAGTTACTACATTGGAACAGTTAATTAGTGGTAGTCACTGTATCTGTTATTCTATTAAGTTTTCCAATCAAGTTATTCTAAATTGTTTCTTTTGTTGTATTTAACTGGAGTGTTGAAATAAATCCTGTTTTGCTTAATGTTCAATAATTTGACCAATTGAATTGCATCTGGAACATAGCACATTGGCTGGCTCTGCTGTACAGGAGGGCGGGGAAAAGAGTGGAAGGGCTATAGTCATAGGGGATTCGATTGTAAGGGGAGTAGACAGGCGGTTCTGTGGTCAAAAATGAGACTCCCAAATGGTATGTTGCCTCCCAGGTGCACGGGTCAGGGATATCTCAGATCGACTGCAGGATATTCTAAAGGGGGAGAGTGAACAGCCAGCTGTCATGGTGCATATAGGCACCAATGGTATAGGTAAAAAAAAGGGATGAGGTCCGACAAGCAGAATTTAGGGAGTTAAGAGCCAAGTTAAAAAGTAGGACTTCAGAGGTAATAATCTCAGGATTGCTACCAGTGCCACGTGCTAGTCAAAGTAGAAATGAAAGAATAGGCAGGATAAATGAATGGTTTGAGAGATGGTGCAGGAGGGAGGGGTTCAGATTTCTGGGACATTGGGACCGGTTCTGGGGGAGGTGGGACTATCACAAATTGGATGTTCTGCACCTGGGCAGGATTGGAACCAATGTCCTAGGGGCTGCTTTTGCTAACGCTGTTGGGGAGGGTTTAAACTAATGTGGCAGGGGGATGGGAACCAAATGAGGAACTTAGTGGACAGTAAGGAGGTAGTAATGAAAGCCTGTAAGGAACTACATAATGAAGACAGTGTGACAAAGGGGAAGATTCATCAGAGAGCAAATGATGAATGCAAAGGGACAGGTGGCCTGAGGTGCATTTGTTTTTATGCGAGAAGTGCAGTGGGTAAGGCAGCTGAACTTAGGGCTCGGATTAGTACCTGGGAGTATGATGTTATTGCGATTACTGAGACTTGGTTGAGGGAAGGGCAAGATTGGCAACTAAATATCCCAGGATATAGATGCTTCAGGAGGGATAGAGAGGGAGGCAAAAGGGGTGGAGGAGTTGCATTACTGGTCAAAGAGGATATCACAGCTGTGCTGAAGGAGGGCACTAATGGAGGACTCGAGCAGTGAGGCAATATGGGCAGAGCTCAGAAATAGGAAGGGTGTGGTAACAATGTTGGGGCTGTACTACAGGCCTCCCAACAGCGAGCGTGAGATAGATGTACAAATATGTAGACAGATTATGGAAAGATGCAGGAGCAACAGGGTAGTGGTGATGGGAGATTTTAATTTTCCCAACATTGACTGGGATTCACTTAGTGTTAGAGTTTTAGATGGAGCAGAATTTGTAAGGAGCATCCAGGAGGGTTTTCTAGAGCAGTATGTAAACAGTCCAACTTGGGAAGGGGCCATACTGGACCTGGTGTTGGGGAATGAGCCCAGCCAGCTGGTTGAAGTTTCAGTAGGGGATTACTTTGAGAATAGTGACCACAATTCCGTAAGTTTTAGAATACCGATGGACAAGGACGAGAGCGGTCCTAAAGGAAGAGTGCTGAATTGGGGGAAGGCCAACTATAGGAAATTTGGGCAGGAGCTGGGGAATGTGGATTGGGAGCAGCTGTTTGAGGGTAAATCCACATTTGATATGTGGGAGGCTTTTAAAGAGAGGTTGATTAACGTGCAGGACAGACATGTCCCTGTGAAAATGAGGGATAGAAAGGGCAAGATTAGGGAACCATGGATGACAGGTGAAATTGTGAGACTAGCAAAGAGGAAAAAGGAAGCATACATAAGGTCTAGCGGCCAAAAACAGATGAAGCTTTGGAAAGATATCGGGAAAGTAGGACCAATCTGAAATGAGGAATTAAGAGGGCTAAAAGGGGTCATGAAATATCTTTAGCAAACAGGGTTAAGGAAAATCCCAAAACCTTTTATTCATCCATAAGGAGCAAAAGGATAACTAGAGAAAGGGTTGGCCCACTCAAGGACAAAGGAGGGAAGTTATGTGAGGAGTCAGAGAAAATGAGAGAGATTCTTAATGACTACTTTGCGTCGGTATTCACTGAGGAGAGGGACATGACGGATGTTGAGGTTAGGGATAGATGTTTGATTACTCTAGGTCAAGTCGGCATAAGGAGGGGGGAAATGTTGGGCATTCTAAAAGGCATTAGGGTGGACAAATCCCCAGGTCCGGATGGGATCTATCCCAGGTTACTGAGGGAAGTGAGAGAGGAAATAGCTGGGGCCTTAACAGATACTTTGCAGCATCCTTGAGCATAGGTGAAGTCCCGGAGGACTGGAGAATTGCTAATGTTGTCCCCTTGTTTAAGAAGGGTAGCAAGGATAATCCAGGCAATTATAGACCGGTGAGCCTGACGTCAATGGTGGGGAAGCTGCTGGAGAAGATACTGAGATAGGATCTATTTACATTTGGAAGAAAATGGGCTTATTAGTGATAAGCAGCATGGTTTTGTGTAGGGAAGGTCATGTCTTACCGACTTGATAGAATTCTTTGAGGAAGTGACAAAGTTGATAAACGAGGGAAGGGCTGTACATGTGATATACATGGACTTCAGTAAGGCGTTTGATAAGGTTCCCCATGGTAGGCTGATGGAGAAAGTGAAGTTGCATGGGGTCCAGGGTGTACTAGCTAGATGGATGGAGAACTGGCTGGGCAACAGGACAAAGAGAGTTGTAGTGGAAGGGAGTTTCTCAAAATGGAGAACTGTGACCAGTGGTGTTCTACAGGGATCCGTGTTGGGACCACTGTTGTTTGTGATATACATAAATGATCTGGAGGAAAGTATAGATGGTCTGATTAGCAAGTTTGCAGATGACACTAAGATTGGTAGAGTAGCAGATAGTGAAGGGGACTGTCGGAGGATGCAGCAGAATATAGATAGATTGGAGAGTTGGGCGGAGAAGTGGCAGATGGAGTTCAATCCAGGCAAACGTGAGGTGATGCATTTGGGAAGATCCAATTCAAGAGCGAACTATACGGTAAATGGAAAAGTCCTGGGGAAAATTGATGCACAGAGAGATCTGGGTGTTCAGGTCCAATTTACCCTGAAGGTGGCAATGCAGGTCGATAGTGTGGTCAGAACGCATACGGCATGCTTTCATTCATCGGATGGGGTATTGAGTACAAGAGTTGGCAGGTCATGTTACAGTTATATAAGACTTTGGTTCGACCACATTTGGAATACTGCATACGGTTCTGGTCGCCACATTACCAAAAGGATGTGGATGCTTTGGAAAGGGTGCAGAGGAGGTTCACCAGGATGTTGCCTGGTATGGAGGGCACTAGCTATGAAGAGAGGGTTGAGTAGATTAGGATTATTTACATTAGAAAGATGGAGGTTAACGGGAGACCTGATTGAGGTCTGCAAAATCATGAGAGGTATAGACAGGGTGGATAGCAAGAAGCTTTTTCCCAGAGTGGAGGACTCAATTACTCGGGGTCACAATTTCAAGGTGAGAGGGGAAAAGTTTAAGGGAGATATGCGTGGAAAGTTCTTTACGCAGGGGGTGGTGGGTGCCTTGGACGTGTTGCCAGCGGAGGTGGTAGAGGCGGGCACGATAGCGTCATTTAAGACGTATCTAGACAGATACATGAATGGGCAGGGAGCAGAGGGATACAGATCCTTGGAAAATAGGTGACAGGTTTAGATAGAGGATCTGGATTGGCACAGGCTTGGAGAGCTGAAGGGCCTGTTCCTGTGCTGTAATTTTCTTTGTTCTTTGTTCTTTGTTCTATTACACTTGCTGTTAAAATAAGAAAACTTTAGGGTCTAGGCTGCCGTCTCAATATATTTTGAGAGTGTTTGGACTGTTCCATACTCGTGGCGTACTTAGTTTTTCAAGCAGTATCACATCACAAATAAAAACATTAGTTTACATCCACGAAAGTGCATCTACCATAAATAACTATCCAATAAACATGTCATGCTGGGGGAAGGTAAGCAGCTTTACATTAAAATCACAGTTCTGTCTCCTTGCCTTAACATACAAATGTATATACACATACTTGTATGATTGATTGGGACAATTTCACTCCTGAACCATTCCATGGAAGTCAGTGTTCCATCAAAATGCAATCCAGTAATGGAATTCCTATCTCAATAATGTGTTTTGTAGTGAAGCACATTACTGAGATAAGAATTACATCACTAGATATTGAAAACAACATTTTATTAGCTACCTGTGATACCGAGTTGCTGAATATTATTTATGGGCATCTGTTTCTTCCCTGAACATTAATAGTTCTCCTTTAGGAGAAAAGGTCTTGTCCCTTAATGTACCAAAATAGCATTCATATTCGAGATTCTACAGATCAGAAAGTATGGACTGGTGATATCACTCTGATGTTCGAGAGTCATGGAGCTGTACAGCACAGAAATAGACCCTTTGGTCCAATTCATCCATGCTGACCAGATATCCTAAATTAGTCTAGCCCCATTTGACAGCATTTGCCCATATCCCCCTAAACCCTTCCTATTCATATACCCATCCAAATGCCTCTTAATGGTTGTAATTGTACCAGCCTCCACCACTTCCTCTGGCAGCTCATTCCATTCACGCACCACCCTCTCCGTGAAAAAGTTGCCCCTTAAGTCCCTTTTATATATTTCCCCTCTCACCTTAAGCCAATGCCCTCTAGCTTTCGACTCCCCCACCCTAGGGAAATGACCTTGCCTACTTACCCTATCCATGCCCCTCACAATTTTATAAACCTCTGTAAGGTCACCCGTCAGCATCTGACACTCCAGGAAAAAGCCTATTCAACCTCTACCTACAGCTCAAACCGTCCAACCCTGGCAACATCCTCACAAATCTTTTCTGAACCCTTCCCTGTTTCGCAACATCCTTCCTATAGGAGGGAGAATTGCTTGCAATATTCCAAAAGTGGCAGAACCAGTGCCCTGTACAGCCACAACATGACCCTCCCAAATCCTATAATCAATGCACTGACCGATAACAGCAAGCGAACCAAGTGCCTATTGAACAAAAATGTTTTATTATGGATTGATACGTTATAGGAGAGCTTACATATTTTCCAGTGGTTACTAAAGTGATTGCACTGTCACTCTATTTACATAATGTGCATATACATGAACAGCTTTATTTAGTCCATTAACATCGGGCATACATTAAACAGTTTGAATGTTAAGGAGAAGAAGCTCTATCATATTCAATAGGCAATTTTCCAGTAACTTATTTCGTTATTGATGATCCTTCAGCAATGATGCAGCCAACCTGGTTAATATCTCATTTGACCGCTACACAGATCCACTGCCATGCGACACTTTGGCATAGATGCCCATAAGGAACCAACAATATGTCACATTGACAATAAAATAATAAACATGACAATCTTAATTACACACTGAAAGCATATTTTTTTTAAAAATTCTCACACATATTCCCTGATGTCCCAAATCAAGGTTAAGACGACACTCAAATTGTTCTTTTTGTTTACACTCGTAATGTTTTATGGGCACACAGTTTACGAAGTTGTAATTCAATTTCTGTTAAACATCATTCTGCGCGTACTTTTAATCCCGAGAGTTTGATCATTTCCAAACATAATTTAAAAATGTGCTAGTCCCTGCGCACAAGCACAACTCCCATTATAGCTCAAGATTACAAATCGATCACCACTTTTCCGAAAACACCTTGCGCTATTATCAAACATCACCTTGATCAACACTCGTGCATGGGTGAAAGGTCAACTGTAGCAAATTAAGTAACATTTTATTCATGTCGTGGTCCCTGTTATCTGAAAAGCCAGTGCAAGGGGCCTGTTAAAAAAAAAACCTCCTTACAGTAGTCAAGTGTTCACCTCTGGGTATGAGGTGCGTATTCGTTTGGTTGGCATACATTTCATCACAAAATATGGCCATCATCTGCAAACCCAACATTTACTCCCCATACCCAGAGAACTGAGTAGCTTGCTTGACCATTTCAGTGTACAGTTAGGAGTCAACTATACTGCAATGGATCTGGAGTCAAATATGAGGAGCATTCAAGGCACGCATATCAGATTTCCTTTATTGAAGGTCATTAGCGAACTCAATGAGATTTTGCAATATCGAGTAGTTTCACAGCAACCATTATTGACATGGTATCAGCTTAATGTAGTTGGCAAACAAAGTCAGCAGTGATTAAACTTCTGGCATTGCCTGGCCACCCTTTTGAGGCCATTATGTAACAATTGAGACATTTCTTCTATGCATGTAAGAAAAAGAGCAGATGACAGCTTAGAGATAGTAGGAACTGCCGACGCTGGAGTCTGAGATAACAAGCTGGATGAACACAGCAGGCCAGGCAGCATCAGAGGAGCAGGAAAGCTGATGTTTCGGGTCTAGACCCTTCTTCAGAAATGATGAAGGGGAAGGGGGCTCTGAAATAAATAGAGAGAAGGGGAGGCGATGATAGAAGGTGGATAGAGGAGCAGATAGGTGGAGAGAAGACGGACAGGTCAAGGAGGAGAGGATGAAGCCAGTAAAGGTGAGTGTAGGTAGGGAGTTGGGATGGGGGTTGGTCAGTGAGGAGGGAGGTGCAGGTAGGTGGGAGAAAAGACGGACAGGTCAAGGAGGCGGGGACGAGCTGGGCTGGTCTTGGGATGAGGTTGGGGGTGGGGAGATTTTGAAGCTTGTGAAGTCCACATTGAGACCATTGGGCTGCAGCTTATTCTGACATGGGATCAGATATCCTTTGAGTTGCCTTGTGATAAAATGGCACCAGGCAATACACAAGCGAATCAGCTCATTAAGGGAGATAAGATGCAGAGCTTGATCAAAGACTTATGCTTGAGCGATGAAGATATTTTAAAATATGCAATCGAAGGACTGACACATTTTTGCCAAGCATCGGCATTTGACTGCTGCCTTTAGGAAGAAGTACGTGAGGACAGCAACAAACACAGAAAACAAAGTGGAGAACCATCAGATTTACCTTTTTTTTGAGACTGGTGAGTAGGTTCGGGTTTGAGATGTTCTAATGTATTGCTGTAGTTTCTATCCACAAACAAAGAAATCCTAGCCACCTTGAGACTACATAGACATTTTGCTGATATATTGAGGATATTTTTCCAGCTCTTTGTAGTAATTTGTTTTGGAATAATGAGGAAAAAAACGGTGAACTTTACTCTTGTAAAGAGTGTAGGGAGACAAAATTGTGACTGTGCATTAGATAGCAGAATACATACTCAGTCAGCTGGATGGACAGTTTGTGATACAGCGTGACATCAACAGCATGTGTTCAATTCCCGCACAGACTGGGGTTACCATAAAGGTCCCACCTTCTCAAATTTGCCCCTTGCTTGAGGCATGGTGACCTTTGGATTAAAACATCACCAGTCATCTCTAGAGCGGCCCTATGGTCCACTGGGATTATGGTGACTTGTTGAGAAGTTGAGTAGAGTATTTATGGGTGGGAAGGCAGAATGTTAGAATTTGATGTTTGTAAAATGAATGGGGGGGAATAGTGTGTGGTCCCTTTAAAAGTTGACGTGTTTTTTTCTTGACTTGGAGATTAAAAAAAGAAGGGTAGGTGCACAGAGAGCTCCTGAAATTGAAACACTATATCAAAAGGCTGTGTGATTAACACCGAGCATTAATTTCTTTTGTTGTTAAGGCAACCAGTTTGAAAATCAGCCAATTATTTAAACCCTGCACTTAGAAACTAAAAACCAATTAAGTTTAAATCTGATGGCTTTGACAAACTAGGACTAGTCCTATTGTAAGAAATTAACAGGTCAGCAAAGGTATAAAGGAAGAGAGCATTTGAAAATCAGAGTGAAAGAAAATGCCATCTTTTAACGTTAACAACCAACAGCCCTAAAGAGAAAATCACTGGCTCTCCCAGAATTCTCTAAGCTCTCAGAAAACCATCATCTGTCTGAAGTTCCAGCTGCACTCTTCGCTAATGTTCTTGACACAAGAATTTGACGGAGAAAGGTGTTCCTGACTGAAGAACAGCAGAGAAGGCGCAGAACACGCCGGAAAACATATCTTGGCTGTAATTTCGAGAGATTAAGTTTTAATTTATTTTATTATTATTTTGGTTTACATAAGTGGGATTTGTATTTATTGGAACAGCATACCATTAGCATTCTGTTTTATTTGGAATAGTTAGCAGTTAACAGGGAATTGTTCAGTTTGTTAGCAGTTCGGTTAATTTGTTCACTGTTAGAGTTAGATAAATAAATTGTGACTTGTTGATGATAGAGTGACTGTCAGGAGTTTATTTCATTTAACCTCTCCTTTATAACAGATTGGAATGTGAGAGGCAGGTTATACCATTTTTCATAATTCCTTTAAAAGTTTACGAGGTGAGGAGAGCTTCTCTGGGTGTTTCAGTTTTATTTCGCCAGGGGTGGAGGAGTTGGCCTCTGCTTCATAGCAGACTTTACTTTCCTGAGTGTTGTATATCTTCGTAAAATCCCATTCTATCTATCCCTTAAATGATTTCAATGGTACCTCATGAGAACCTTGAGAGAACTTGGAACCTAATTGAGCACATAATCAAATCCTGGCTTCTATCCAGTGTTTATGCATTACAACAGGATCTGCAGAAGCATCCCAGTCGTTCTGCAGTGTACTGTTTTGGGCTGAGTATACATCTTTTGGACCAAATCAAATGGGACAAAAGTACCTTTTCCTTTCTCAATGCTCTGTAAAACCCCAATGCATGATTCATGTTTGTTCATGGGATGTGGGCATCATTGTCAATTATGTTTGAGCATTTGAAAAAATCTTGAAGCAGTGCTGTCCATGTGGTACAGGGCACACTCGCAATGCTGATAGGTAATTCAAGAATTTCAACTCTGTGGCAACAAAGGAATGTTGCTTTATTCCCAAATGATTTGTGACTTTGAAGGGAATTTACAGTTGCTCATCTTCCCTTATGTCCTTGCTCTTCTGAGTTGTAGAGCTTATGGTTATTTGAGGTGCTGTGGTGGAAGACTTTGTGAGTTGCTACAATGCGCCTTGCGTTTTGTATTCACTGTTACCGATGAAGTGACGGAGAGAATGAGCATTTAGTTGAGATTGTAGGGTGCCAGTCAAGTGAACTCTTTGTCCTGGATGTTATCAAGCTTTTGCAGCTGTTGGAGCTGAAAGCATCCAGTCAAGCTATAAAACTCCTAACCTATGCTTTGTAGATGGTGGACAGATTTTGGGAAGCCATCACTGAATATTAAGGCTCTTAAGCTAGTCCTTATCACCACAGTCCTTAGTCCAGTACAGTTTCTGGTCAATGGTGATTCCAGGTTCTTGGGAATGAGAGATTCAGCACCAGTAACTCGTGAAGACTGGTCACTGAGTATATTCAAGAAAGAGATTGACAACTTTTTGGAGGCGCCAAGGAGTATGGAGGGGAAGTACAAATATGGAGTTGAGATAAAGGATCTGCCATGATCTTATTGAATAGCAGGGCTGTCTCGGGATAGATTATAGAAATTGGAACTGTTCTCCTTAGAAGAAGGATGAGAGGAGATCTGACAGAAGTTTACAAAAATATGAGCAGGCTGGATAGAGTCGATGACAAAAGAAGCAAGGCAGGACTTGGATTAAAAGTGATGTGCAAATGAAGCAAGCGTGATAAGAACATAAGAAATAGGAGCAGAAGTAGGCCATCTGGCCCCTCGAGCCTGTTCCGTCACTCTGTAAGATCATGGCTGATCTTTTTGTGAGTTCAGCTCAATTTACCCTTTACTGTTCAAAAATTTATCTATCTTTGCCTTAAAAACATTCAATGAGGTAGCCTCAACTGCTTCACTGGGCAGGGAATTCCATAGATTCACAACACTTTGGGCGAAGAAGTTCTTCCTCAACTCAGTCCTAAATCTGCTCCCCCTTATTTTGAATGTGTGCCCCCTAGTTCTAAATTCACCCACCAGTGGAAACAAACTCCCTGCTTCTATCTTATCTATTCCTTTTGTAATTATATGTTTCTATAAGATCCCCCCTCATTCTTCTAAATTCCAATGAGTATAGTCCCAGTCTACTCAGTCTTTCCTCATAAGCAAACCGTCCCAATTCCGAAATGTACCCGATGTGAGAAAAAACTTATTCACTTTGTTATGGCTTGGTATACTTGTCTGCATTGGTCAGTGTACTGAGTACAGGAGTTGGGATGTCATGTTGCAGCTGTAGGGACATTAGTTAGGCCACTTTTTGAATTCTGCATGCAATTCTGGTCTCTCTGCTATAAGAAGGATGCTGTGAAACTTGAAAGGGTTCAGAAAAGATTTACAAGGATGTTGTCAGAGCTGGAGGGTTTGAGATGTAGGGAGAGGCTGAATGGATGGGGGCTATTTTCCCTGGACTGTCGGAGGCTGAGGGATGACCTAATAGTGGTTTATAAAATAATGAGGGGCATGGATAGGGTAAACAGACAAGGTCTCTTTCTCAGGGTGGGGGAGTCCAAAACTAGACGGCATAGGTTTAAGGTGAGAGGGGAAAGATTTAAAAGGGACCTGAGGGGCAACTTTTTCACGCAGAGAGTAGTGTGTGTATGGAATGAGCTGCCAGGGCATGTGGTGGGGGCCAGTATGATTACAACATATAAAAAGCAACTGGATGGGTACATGAATTGGAAGGCTTTAGAGGGACATGGGCCAAAGGCTGGCAAATGGGACCAGATTAATTTAGGATATCTGGTTGACATGGACAAGTTGGTCTGAAGGGTCTGTTTCCATGCGATACAGTTCTATGACTTCATGACTCAGTGATTCAGCAAGTAGTTAGCTTACGAAGTGTGCTGCCTGGAAATGTAGTGGGCTGAGGTTTGATTGAGACATCCACGATTTTTTGGTTAGATATGGGATATGGGGAAAAGGCAGAAAATTGGTTTGAATGAATGGGACTAGTGCAGTCACAATGGGTGCTGCAAAACTCTATGATTCTCTGAATGCATTCTCTGGCTGCTAAATTTTTCCTTTATTCTGTTCTCTCCTGAAGATAAAGGCTGTAATAGTTTCTGTTGAACTTCTGTTTTCAAAAGCCATTTTAAAATCATATCCAACTGCGCCATTCATTTCATTAACCACCTCCCCCCAGGTTTGAGTGAAAGAAGACGAGGGTTCTGGCAGTGACATGAGAAATTAATTTAATTAAGAAAGAAATAGAACTGCGAGAGGGTTGAGAATTAAATAGAGCATGGAGGCTATCAGGAAAAAAAAGCCAAAAAGAATGATAGCATGGAATAATATGCTTTTAGAAATCACTTTCAATTAAAATTGTCTGCAAACTATAATCTGAGTTAGGTGAAGCTCACAGGTTCCAGGCAACAATCAGATGGAAATAAATATATTTGAAGTTCCAACAAGAATGAATTAAATGCCATTTTGGTCTGTTGGAGATGGCTAAATGGACGTTGTGTTTGAAGTGATGTAGAAAATAGAGAATTTGGCAGATTTTGGCCATGGGAACAATACCAGACCACACTGCGAATTATGGCTGACCCAAGTCTGCTTTGCACAAAGTGTTGTACACAGCATTAAAAAAAAACAAAGAACTGCCGATGCTGGAAATCAGCTAAGAAGTCAGAAATTGCTGGAAAAACTCAGCAGGTCTGACAGCATCCATGGAGAGAAATCAGAACACTGGCTTCTGAAGAAGTCAAGAAGTGTCTGAAGAAGGGTCTTTGGGACATTAACTCTACTTTCTCTCCAGAGATGCCGCTAAACCTGCTGAGTTTCTCTGGCAATTTTTGATTTTGTTGATAACTGTATGATTTGCTGTCCTTGAAATCAATAACTTTCTCTGTGCACCTCACTCAAATCCTTCAAAACATTACCTTTTCGAAACACAATTTGCAAAAGTGCGCACTGTGTGAGTGTCTCTTCACATTCTAACCTCCAAAGATTAGCTTTTTTTTTGATGGAGCAAATAATTGCTGCCTTCAGGACCAAAGTCCAATTTGTAGCACAACTTCCCTTGAGTCTCTATGACATTTCCTTGAGAACAGCTTTAATTACTCTTCTCTCTGTCATATTATTTTCTTCGCTATAAATGCATTCCTTATGAAAAGGAAAGATTCTAGTAGGCTACACATACAGTATATCGTCCAAGTTTATTACGCTGCATGGTCTGAATACTTTCATCCTCAATTCATTTTTAGGTAACCTGTTCGGGTGTGTTGTCTTTAGCATGACCTCAAACAGCGCAACCTCAATCTAGCTCATTATACTTGTTGATCAGCTGGACCATTGGACTGATAAGTGACAGATGGAATTTAATTTGATAAATGAGAGATGTCGCATTTTAGTAAAATGAACCAGGGTAGGACTTAACGCAATTAATGGTAGGCCCCTGGGTAGGGTTGTTGAACAGAGGGGCCTAGGGGTGCAGGGTCATAGTTCCTTGAAACTGGCATCACAGGTAGCCAGGAAAGTGAAGAAGAAATTTGGCACGCTTGCCTTCATTGGTCAGAGCATTCAGTATAGGCGTTGGGATGTCATGTTGCAATTGTACAGGATGTAGGTGAGGCCACAGCTGGAGTACTGCGTATAGTTCTGGTCACTCTTCTGTAATAAGGATGTTGTTAAACCATAAAGGGTGCAGAAAAGATTCACTAGGATGGTACCGAGGCTGAAGGATTTGAGTTATACGGAAATGCTGGATAGGCTGGGACTTCTTTCCCTGGAGTGTCGGAGACTGAGGGGGTGACCTTATAGAGGTTTATAGAATCATGAGGGGCATGGATGGGGTGAATAGCCGAGGTCTTTTTCTGAGGGTAGGGGAGTCCAAAACTAGAGGGCATAGATTTAAGGTGAGAGGGGAAAGGTTTAAAAGAGATCAGACGGGCAACTTTCTCAAACAGAGAGTGGAATGATCTTCCAGAAGAAGAGGTAGATACAAGTGCAGTTACAACATTTAAAAGAGCATTTGGACAGGTACATGAATAGGACAGGTTTAGGGGGATATTCCTGGTCCTATTTCTTACGTTCTTATGGTCGGCATGGACAAGTTGGACCGAAAGGTCTGTTTCAGTCCTGTATGACTCTACGACTCCCAACACCGTAAGCACTACCATAAATTTTTAATCAACCTATTCAGACATTTCATGACACAGCTTGGGAGCTTGAACCCAGATCTTCTGGCCCCAAGGTAGGGATACTGCAGCTGTACACAGATTCCCTTAGCACCACACCCCAGTGTTGTACAAGTCGTTCAGTCCAACACAATACTTTCTAAAAAGACGAAAGAACTATGGATGCTTTAAATCAAGAACAAAAACAGAAGTTGCTGGAAAAGCTCAGCAGGTCTGGTAGCATCTGTGAAGAAAAAGTCAATGGGGACCAAAAACGTTAACTGTGACTTTTCTCTTCACAGCTGCTATCAGACCGTCTGAACTTTTCCAGCAACTTCTGTTTTTGTTTACAATACTAACGAGCAGTTTTGTTTGTAATTTTGAATGGCATGATAAAACAAAGTACCTTAGTCCTGGGTCAGAAATTATTGAATCACATTTTTGTTCCATTCATGTTTCTTAATCATTCATCATCCCTGAATTAAAGCAGGATCTCGGTCCTCCACTGAAGCCCATTATTGGGACAAAAATTGGTAAATAATGAATCAGAAACAAGCACAAAGAAACTTAGGGAGCCTTTGGAGAAAGAGTTAATGTCTTGACTCCAGTATGACTTCTTCAGAACTGATTCAGAACTCATTTTCCAACACCTTTTCATTCTGAAGAAGAGTCAGCTTGAGTTTGAAAAGCTAACTCTGTTTCTCTCTCCAGAACTGCTGCCAGACCTGTTGAGTTATTCTACCATTCTCTGTGTTTGCTTCGGATTTCCAATGTAGCAATTGTAACAAGGTCAGCCAGGTAGACCTCATAGAATATAATCAGCTCTGATAAAGAGTCATCTAGACTCACAAAGCCAGCTTGCTTTCTCTCCATGGATGTTGCCTAACTCACTGCGATCTCCGGCATTTTTTTGTTTTCGGTACATATTCCAGCATCTCCAGTTAATTTGCTCCCTCTTATAATATGAATTCCATGATTGGAGCTGTTAATGTGGTTCAATCAGGGAACCCTGGCTGACAGATATCAACAGGAGTGTCAGAAGTTCTGCTCACTTGAGGGCTCAGCTCTGCGCTAACTGGACCAATGTCATGTACTTTACACGTGTAAGTAAAGAGTGACTTGGTAATGGGATACCAGCTTCTTTGGAGTTATTTCATCCAGCATCTGTAGTATTTTGCTTTCATAAAATAAGTCAATCAGGCCTTTCGGAACCTGGGTCAGGTTCAGTTTGTTGATGTTTATTTTGAATTTTCACGAAACATGGTTTTCGGTGCACAAAGATTATTGCCTACCTTGGGACATTAACGTCAATGAAATTGGCTCCAGTTGACATTTCTCATGCAATCATTCGCTCTTCCCCACGTTAATTATGCAGCTGGGGTTTTGGACACCTTTCTCAGGGAATCACACAGCGGGAGAGATGGTAGCGCTACTGCTGGGACCTTGTAGTGTTCACAGAACTGGGAACATATTTAAAACTCAGCTGCCCATCAATTCAGACACTGCAATCCAGCAGCTATGTCTCATGCTGTGAAATTCCACTGTTATTGCTGAAAGCTCACAGCTATTCTGTAGAACGGGATGTGGAGGAGCTGGTAAATGGGGTGGTAAAGCTGATGCCCATTCTTTATTCAGCTCACCACTGGAGGATGACACGCTCCCAGTCACAGCCAGCTGGAATGCGGATAGTGGCATGGAACCCTCCCGTGTTAAAAGACATATTCAACACTGGAGGAAATAAATTAATGGTTCTTTTCCACTATCCACTCCACTGATATGATGGAAAAGAGGAAAATACATTTATATTGTGTCTTTCATGTCCCAAAACATTTTGCATTCCATGAAATAATATGGAAATATTATAATGTAGGAAACAGCAAACTCTCACAAATAGCAATGCGATGATTCAAAAACTTCTTTCAATGAAGTTAGAATTAGAATTAGGTTTCATTGTCACTTGAGTACAGTGAAAGTTGCCATTCCCCAGCATCATTTTGGGTGCAAAATCTTTGTTGTAAAGTGGAAAAGAAAGAAATTAAGCTAAAAGTTCAATATTACAGTCCATCTTAAGTGCTTAGCTGTGGGTCTGGGTCTGGGCTCTTCCAACCCGACACTGAGACTATCACCAGTAGGAAGCAGTGGGTCAGCCTTGAGTCTCTTCATGGCGCCATCACTGCAGAACCACGTCACTATTCTATGACGCCATCCTTTCTCTACGGCACCGCTGCCCCTGCATTCGGACTGCGCTGGGCCGATCTCGGCAATGCAGCCGTCGCTGAAGCTGCCGGGTCCCACACAGGGTGGGGGGAGAGGGGGCACTGGGTCCAGACTCGCTTCCCTCTGCCGCTGGGAACAAACTCTGCCTCCGACGTGCCGGTCACCTTGACTCTGTCTGAGATCTCCGTAGATGGTAGGTAAGGTTAAACTTCTTTTAACAAAAAGGCAGAGAAAGAAAAAAGAGTTAAAAGCAGATGAAGCAGACAAGCTCTGGGCTCCTAGGCTCAAGAGACAACATGTTGCCCTACTACTCTGCGGCCATCTTGACTGGCATCAACTTGACTCCCCACTGGGCCTCAACTCGCCGCCACCAATGCTGCCCGAGGACGAGAGGTAAGTAGAAAGCAAAATAAAAGAAGAAAACTTTTTCAAAAAGAGAACAAATGGGTGGAGCGGACAAGCCTCAGGTCAGGAGCTCTACTCTGCCGCCATCTTGAAATCTTCAAAGTTAGTTAATGGAGAAATACGGTCCACAGCACCAAAGGTAACTTTCTTGCTCTTCTTTCACATAATATCATGGGACATTTTACAGAGACCTGGGAGAAGAGATGGAGCCTTGGTTTCAAGATTCATGAGCAAAAATGTTTGCAAGAAAGTGGCTGGTTCTGCCAGTTTACAGTTAGAATAAAGCAACTAATGAATTAGCCGGGAAAGGTACAGTTTAGTGACTTATTGTGACATGTATTTATGAAAATACAATACAATGTATATCAGTCGCCATAATTAATCCAGTGCCATTTTAATTACATAAATTATAAAAATGAAGAAATAATGCACACAAAGTTAACACAAATTTCAGTTTTTCTTTCAACCATGGCTTCTTGATTTCACGAGTGGCCCCCGGACACTGCTTTACTCCACAGCTGTCCCTGAGGACGTAACATCGAGGAAAAGACACGCTCAATCAGTGCTAGCTACCGTGGATTGGACCCAGAAAGCCTCCTCACCTCCAGCCTCCGCCGCAGCCAGGAGCCCGAACCAACTCTCAAGGATTGAGGCTCATGCTCAACTTCCAAGGATGGATGGACCGTCCTTGTTAACTCCAGAGGATCGAAGGATCATTCACTCCAGCCGCCGCTGCAGATGCCACCGAAACACCAAAGGAAATGAACCAACCCCAATTCCTAAGCACTGGAATAGTTGCTCCAGCCACGACTGCAAGGAATGAACCAGATCTGCTGCTCAACACACCCTCGCTCTTCCTGCTGCTGCAGAAGGAAGACAAGATGTGTTTGATTCAAAAGTTAAATGAAAAAAATAGAAAGTAAAAGAAGGAAGCAGTCAGTCATTTAAGAGGGAGCAGATGGGGCCTCAACTCTTCTACCCTGCGGCCTCCGCCAGCCTAAAAAAGTGCGCTCTTATTAAAGATCTGAAATTATTGCCAATACATCAACAAAATGGCCAATGTGCTGCTTTGTGTTCTATTTCTGTGCAGGACACGCTTCAAACAAACTAATTAGGCAACACACTCTGTTTCAATGCAAAGCAATCTTGATTTTACATCAACAGTGTATAACCCAAATTGGAATTACTAGACTGATCCTCATTTTCAATATAACAAGCAGCGTGAGACCTTCAGGAAAATAACCTTGCCGCATTTAGCTTTTCAAACTTACCGCACTTTTGAAAATATTTCTGCGTGGCACTTTCCTTTGCTGCTACTCTGTTCGGGTTAGAAGTTTTCACAGAAAGATTCAAAGGCTTTTCATCTCCATCACATCTTATAAGTTGAAGACAAGATGACAATTGGGCAATTTCATTTGCATATTTATCCGCAGTATGCAAATAAACATGAGAGATTTACAATAAAATCAACATTTTCAGGTGCACAGTTTATTGTGAAAAAAGTTTATTTTTAGCAAGTGGGCCTGGATGTTTGCATGGTCCAAATGACTCTGGAGTCAAGTATTTCTAACATGGAGAGGCGTGAGAGCTCTTTCAGTAGAAATGGATGGTCTCAAAATGCTTGATTGAGAGTTTAGGTTCATAAAAGATTTGTTTTCTCAACAGAAGTTCTGTTTGACAGGTAAAGAAAATTGTTGACTTTGCTTAAATGAAACCTTAAAGTAGTTATAGTAAATTGTTCTTTCTGTGATCTCTTTTGTCAATATCTAAATGCTCAAGGTTAAGACATTTGAGAAGTTTGAAGTCTCTGTATTTATTCTTTATTTGTCTATTTGAGTTATTCTTTTTAGTAGGGTCCAAGAACAGCAATATTTTTTCCAAGAAACTTTTCAAATTGGTGGGGCTTTTTTCTGAGTAGTTCTGCACATTCCATTGTTACCATAGGATAAATTGATTCTGTAAATATTATAGACTGGATGAATAGACATGGGAAGAAATGCATGGATGGTATGAGAGGCTGTGAATTGAATTGAATTGAATTGAATTAGCTTTATTGTCACATATATTCAATGGGTTCAGTGAAAAGTTGACACCACCACTTATAGCACCATCTGAGGCACAAAAGTACTCAGGTATAGTTTCTTTAGTTAAGAGATCTTAGAAAATAGAGATATAAAATGTCCAGCATTGCAGAAATAAAAGTCCAAAGCAGCAACCTTCCAACCCATACCATGCCTGGCACCTAACCTCCAGTCCACCCTGCCTCCAGACCATGCTGGGCTTCACCTTGAGGATAACGAGGCTAGGAGATCGCTCCAGAGCGCTGGGCCGAGAGGACGCCATGCCAGGGAACTGCCCTGGATGCTGGGAGGCTGACCTGGGAGGCTGCTACTCTAGGCCGGGATATTGCCATGAGGGTCGGGTGGCAGCGACAGGAGGCCGGTAGTCGACCAGAGGCCGGTTGTCGTCACTGGAGGACGGGAGTCGTCATCAGACACTGGGAGAGAAGAAGGAAAAGGTCACTAAGAGGATAAAAGAAAAGAAGAAGAATGGGCGGAGCAGACAAGCTCTGGCCAAAGCTTCCTACTCTGCTGTGATCTTGGACCAATATAGGGGTCGCGATGGATAATCAGGGACTGAGTTTGCTCGAAAGTACAAGGGATATGAGGAGAAGATGAGCTGTGAGGGGGCATGAGGGCTGACGAATAAAAGGCTTACCAGCTATTAATACAATTGAGAAGGAGTCCCAGAGATCAATTTAATATCTACCCAAAAACCCAGCAAACCCTGTGGTCAATGCTGATCTGCTTCCAGGGGAGCAGGCCTAACCTGACTGTATCGCTCAGACCACTGCAATGAGGCTGGTCTGTTCCACATCCTACCATTGGTATCATAGAACCGTGGAATTCGTACAGTGTGGAAAGAGGCCATTTGGCCCATCAAGTCTCCACCAACCCCCCAAAGAGCATCCCATCCAGACCTAGTCCCCCAACCCTATCCTCGTAACCCCACATTTCCCATGACTAACCTGTCTTTAAGCTGTAGGAGGAAACTGGAGCACCCGAAGGAAACCCACTCGGACATGGGGATAATGTGCAAACTCCACACAGGCAGCCATCCAGTGCTATACCATGAGTAAAGATGGCTACTAAATGATCATTTTAAAGTGTAAGATTTATTTCACATTTCTGATGGCAATCTATGATTTTGCAAACATCCAGAATAATCCAGTCAGGTAAGACAATGAATCACGGACATGTCCTTCCTTACTATGTCATTGTCAATAACGTCTGGAATCCTGAGAGTTAATTCCTCTAGTATACAATACGCATTCCTGCATTGATCCCAACAGGTTGTGCTGACAAAAAAATGGTTAGAAAATCCCAGCCAGCATTTAGATATGTTGTTTATTTTTATAATTGTGTTTGGAACAATGTATTCCTTATTCCTTTGATAAGTCTTCAAATTATCTTTCTAAACTAAAATAAATACTTGCACAGAGCCTATACATTGGTTTCTTTTCCCCGAGGCTAATAGAAAACATTTGAGCCTTTTTCAATTAGATTCTATTTACTGTTGAGCTGTCATTGGATGTGAGACACACAAACTGTAAAGCATCCAATTTCTGGCAATGCTGTGGAGTGTTTCTTGAACTCGCAGGTCTTTCTGCTTGAGGGACGGGAATAAATAGCCACCGGGACTGCCTGACACTAGGTCAAGTGCCACTCAATCTGTCAAATGCTGACTTCTGAAGAAAATAGCTCTTGCATATCAATGTTTGCTTTCTCCCAAGTATTGCAAGATTGCTAAGAAAATGGGCTGGCAATGTTTCCATTTATACAGTCATAGAGCTGTACAGCATGAAAACGTTTCCTTCAGTCCAACTTATCCATGCTGACCAGACATTTTAAATTAATCTAGTCCCATTTGCCAGCATTTGGCCCAAGTTAGCAGCCATAGAATGCATTCAGAGAATCCCAGAATTGTTACGATGCCCATTGCGCCTGTACCAATCCCATTCCTTCAAACCAATTTCCTGCCTTTTCCCCATATCCCATTTCTATCCAAGTTGAATGTCTTGACTAAACCTCCCTCCACCACATTTCCAGTCAGCGCCCTTCATATCCTAACTGCTTGCCGAATCATAGAGTCATACAGATGTACAGCACAGAAATAGACCCTTTGGTCCAACTCGTCTATGCTGACCTGATATCCTATTTAAATCTAGTCTCATTTTCCAGCATTTGGCTCATATCCCCTCATCCCTTCCTACTCATATATCTATCCAGATACCTTTTAAATGTTGTAATTGTACCAACCTCCACCACATCCTCTGACAGCTCATTCCGTAGGTTGTCCACCTGAAACCTATGCCCTCTAGTTTTGGACTCCCCTACTCTGTGAAAAAGACCTCGGCTATTCACCCTATACATGCCCCTCATGATTTTATAAACCTCTATAAGGTCACCCCTTAACTTCTGACACTCCAGGGAAAATAGCCCCAGCTTATTCAGCCTCTCCCTAAAGCTCAAACACTCCAACCCTGGCAACATCCTCATAAATCTTTACTGAATCCTTCCAGCATGGATGGGTTGGACCAAAGGGTCTGTTTCTGTGCTATACAACTCTGTGACTCTGTGACTGTAAGTGCTCTTCTCTCTGCTATCTCATGCTCACAACGTCACCACTCACTCTAACTCTACCACTGCACCCACCTCTCACCAAGGCTCCTGGACTACACCACTCCCTATTCCATGCATTGTGGCCCCTCAAAGACTCTTATCCGCCCCATCCTCCCACATTACACATCCTTCCCGCTCTCTGTTCTTCCAATGCACTCACTGAGGATACCTGGCTCTCTCTCCTGTTCCTGATTACCACTAAATACTCTTCCAGCCGCTTCCAACATACACCATCCCTCACATTGACTTTTTACAGGAAAAGATAGGTCACAATCAGACCAGTGTTGGGTGGGAGATGTGCGGGTTAGATGGATTGGCCATGTGAAATGCAAGGTTACAGGTATATGGTGGGGCAGTGGACGCCCTTCAGAGGGTTGGTATGGACTTGCTGGGCCGAATGGCCTGCTTTCACACTGTAAGGATTCTAACGGGCACCCAACTGAGTGAGCCTCCTCGTGCTGTGCCTCTCTCCCATTATCAACAGTGTTAACTCAGTATTAATCTGCAGACATCTTGATCCCTCTTCAACATCTCATTCTCTCAACACCCACATCCGACCATCAGTATCACAGAATCATAGAATCCCTACAGTATGGGAGATGCCATTTCGCCCATCAAGTGTCTGCATCAATGATGCTTCCACAGACCTTTTTGGGACAAGGTTCATTTTATGCAACAGCTTTCTCAAGGAAGCACAGTGTCATTCAAGGCTGGGAGATACAAAATGGGCGGCTCATATGTACACTTCACCACAATGCAGTGCAGTGGTCAGCTGAGACAGTTTCAATGCTGTCCTAGAGAAGTGTTTCATGACATTGAGCAGCCCATGCACAAGAAGGGTTACTGATGATGGAAGGGTCAACTGGAGGTTCGTTGGGGTTCTTCTCAACCTGTCGACCACCATGACACAACACATGGGTATGATATCCTAACGGGTGCATAAGACCCACCATGTGATGTTAGTGCACAGCCTCACTGACTTCTACTTTTCCCAAACAGTCAGTAGGACATATGGTGTGTAGAATCAGTGACAAGCTGCCAACCTATATGGTGGCACAGTGACACAGTGCTTAGCACCTCATAGTGGTTAGCATTGCTGCCTCACAGCACCAGGGACGTATGTTTAATTCCAGCCGTGGGTTTCTGTCTGTGTGGAGTTTGCACGTTCTCCCCGTGTCTGCATGGGTTTCCTCTGGGCATTCCAGTTTCCTCCCACAGTTGTTGCCCCTTATGTCCAATGATGTGCAAGCTGGGTGTGTTCGCCGCAGTAAATGCAGAGTATTGGGGATAGGGTGGGGGCAGGGTCTGGGTGGAATGCTCTTCAGAGGGTCGGTGCAGACTCAATGTGCGGTTCCGTGATTCCATACTTCTCCCACTGCCTTACTAGCCACAGAAGCTGATGGCCTGTGACTGAGCACGAAATACCCTCTGCTCGAAGAAAGTAATGCATTCCACAAGGATGTTGGCAGTCTGTAGGTAGCACTGAAGTCAGTGATCGTGAGTGCAGAAAGCAATGTGAAGTAGCTGGAGGCTGGTTTCCGAGTAGCGGCTGTAATGAAGGAGTGTGAAGATAGTAAGCTTTCGCAAATGGACACTCATGTCCACATCTCAGTCCCAACATGCAAATAAACCTGGTAGAAACAAGCAGGTCATAGGTATCCCTGAGCTCCAAAATAAAATGCTGCAAGGCTGAAGGGGTTTGTGAGTTGGTCAAAGAGCAGTCATGGTGATGTGATGAGGCTAGTTGTTTACATAGATGGCAGTGTGAGTATGAAGTGAAATTGTTGCAAAGTGACTGTAGGGTGTTGGGCAGCTCAAACATTTTTAACTTGGTGAGTCACTGACTTGTATGAGCTCTGACTTGCATACTAGACATTTGTGCCATTTAGCATCTCAGACAAGAAATAACCTATTGAGAAGGGTATATAAATAAGGTGAGTTGGGACTTTCATGAGATGCAAGCCCGTGGAAGTGAGATAGTTGCTGATCAGCGATGGGATTCTCAATCAGGTCCCCCGTCAACCTCCGTCTTTCTAATGTAAATAATCCTAATCTACTCAACCCTCTCTTCATAGCTAGCGCCCTCCATACCAGGCAACATCCTGGTGAACCTCCTCTGCACCCTCTCCAAAGCATCCACATCCTTTTGGTAATGTGGCGACCAGAACTGTACGCAGTATTCCAAATGTGGTTGAACCAAAGTCCTATATAACCGTAACATGACCTACCAACTCTTGTACTCAATACCCCATCCGATGAATGAAAGCAAGCCGTATGCCTCCTTGACCACTCTATCGACCTGCGTTGCCACCTTCAGGGTACAATGGACCTGAACACCCAGATCTCTCTGTGCATCAATTTTCCCCAGGGCTTTTCCATTCACCGTATAGTTCACTCTTGAATTGGATCTTCCTTGAGAAAGGCATTGACAGTGGATATACCAGCTTTTTAGATAGTCACAACGTGAGTAAATGCATGGACCAGAAACAATTAGTTCTGTTTGATATGAATATGAAGTGACTTAAGCGGTGGCCAGAAAACTACCAGCATCCCAGGCTGTTTCGGCTTTATCAGGGCTCAGAAAATCAAAGTCCTCATAGGATGTGCTGCTGTACAGGACATTGGTTCGGCCACTTTTGAAATACTACATTCATTTCTGGTCTCCCTGCTACAGTAAGTTTGTTGTGAAACTTAAAAGGGTGCAGAAACGATTTACAAGGATGTTGCCAGGGTCGGAGGGTTTGAGCTATAGGGAGAGGCTGAATAGGCTGTGGCTATTTTCCCTGGTGCATCAGTGGCTAAGGGGTGACCTTATAGAGATTTATAAATCATGAGAGACATGGGTAGGGTGAATAGCCAAGGTCTTTTCCCCAGGGTAGGGGATTCCAAAATTACAGTGCATAGGTTTAAGGTGAGAGGGGAAGACATAAAAGGGGCTTAAGGTAAAAACTTTTCATGCAGGGTGTCTTGCATGTATGGAATGAGCTGCCAGAGGAAGTGGTGGAGGCTGGTACAATCACAACATTTAAAAGACATCGAGATTGGTACATGAACAGGAAGGTTTTAGAGGAATATGGGCCAAATGCCGGGAAATGGGGCTAGATTAATTTAGGATATCTGGTCGGCATGGACAAGTTGGACCAAAGGGACTGTTTCCGTGCTGTACAGCTGTAAGACTCTTTGATGAAATAAACACAATAATGCGGAATAAACAGGGTTTTTTTGAAATTTTACTTCATATTCTGGGGACAAGTTACATGAAATGTCTGACAAATTACTTCTCATATTAACCACATGAATGTTTAAAGCAATCCTTTGTCTATTATTTTAACACTTGCATTAATTAACCGGTTTATTTCAACTATGCTAACAACACTATTAAAATACCAAGCAAAGAAATATAGGAGAAGCAGTCAAATCTTACACAGAAACTGAGAAATAGGAATTAGAGTAGGTCATTTGGTCCGTTCAACCTGCTCCACCATTCAATGTGCTCATGGCTGACCATGACTTGATATCACCAACAACAATTACTAAGTATTTTGAGATTTTTTGTCCTTATTTATTCTTTTATTTCTGTGTCTTTTCTCCCAAATTAAAGAGTTCCTTTTGAGATTGTTATCAAGTGATTTTAAAAACCTAGAAATTGCTATTGCGCTGCCGTATGAGGTCTCCCTCAAATTGATGGTTTCACAAACTGCACTTCAAATGTTTGTACTGATTTGCAGGCCCTCTTCATGATAAATTCCTAAATAAATTTCCATAACAATTGTTAGCCGTCTTGAATTCTGTAAGTCGAAAAAGAGGCTTTTGCTGTCAATTCAATGCAGCATAGGAACAGGGCCTTCAGCTCACCAAGCCTGCTCTGATTCCTAGTCCTTATGTACACCCACTAAATTATCCATGCGTGATTTCCATCCCTCTGTTCACCTCTCATTTACATGTCTATCAAGATACACCTGAAATATTGCTAGCGGGCTTGCTTCCACCACCTCCACTGGCAGTGTGTTCCAGGTATCCACCATCCTCTGGGTGAAATTTTTTCCCCGCACTTCCCCCCCAGACTTTCCCCTTCTCATGTAGAACCTGTGCCCTCTTGTAGTTGGCCTTTCCACCCTGAGAAAAAGCCTTTGGCTATCCACCCTATCCAGGCCTCTCATAATTTTGTAGGCCTCTATCAGGGTGGCCATCAGCCTATGTCTTTCCAGTCAAAACAATCCGAATATATACAACCTCCCTTCATAACTAAAACCCTCCAGACTGGGCAACATCCTGGTACACCTTCTCTGCACCTGCTCCAAAGCATCCACGTTCTTCTGGTAGTCTGGCAACCAGAACTGCACGTAATATTCCAAATGTGGCCTCTCTCTTCCCTCTCTCTCTGTTACATTGATTCAACAGTAATTTTGCAAATTAAAGAGGCAGTCTTGTTTTGCAGACTTAGCGGATCATACTGGGAGATAACAGCAATTTTAACGCAGAAGAGTTGCTCCCATTCCTTCAGTGGCACATTGGAGTATGGAAAGCCTATGTTTGAGCAATGTGTCAGCATTTGAGGCAAATCGTTTAGTGTAAATACTCTTAGGAATGTTGAGCGATTCCTTACCATGTGAACAGGCCGGAGGAATTTTTAGACCAGTAAGTTCAGTCACAAAGGTAAAGTTAGTGGTTCCAATATTCAGCCACGTTTTCCACAGATCTCTGTGTAGTTTGGGAGCCCATTGAAATATTCTCCAACTTTGCAATGAGCTAAACACATCCTTCTCAGCCCAGGGCAGTGTCACCAGTTACCTGCGGGAGAAAGCACTGCCTGATGGGAAAAATGTCCATCCATGCAAGGTGAGTGGGGTTGCCAGACAGCTTACTCCACACACACACACACACACATACACACACGCGCGCGCGCACACACACGCGTGCACGTACACGAACACACATGCACTCACTCACACACGCACGCATTCACACACACGCACACACACATACACGCACACACACACACTCACACACAAACACACACACGCACACACATGCACGCGCGCACACACACACACTCACCCATATATAGACACACACACACACCTGTGCGCACGCACAAACACACACGCACGCATGTACTCACACACGCACACATACACACCCATGCATGCACACGTGCGTGCACACACACACAGACACACACACGCACACACATGCACGCGCACACACATACACACACACACATCCATGCATGCACACACACCCACCCACACACACACACACGTACTCACTCATACACACGCACACACCCATACACACACACACATCCATGCATACACACACACACACACACGCACGCACCCACACACACACACACACACAAACGCACAGTGGGCATGGAGAACCAGCAAAGAATGTCTGAATCCAAAACGAAAAAACACTTTCCAAAAATGTTAACAATGTAAGGGACAATATCCTCACTACCCAGAGTTTTAAGCTTTTGCTCACAATCTGGATGGAAACACCTAAGCTTGCTGGTGCATTTTACTGGCTAACTAAGCAGGAAATAGGTGTCGATGACACCAGGATATAGGCGAGTCAATGGCCAAGTGTAATTGTTGCTTGACAGTTAATCCAGCAACCCAGGTGATATTCTGGGGAGCTGGGTTCAAATCCTGCCGTGGTAGATGTTGGAATTTGAATTCAACAAAAATATCTGGAATTAAGAATCTAACAATGACCGTGAATCCATTGTCAATTGTTGGAAAAACCCATCTGATTCACTAATGTCCTTTAGGGAAGGAAACTGCCATCCTTACCTGGTCTGGCCTACATATGACTCCAGACCCACCGCAATGTAGTTGACTCTGAACTGCCCTCTGGGCAATTAGGGGTGGGCAATAAATGCTGCCTGGTCAGTGATGCCCTCATCCTGTATATAAATAAAAAATCTGGAGACCCAGGTAATGTTCTGGGAGCCTGGGTTTGAATCCTGCCATGGGATTCCCAATTAATCCCAATAATTATCTGGAATTAACAGTCTAATCATGACCATGAACCCACTGTTGATTGTTGGGAAAACCCATCTGGTTCACTAATGTCCTTTAGGGAAGGAAACTGTCATCCCTACCTGGTCTGGTCTACATGTGACTCCAGACCCACAGCAATGTGAGATAACAAGCATGGGGCTGGATGAACACAGCAGGTCAAGCAGCATCATAGGAGCAGGAAAACTTGACGTTTCGGGCCTAAACCCTTCAATGTGGTTGACTCTGAACTGCCCTCTGGGCAATTAGGGATGGGCAATAAATGCTGGCCTAGTCAGTGATGCCAACATCCAATGAATTTTAAAAAAATTACGCCAGCAGAGGCACAAAACCCTGTCAAGATGCGCTGATTATAGAAAAAAAAAATATTCATCTCTTTTCATGATCTTTCATGTGCTATGGGTGTCACTGGCTGGACCAATATTTATTATCTGTCCCCTAATTGCCCTAGGGAAGGTGGTGGTGAGCTGCAGATCCGGTGGGCATGTAAACCCACAGTGCTGTTAGGAAGGGAGTTGACCCAGCAACACTGAAAGAACAGCGATATATTTCCAAGCCTGGGCAATGAGTGTGTAACATCTTTCATGATCACTGGACACCTGTCCCAAAGTGGTTTACAGTCAGTGAAGCACCATTCGAAGCACATTGTCATTCTAATGTAAGCTATCATTATCAGGGCAGAATCAAATATAAAAAGTTAGCAGTGAGCAAGAAGTCCAGATCTCCACCAGATCATTATGGTTTCTGTTTAAGACAGAACCTAGACAGTAATAAAAATGGAAATCGCTAAAACACAAAATAGCTCAGCAGGTCTGGCAGCTTCTGTGGTGAGGAATCAGAGTTAACGTTTCGGGTCAAGTGACCCTCAGAACTCATCAGAAGCTAAACAGTGTTTGGAAGAGCAATCGGTGGACAGGGTGAACAAATGCAGAAGGTGGCCATGGTGAGAGAATGGTTTGGGTAGATAATGGTCATTTAGAGTAGATAGTGGTCAGGGGGTTAAAGAGTGGGGACATGGAACAGATATTTGGAGGGAGCAGATAGTGGTTCATGCAGACAGTGGCTCAGCAGTGCAAACAGTTGGGTTTATGATCTAATTATACCTTTATTTTAGAGGTGGGGCATTGTGGTTACAATTCTGGGGAGACAATGTACTTGTTGCTTGGTTCCTGGAGTAAGTCAGAGGTCCAGTGTTGATTGGTGGGAGTGGACGGTGTTCAGGATTGAATCCAATCTCAGGTGGGAGTCTGATGGTTGTCATTGTGATCAGTGATTGTGAGGGTGGTGAGGGAGAAGATGACCAGGCAGTTAATGTTGATTAGGAAGCAGAAAGTAGGGGGGTGAGGGGTGGGTTTCCAATGTTGAGAGATGGTGACAGTACCAGCAGTAGACGTTGTGGCAGATGATATACTAAGCAGCTCATTGGGCTTGGATGGAAAATATATGGACTACAATTACCCATCAAATTGTGCTGAGTTCTTATTGGGGAACAATTGCATGGCACAGGTTCCTATCTGGCTCATCCTGGAGGAGCTATGCCATGGCTGCAGTGAATAGTGAATGTGTGATCATCTGGCACACATGTTGCATCTCTCCTTGTTCCATGACAATCAGCAAACACTCCCAGGAGCGTTCAGAAATTGGAACCTTGACTCTCCCAAATTAGATGCATGAGGCATCTGTGCTGCCATGCAAACTTGACAGTGTCTTTTTGTAATTTGTTGCAGTCACCCTTAATTAATGTGGATGGTTCCGTCTATTTTCAGTCATTTGGAAAAGTAGAAATTGCGTTTTTGAGTCAAAGTGCAAACCAATATAAAAGCAAACAACAGTGTACCCAACACTGATTGTTGTAGGACCCTGATTTCCTAACTTCTGTCACTCTGTTTCCTGGTGTGCACCCATCAGTTTTCTGTTCTGATACTTGTCCCTTTTTATTCATTAACTTGTTACACAGTATCTTGTGAAATGGCAGCACAGTGGCTCAGTGGCTAACACTGCTGTCTCTTAGCACCAGGGAACTGAGTTCGATTCCACCCTCGAGTGACTGTCTGTGTGGAGTTTGCACATTCTCCCTTTGTCTGCGTGGCTTTCCTCCGGGTGCTCCAGTTTCTTCCCACAGTCCAAAGATGTGCAGGTTAGGTGGATTGCCCATGCTAAATTGCACATAGTGTCCAGGGATATGCAAGCTAGGTGAATTTGCTGTGGGAAATGCAGGTCTACCAGGGTAGGGTGGGATGCTCTTCAAAGGGTTGGCAGGTGACATATTTGTTCATAGAATCCCTACAGTGTGACAGCAGGCCATTTAACCCATAAAGTCAACACCAGCCCTCCAAAGAGCATCCCACCCAGATGCACACCTCTACCCGATCCCTGTAGCCTTGCATTTCCCATGGCTAATCCGCCTAGCCTGGACACCATGGGCTAACTTAGCATGGCCAATCCATCTAACCTGCAGGGGGAAACCGGAACACCCAGAGGAACCCATGCAGACGCTGGAAAAATGTGCAAACTCCACACAGACAGTTGTACGAGGTTGGAATTGAACCCGGGTCCCTGGTGCTGTAAAGCAGCAGTGATAACCACTGAGCCACCACACTGTCCCTATTGGGCTGGGGAAAGTGGGAAAAGACTTCTCAAAACATTTAGTGGCTATTAACAGATAGAGATAGGTTGAAGAATACCCAGGTGATAGTGCTACATCCTGGGTGAATCCTCCACTTCCCTGAAAGACGATCCGCAAGGACAGCTCTTATCATTGGTTGCAAATGTTTCAGAGACAGTTCAGACCCTGATCTGCTCTGGGAAAGTCTCTTGAATCCCAAGTGGCTTTTACAAACACACAGCAGCATCCCAGGCAGAAAACCTTCCTCACCTTTTCCTTCACGAAGCAGAAGAATAAATAGAACAGCATGCTGTCATGCTGTAACCAATGTGAAGCAGATACTCAGAAAAATTCTTATTCAATTTTTATTTTATTCATGCTAACTGTTCATTCTAAGGTGCTGCATGATATTGCAGTATCTACCAGACTTGGGAGATGGGTCAGTTGGCTATGAAATACAGACATTGTCAGTCACCACACACTAATGGGGAATTAGGAGATCACACACTGAGCAGAGCTTCCAAGTCAATTTCCTGAATGCCATCCAGAACGTCAGAGATGCCAACAGCTGCAAAACACATCCTAACAGCCAACAGAAGTCAATGGAAAACCACAGTATTCTGTGCAATTTATCAGCCATCTTTTGTGAGAAGTCTATTCTGAATGAAATGGCAGAAAAATTCCTAAGCAGCAGACAAATTTCACATGAAGAACTGTAGATAATTGGAGGCGAGCCATCACTGTATTCTTTTGTAGTTTTCCTAAATACCCAGAGGGAGGACTTACCCCCTTATAACGGGTGGGTTTGGGCAGAAGGCTAAAATGTTGAAAATCTTTAACGCAAATCCAATAACTCACCTTGAACCGCCTACCTCCAATTCTGATGTAGAGGGATGGGTAATCTGTCTGTACACAGGATGGAAATCCAAGATTATGAGACAAAGAAGCTTGACTTGAGGATTACCAGGTCGACCTTGATTTCATTGAACAATGGAGCAGATTCGATGGGCTGAAAGGCCTACTTGTGTCCTGACATCACATAGTCTTATAAGAGGATTGAATTTAAACAGTCTAATTTTACCCCATGCCAGACAGCTTTTCCAGGCCCCGAGAACCTGGCAGCTCTAAGAAATCCATAGGTTCGGTGCCCATACAACACAGCTTGTGGACCAGGAAGAGTGTAATGATTCTCATCCCCACCAGCAGTGCCTGATCAGCCAATCGATCATTAAGACCATAAGACCATAAGACTTAGGAGTGGAAGTAAGGCCATTCGGCCCATTGAGTCCACTCCACCATTTAATCATGGCTGATGGGCATTTCAACTCCACTTACCCGCACTCTCCCCGTAGCCCTTGATTCCTTGCGAGATCAAGAATTTATCAATCTCTGCCTTGAAGACATTCAACGTCCCGGCCTCCACTGCGCTCCGTGGCAATGAATTCCACAGGCCCACCACTCTCTGGCTGAAGAAATGTCTCCTCATTTCCGTTCTAAATTGACCCCCTCTAATTCTATCCCCACCTAATGGAAACAACTTCCCAGTGTCTACCCTTTCTAAGCCATACTTCCCAGCGTCCACCCTTTCTAAGCCATTAAAGTAATGTTCACAATGTTACACTGAAATTCTCTAATTAGGGATGAAGCAAAATAGAGAATTTTTGCATCTTTGTTTATCCTCTGCTATATTTGATAATGGCAAAGGGATACTGCACAACACAGACAATCAATCAGTTAGAATTTCTCACACAGTGCTCTTTATGATCAATATTCCGCTCCAGGAACTCCTGATCAGGAATCATAATTTTAATTTGTGTGAATTGTAAATCAGGAGCAAGTTTATTCTGTTAATTCACACTCAATGATTCAGAACTACTGGTTCATTGGACAATGGGTATTTGTAACTTCAATAGGGATGGGTTGGAGCATACACCCAAAAGGAAAAAAGGGCAGTGTACAAACTTATATAACAAGGTGTGGGGCTGGATGAACACAGCAGGCCAAGCAGCATCATAGGAGCAGGAAAGCTTCATCAGAAATTTCTGATGAAGGGTCTAGGCCCGAAACGTCAAGCTTTCCTGCTCCTCTGATGCTGCTTGGCCTGCTGTGTTCATCCAGCCCCACACCTTGTTATCTCGGATTCTCCAGCATCTGCAGTTCCTATTATCTCTAGCGTACAAACTTAGCTCCTTAAAGAAACAGGATGTTAACTACTTTGTATCAAAGTTGTGAATCAAATTTGTAAAGGAGTTGATGCCAGACAATTTTTTCACTTCGACTTCTTCCTCAAACATAAGAGTCCCCACAACACTATCATTTCTCTACTCCCACTTGTACTGTTCCCCATCATTTCCAGACAAAGACCCCACTGCTGCCCGCCTCTAAACATCTTGTTTTTGACTGTTCACTTGTAAATTCAGAGGCTACAAGCATTACTGTTGACGTCAACAGTGCAAGCTAATCCAGATCCTTCAAGCCACCAGAACCATAACCCTTCTGAGCCAACATACCCTGTCATTTTATCATGCTCTCTGTTGAAAAGTTCACAGCTTGTGTTTAACGTCAGTCCACTGGCATCACTTTAACAGTGAGCTCATTGATTGAACATCAGAGCTAGCTTGCCTTCTGCCTTTCGATCCATTAAGAGCTATTTAATCAATTTCTTCCTTTTCCCCTTGGTATATTGAGTTAACTGTGCTGCATTATTAAATCTTTTTTCCCTGAGATGTTGCATTGTCATAGTTAAAGCAGACTCTTACAGCAAAGATTCATTTATGCAAATCATGTTATAAATGGATCATTTCCTTAAATTACATGCGAGCATTAAGCTGTGCACTTAATTCTTATTCCAAAGGAGTTGTATTTCATAGAATCATAGAATTTTTATAAAACAGGCAGAGGACATTTGGCCCATTATATCTGTGCTGGCTTCTCACAAGAACAACTCAGGCCCTATTCCTCTGCCAGCAATTTTAGTTTCTCTTCAGATAAGTATCCAGTTTCACATGATTTGATTTGCTTCTACCATAATCCCAGGCATTGCATTTCCAGATCTTAACCACAAATTGTGTTCAAAAAATCTGCTTCTTCCTAATTGCTTTTGATCCTTTTTCTAATCACCTTAAATCTGCACCTTTTTGATCTCTGACCTTCTACAGATGGGAAAAGATTTCCGTTTTTTGCTCTTCATGTCCAGACCCTTCATGATTTTGAACACATCTATCAAATCTTCTCTCAAGCTTCTCTAAAGGAAATCAGCCGCAGTTTCTCTAATGTATTCATGGTAATGAAGTTAGCCATCCCTGGAATCATTCTCAAAAATCCTTCCCGTAACATCTCCAATGAATTCTCATTCTTCCCACAGTGAGGCCCCAAAGATGGACACAACCCTCCATAGACTCATAGAGTCATCGAGTCGTGCAGCATGGAAACAGACCCTTCAATCTGAACAATCCATTCAAAATAATCCCAAACTAAACCAGTCCAACCTGCCTGCACTCTACCCATATCCCCCCCCCCAAACATTTCTTATTCATGTGCTTATCTAAAAGTCTTTTAAATATTGTAACTGTACCCACATCCACCACTTCCTGTGGAAATTCAATCCACACGTGAACAACGCTCTGTGTTAAAATATTACCCACTCATGGCATTTTTTTACATCTTTCTCCTCTCACCTTAAAAATATGTCCCTAGTCTTGAAATCCCCCACCCTAGGGAAAAGACACCTGCCATTCACCTAATCTATGCCCCTCATGATTTTTTACAAACCTCTATAAAGTCACCTTTCAACTTACTACACTCCTTTGAAAAATGTTCATAGTATCCAGCCTCTCCTTATAACTCAAACCCTCCATTCCCGACTGCATCCTGGTTAATATTTTCTGAAACCTCTCCAGCTTAATAATCTCCTTCCTATAACAGGGTGACCAGAACTGGACACAGTACTCCAGAAGAAGCCTCACCAATGTCCTGTACATCCTCAACATGATGCCCCAAACCCTGTATCCAAAGGACTGAGCAATGATTCTTTCAACGTTCAATTTTCTTTTATTTTTCTCTCTGGCTAAATAATAAGGAACATTTTCATGAAATCTGCATAATAAGAGCTGTTACAAAGAGAGATTTCCAGTTCAAATAAAGAGCTATTGAGGCTCATTCTTATGGGCAGGAAAAATATAATTGAATTAATCTGATGTGGGCTTAATTGAGAGAAAAATTAATCTGAATGATTGACAACATTTTTTTTCAGTTTTGCGCTTGATAGGTCCAAACGAACGCGGTTATGGTGCAGCTGTGTTTTAAGGATTTATTTCGGAGCTGATCTGCTGGCTTTGTTTACAATTATATTCCTTTGAACAACGCAATGGCCAAAATGTTCCAATTTGGATGGCCATGAGCGAATTTTATGGTTTCATTTCTACCATGGCCCCCCGAACTGCCACTTGTTTCCCAATTTATGGAAGCAAAATGTTGGGCACACTATGTGGCAAATTGCGTAACGGGGAAGACACAATTATCAGCATCCAATGCCCAGAGGCACCTGCCCTCCACCTCCCTTACCTGTTGCTGCCCAAAAAGGATTACTCAAACCTTTTACCCAGGTATTCCCTTGTGTGACAGACAAAAGGCTGAGAACTGATGCAGAACTTAACTAAATGAACCCTTCTCCATTTAACCCTTCAAGCTCCAATACACAACATAAAACATACATTAACTGCAATATTAACTTACTTGCCTCGTCTTACAACTTCAACTTTAACTCACTTCATCTAGGGTGGTATGATGGCTCAGTGGTTAGCACAGCTGCCTCATAGTGCTGGGGAACCAGGTTCAACTCCACCTTCAGGTGGCTGTCTGTGTTCAATTTGTACGTTCTCCCTATGGCTGCATGGGTTACCTCCCATGGATGTAGAGGTTAGGCGGATTGGCCAAGGGAAATGCAGGGTTATAGGGTAAGGGGTTGGGTCCTCTTCAGAGAGTCAGTCTGGGCTGAATAGCCTGCTTCCACACTCTCATGATTCTTCACATTTAACCCTACCTCTTATGTTAACTCAACAAATTTGCCTTGATTCAAATACTGCCCTGATTCAAGTGAAGTGGCCAACTTTGTTCTCTGTGCAGGTCTCGTCTCATGGCTCTTTGTTATTTCTGAAAGTAACTTCAAAGCACATGTTTTCCTCATGTGGTCTGGAAACTTCTTCTCCTCTGAGGAAAGTCTCTTTGTGCTGTTAGCATAACTGAAAATGTGCTCCATTCCAGGAAGATCTCGGGCACTCAGCCAATGAATTGATCAAAGTCCGATCACATGGTTCGATCCCAATCAAAGGAATTTACTGGCAAAAATCTCCCAAATGTTTACACCATAAACAGGGATGTCCCATACTCCATGAAAGATAATAATGGTGCCAGTGTGTCTAGAGACTATCATGTCACTTGCCTTATTTGGTCAACACAGGAAACTACAGGTCACAGTAGTTTTAACTGAGGTCAGAGTTTGAGCCAACTTGACCATAATTCCCAGCATAGAATCATAGAATCCCTACAGTGTGGAAACAGGCCCTTCGGCCCAACAAGCCCACACCGACCCTCAGGGCATCCTACCCATACCCATCCCCCTATAACCCACCTAATCTACACATCCTGAACACTACAGGCAAATTAGCATGGCCAATCCACCAAACCTTGATTAATTGTAGCCCTTGACTAGTCTTGTAGCCTTTTCTGCTGCTGGCCACCTGACCACACGGTGATCCCAAAGCCCGTGGCAGTTCAAGGCAAGAAGGGTGTGCATGCACGTGGGCGGGGGTTTCTCTGCAGGACTGAGCCCTATTGGCTAAGAGGTGCTTTAGGACAACTGCCCAAGTCTTCTAAGCTAACAGGGCCAATCACAAGGCAGGCCCCTTACATCTCAGCTACAGAAGTTGGCACTGCACCTAAATTTAGTGGGAAGGATAGGGAGAAAAATTTAAACCCCGAAAGGGGCACATAGCTGGCACCTATGCCATCAAATGCATTGTAACCCATACTGTTACAATATCTGCTGTAATATAATTTTCACTGTAGGATCTGGTTAAGTTACACACATATGAGGAATAAGGAACACCTTCAGATACCCCAAGGATTTAGAACTTTGCAATTGGCTGGCATTGCTCAATCTCTCACAAGCAATTGAGTTATTGACTGCAGACAGTCTCGCACACCAGGAGGCTTTGAACCTTAACTTTGAAGATTACAGCCAAGCCATTACATGTCAATGCGGAGGATGCTGAGGCTAAAGGTAATGTGCAAGGAAGATGCCAGGACTTGGTCTGCACAAATCCTTTTGTATTTACACCAACCTTATGGGTGACAGTATGAAACCAGTGATGATCCCACACATCTCTGTTGGGAAAAGTTGCTCCGATGGGTGGGATTTTCAAAACAGCACAGTGACATTCAAGGTTGGAGTATTTGCAATGGACAGTTTATGTGTCCATTGTCCTTCACAGCACAGCGAAGAAAAGCTAGACAAAATTCCCTCTCACAGATTAAACTTTGTCATAGAGGGAGTTAAAGCACATCTAGGCAATATTACAGCCTCTGTGCACTCAAAAGTATTTCGAGTATCCATGGACTAAAATGAATTTTAAAGGACCTAAAATGATCACAGATGGCAGAAAGCTCCAGCAAACCCATGTGGAATTGACAAAGTCGATGCATTGAAATTACTTTTTCATTTCAAGTCTCCAAAATCAGGCAGCTGTCAGCATCAAGACATTTGTACTTCCTGTGTAACTGGCATTTTGTATCACATGTTTGGAGATGAAAGACCCACCTGCCAATTAGCAACTTGGAAAGGCAACAGAGCAAGATGCCAGTCTTCAGCCAATTGGCTTCTCTTCACATGGTATCAAGAAACGGTTGGAGACTTTGGATACTACAAAGGCTATCGATCCTGACAACATTCCAGCAATAGTACTGAAGTCTTGTGCTGCAGAACTTGCCAAATCCCTAGCCAGGCTCTTCTTGCCCAGGTATGTCCTGGACACAAAAAAGCAGGACAAATCTAACCCAACCCATTACCTCCCCATTAGTCTACTTGCAATCAACAGTAAAGTGATGTAAGTTGTCATCAACAGTGCTTTCAAGCAGCATTTGCTTCACAAAAACTTTCTCACCAAAGCTCAGTTTGAGTTCCACTAGGGTGATCAGCTCCTAACCTTTGTACAGCCTTGGCTCACACATGGACAAAAGAGCTGAATGCCAGAGGCAAGATGAGAGGCTGTGTTTGACTAATTGTGGCATCAAGGACAAAAATGAAGACAGTTATGGCTATTGGACATCTCTGCAGGGGTTCCTCAGGGTAAAGTCCTAGGCAAAACCATCTTCAGCTGCTTCGTCAATGACCTTCACTTTGCCATAAGGTCAGAAGTGGGGATGTTCACCAATGATTGCACAATGTTCAGCACCATTCGTGACTCCTCAGATACTGAAGTAGTCCATGCTCAAATGCAACAAGATCTGGACAATATCCCGGCTTGGGCTGACAAGTGGCAAGTGACATTTGTGCCAACAAGTGTCAGACAGTGACCATATCCAATGTCATAGAATCTGTCCATTGCGCCTTGACATTCAGCACCCACTTCCAAATTTAACAGAGGCACAACAGGGGCATAACAGCCAGCCCACTCCTCAGAGGAAAATGAGCCGGTGATTGACCCAGGGGAACATCATCAATTGTAAGTTCCCCTCCAAGTCATGCCACCCACCTTCCCATCTGGAAACAACTTACCATTCCTTCATTGTTTCTAGGTCAAAATCCAGCCATGTGTGACATAACAGAACTCTGGGTGTACAACATAGCAAACTGTAAAGGTTCTAGTAGGCAGCCCACCATCACTTTCTCAAACGCAATTAAACGTTGGGCAACGAATGCTGACCTTGACCAATGCCGTGAGTACATTCACATAAGCTCGATACATTCAGCTACTCAGGGTACGAGACATATCTGAGTACAATATGGCTCAGACAGACCATAAAGGTGCTAAATTCAATGACCAATCAGTGCTAGTTTAGTTTATCTTAAATAAGTCAAATGACAAGGGTATGTCATGGATCTTGTCTTTTTTTATAATTCATTTAGTCCCACTGAAGTAAGAAAGAAAGGAACACTATTGCATTTATTTAATATTTTTCATGACATCCAGCCCACTCAAAGCACTTTAGTGTCAATGAATTAGTCTTGAAGTGTGAAGGTAAATTCCTCACAGTACCTGACGACTATAGGTCTGTTCTCTCTTCAGAGAGAGACAACTAGTGATATAACCTGGAAGCAACTGAGGTGACACCTTCAAGTTAACCTCAGTGGTGTGGGAATTGCAACCTTCCATGTTGACATCAAGCTGCATTGGAAACAGCTCTCCAGCCAACTCCTCATTGTCACTACTGTAATGTTGGAAACATGGCACTCATTTACACATAACCAGCTCCCATAAATAGAAAAGAACATCAACATAATCTGATTCACGCACCTGTTAAGATATATATGTTGTCCAAGACATCATGGAGGATTTTCTAGTCTATTCTTGGAATAGCGCTTGGCCCAATTGCGCAGCCAGATGAGATCTCAGGTAATATCCGATCTTAAGGATGGCACATATGACAATGCAGTTTTCTTTCAGTGCTGCAGAGAACAGCCTGCTGAGATTTTGCACTGAAGGCTCTAGAGCGGAACTAGAATCCTCCTGCCCTTCTAGTTCAATCGTGATATTGAATGCACTAATTCAAGACTGATACATCAACGTGTGTATCTTTGCAGCCATCAATTCAGAATAGAGCCATGCTCAATGTGATGTACCCAACATTCACATAACCTACTGAATCACAATGGCACAGATACAAAGGATACCAAATTGCTTGAAATATTGGATTAGTGCTGTCAGTAGAGTCAATTGATACCTTCAGAAGAAGGGAAGGAGGAGGAACAGGTGACCAAGACAATTGTTGTAATTGGGGTGTAAAGTCTTAATTTTCACTAAGCGTTGTAACCAAGGGCAAATTACAACTAGCAAAAGCATCAGTGCTCAATTCACCAAATTTAGCAGAAAAATGGTATCCTTCCTTCGGTCACCAAAACACACACACTTCAGTCTGTTGGTTTTACTCATTCAGGAAACGGACAGGAAGATTGGATTTTTCAATATAATTTCAACATGCAAGTCCAACTTCAGTACACAAATCCCAATTCAACAGCATAAACGTTAAGATGACTATTTCATCCAGTCAAGGATTTAGAAGAGACAGTAGGAACTGCTGATGCCGGAGTCTGAGATAACAAGGTGTGGAGCTGGAGGAACACAGCAGGCCAGGCAGCATCAGAGGAGCAGAAAAGCTGACGTTTCGAGTCTGGTCCCTTCTTCAGAAATCTGGATTTAGAAATTTGGACAAGATTCGAAAGGGACAGCAGTGGTTAAAGTCATCGACTGGTTGTACTAATTTTTGGGGGATGCTTTATTCTTTGGTGATCTATTAATGTCAGCTAAGGTACATTCTAATTAAAATCTACCCTGTGACAGATTGTGGATTTGGATGGGGAGATTTATTTTATATTGAGTTACTCAGGAGGAGGATTGGTCTGATATTAGAATGAAAGCTGAAAGAGCCAGAGGATTTTGGGGACCATCTGGTGATCCAAACTTGCCAAAGAAAGGTGATTTTGAGGGAATGACAATAGAAGGAAATGTCGAAGGATGATGAAGAACAACAGGAGTAAATATTTATAATGACTATAAGTAGAGTTCAGAAGTCTTTATATTAAAAAAACTAGTTTTGTTTTAAAGACTAGCAAACTAGCCAATAATGAAATATCGTGGATGAATAAAGGTCAAGGTGAAATTGAAAACTCAACCAAAGAAAAAATACATGGACGATAAAGGAGCAGATGACAGAAGAGAATAGATTAAGAAAACTATTGGAAAAACATTGAACAGCTACAAAATTAAATATCAATGAACACAAAAGGAAATGAAGTATTTTATGACATGTAGGTAACAAAAGAAAAATCAGGGCTGCTACAGAATGAACAAGTCTAGCTCCCAAATAATGTTGGCAAACTGATAGAAATATTGAATAGTTATTTGGGATATCATTTACCAAGAGACCAACAAGGAATACATAACAATTGCATAGAAAAAGGAAATATATGAATGGCAGAATAATTGAATTACTGGTAAAATTTGGTAAGGATAAAAATCTCTTCTGGATGACTTGCGTACACATTGACAGGTGATAGAGAAGAGCTAGCAGATGCATTTTTTGTTAGCAACACAGATGTCTGTGATAAAAATGGATCAGGCTGGAGCACCGGTAGATAACGGACTGCGGTTTACACATTTCAAAAGAGTGATCAAACTATTCTAAAGATGGACAAGTTAATTTAGTGTTTGTGATGGGAAAAATGTTGGAATCTTTACCTTTGAAAAACAGGCTTGCAAGTAGTGTGTGCTTACTGTTTGTTTAGTTCATTATTGGAGGGTATGCTAACAAGACTGCAGATCCTTTCTTAGGTAAAGAGACCAAAACTACACTGCTTTCCAGGTGAGGCCATGGCAATGTTTATATGATTGTGTATACATCCATGTACTCATATTTTGACCCGTTTACAATATAGGCTAGCACACCATTGCTGTATCAGCATGTTGATCTTCTGTGATCCCCCCACAAGGACATCCAAATGCCCTCAAACAACGAAAGGAATGGGAGCTGTCAATATCGGTAGATGAATGAGAGCGCACTGAAAGATGGAAAGCCTCTAGAATAGAAGCTGCTAATATGACTGCATGAATGAATATATGAATGAATTAGCTTTATAGTCGCGTGTACTCAGATGAGTGCAGTGAAAAGTTTATATGTCACCGCTCAAAGCGCCATCTTAGGTACAAATGTACCGAGGTAAAATCCTTCATTACAGAACAGAGAAATGAAGAACAATAAGTTACATGATAGTACACACAGTATGATCACAGGTCAGACAAAACAAGAAGCAAAGTTAAAAAGAAAACATCACAGTTTCTTTCCAAAAGCTGCCTGCAGCGGTCTAACACAGCGGACTCCATGTGGTCTGACCACTGACCGCTGGCAGGCTCTGCACTGGGCCTCTGGCCACTGCTGTCCCCACTCCAGCTGCTGGTCACTGCTGTCCCCACTCCAGCCACTGGTCACTGCCGTCCCCCCTCCAGCCACTGGTCACTGCTGTCCCCGCTCCAGCCTCTGGTCACTGCTGTCCCTGCTCCAGCCACTGGTCACTGCCGTCCCCCCTCCAGCCACTGGTCACTGCTGTCCCCGCTCCAGCCTCTGGTCACTGCTGTCCCTGCTCCAGCCATTGGTCACTGCTGTCCCCACTCCAGCTGCTGGTGTCTCTGCCAACCCCACTTTGGAGGCCGGGAGTTGGAAGCCAGGTGTCCGAGGCTGAGAGAAGGGAGGAGAGAGGGAGAAGAAAAAGATAAAGAAGAAAAAGGCCGCTGGAGCGAGGGAACTCCGGCTGGAGCATCCTACTCTACCACTGTCTTACCTGAATATATCCTTCACTTCCATCAGTTGTAGGACTTTGTACGCAATGGCTAGCTGCATGGCTACTGTGCATTAAGACTTTTATGTTCTCAACAACCCTGCTTCTAAATGTATAAACAGGAAATCTATTTAACTACAAATTTTAAACGAATAGAAGTTACAAGTTTAAAAGAGTATTATCTCCATCTTGCTGCTATACCTCATCCACATTAGTTCTGAACTCCTAGTCCAAATCATGACAGGAGATTGAAACTATTGTAACCACAATCTCCATTTGTGAATGTGTGCACAGTCATTCTGGGATCCTTCCTTTCTATTGTGTTTCCCCATTGCCATAATTTGTGGTGTGTGAAATCAGAATTGGCAAGTCAACGTCATTTATTTGCAAACACTTCAACTGACAGATGTTTGTGAGAGTCGAGACTGGAGAAGGGAGTGAAGGTGAAATCTGCAACAGATGCTCAGCATTGCTGATGAGAGGTGAGAGGAAAATGAAAAGACAAGGGAAAATAGTTTTGACTTAGGTAGATATTTTAATTTTCTCCTTTCATCCCTTTCATGCTACTTTCCAAATGATTTAAAAATTCAAAGTCTCATTAATTCTATTTTACCTCAAAATGTTTTCACTGATGTACCCAGAAATAGTATTATGTTTTATGGATAGTTATCATTATCTGTTACTTCCAATGAATATTATTGTAGTCTTAGTGTTGAGTACCTATATTTCATGAACCTTATTTGATATCAGGTGAGCAGATCATCAGATCAAGTCCTCAAGCTCACTTTAAACCAACCTTTTGTGATTGTTGCCCCATACACATGTTCTGTTTTTCGTAACCATTTCCATTCATTCCCAGCTTTGATGAATTTGAATACCTTTCCATAATGGTCATCTCTTTGACAACCTCATGCACACTCTGCTCAAATGCAACATGAGTTAGAAGTGGAGCATAGATTTCTCTTCCCCAGCCTCAACTCTGTGTGTGTCCACTGACCGCAGACAAACAAGTCCCTGTTGCACAATTGTGATGTTTCTATTTCACTGCATCTAACCATTGCTCTAGGTTTTCTGTGAACATGCCAGTCTCTGTTGAACTGGGACTGTTTTTATGTTGCTTATGCGGACCCATTGGGAATTATTTTGATATTGCTCAAACTTGCTTCACATGGAACGTTTTAGTCTGACAAAAAAAAAAGTCCTTAATCCTGTGTTTCTAGGCTGGATTAAAATGCGAGAACCAGAAATGAAGAATAGTCTGGTAGTTTTAGTGTTCAACCCAGCCATTCTTTTATAAATCATTCATTATTTATTCAAATATCCTTTCAGAAACTGCAGGACTAATCCTTCAAAACTACAGTGAGGAAATGCTTCCACAAAATTTAGCTGAATTTTCATTCTATTTTTGGTGCAAATCCAGCTTGTACAACTATTTACCGTCATTTTTAGTGAAATACCAAATATGGAAATCAGCTGTTCTGTGCCATGATTGATAGCACAACCACAAAAATTGAACATTACTTTGGAGTTCACCTAGTCCCCTTTCAGAGATGCATTTCAAGTTATTTTAATGTCTATTACACAAATGCCCACATCATGAAGCGTAGTGTAGAGATTTCTACACAAATTGCGTACAGATCTGTCATAGCTTTAATTATATTACCATTTTTATTGAGGTGTTTGATCAACCTTGTTTACTTTATCCAAGAATATAATGCACAAAATTTTCATTTTTTAAGGTGCAAGACTAGGAGTCATATTTTTAAGGTGAGAGGAGAGAGATTAACAAAAATCATGAGGGATACATGTTTTCTACAGAGCTTGGTTGCTTATGGAATGAACTGCCTGAGGAAAAGGTGGATGTGGGCGCTGTTACATCATTTAAAAGAGATTTAGATAAGTTAAAGAATAGAGAAGGTTTGAAAGAATATGGGCCAGGCTAAGGCAGGTGGGAGTGGTTTAGTTTGGGATTATGTTCAGCATGACTAGTTGGGCCGAAGGGTCTGTTTCCATGCTGTATGACCCTATGACTCTATGATCATTAGAGGGGGAAGTAGTTGGAAAACAAATGGAATTAAACATTGGCAAGAGTCCTAAATCTGATGACTTCTATACTAGGGTCTTAAAAGAGCTACATAAGTAGTGGATACATATGGCTATAAACTGCCAACATTTTGAAGATACTGGATAGGTGTTACGTGATTAGAAAATCACAAATGTGATTTGTCTAAAGAAAGGAGGCAGCAAAGGAAAGCAAGATTCTCCAGGTCACTGAACCAAATGTTTGTCATTTGAAAAATGCTAGAATACATTATTAAGGAAGTAGTAGCAGGATATTTTTGAAAATTACAGCACAAACAGGCAGAGTTAACATCGTTTTACGAAAGAAATTCATGTCTGACACATTTATGAGTGTTCTTGAGGATATAACAAGCAAGGCGGATGAAGGACAACCAGTAGATGCATTGTATTTGGATTTCCAAAAAGCCTTTTGAATAGGTACCACATAAAAGGTTAATGCACAAGATACTAAGGGAGCTGAAACACATGGATGCTGAAAAATTGTTTCACCATATGGTGGAAACTAGAACTAGGAATACGATTCCAAACTAACAGGCTTTCCAATTAAGGTTGCAATGAGAAGGAATTTCTTCTCAGGGAGTTGTTAGTCTTTGTAATTCTCTTCACAGTGAACAGTGGAGATTGGGTCATGGAAGATATTCAAGCTTAAGTTTAATAGAGTTTTGATTTGCAAGGAAATTAAACATTATTGGGACAGGCAGGAAAGTGGTGTTAAATTGACAATAAAGATCAGCCATGATGGGCTGAATGGTCTACTCTTATTCTTAAGAACTCATGATGTGAAGTTTCGCCATGGATAGGGGACTGGGTAACTGACAGGAATACAGAATCGGGATAGAAGTGGATAATTTTCAGATTGGAAAACTTTAACGAGTGAAGTGCCTTGGAGTTAAGTGCTGGCTGACTGTATTGTGGCCAGGTGTGTGGAGGACAAAAAGAAAGATAGGAAAGCTGTGAAGCAGATTCAAAGAATGTGCAAAGGGTGTAGATGGGTTAAGTAACTCAATAAAATACAGGAGCAGAATTAGGCCTTTCAGACCATCAGGTCCCCTCTGCCATTGAATCATGGTTGATATTTTTCTCAACTCCATTCTCCACCTTCTCCCCATAACCCTTGATCCCCCTACCAATCAAAAACCTATCTATCTCTGTCTTAAAAACACTCAATGTCTTGGCCTCTATAGCCTTCTGTACCCTCTTCACCAGCCTCAGGCTGAAGAAATTCCTCCTCATCTCAGTTCCAAAGGGTCATCCTTTAACTCTGAGGCTGTGCCCTCAGGTCCTAGTCTCTTCTCCAAATGGAAATGAATCCTTCATATCCACTCTATCCAGACCTCTCAGGATTCTATAATTTTCATCCTCCCCTCACCCTTCTAAACTCTATCAAGTACGGAATCAGAATCCTCAACTGCTCCTCATGTAACAAGGCCTTTATCCCTGGGATCATTCTTGTGAACCTCCACTGGACTCTTCCAAGCCCAGCACATCCTTCCTCAGATGCACAGTCCAAAACTGCCCATAATATTCCACATGTGGTCTGACCAGGGCCTTATACAGCCTCAACAGTATATCTCTGCTCTTGGATTCTATCCCTTTGGAAATGAATGCTAACACTGCATGTGCCTTCCTGACCACCAACTAGACCTTAAGAGAATCCTGAACCAGGACTCTGTGCTTTGTGCTTCATATTTCTAAAGCCTTTCCCTATTTGGAAAATATTCTGTCTCTTTCTACCTACCAAAGTGCATGACCTCACACTTTTCCTCGCTGCATTCCATCTGCCATTTCTATGCTCACTCTCCTAGCCTGTGCTAGCCCCTCTGCAGTCTTCCCACCTCCTCAATACTACAGGTTGGCAAAAGGTGTGGCATATCTCCAAATGTCACAGCGCCAGTGCCCGAGAAGTCTACATCTTTCTAAGGAGACAGTCACATGTTAGTGTGACATGTTTCGTGTAAGGATTGCCTCAACTAAGGTAGGTGTATACCCCATGCCTATAGTGTTGAAAGCCATGTTATTCCTGAGTTTCTATACTCATGATCCATCCAAATATAATCTGGAGACCAGTATGGGATCCTGCAGCCAATGGCCCATCACTGCATAAAAGGTTTTTGCAGCTGTTAGGTTCATTTGTGTTCATTTATATTAGCAGCAACAACAGTTGGGCAGCCAAGCCCTCTAGATCTGTTAATGTAGGAACCAGAAACATAGAGAATAGGTGCAGGAATAGGCCATTCAGCCCTTTGAACCTGTACCACCATTCTATACACAATATAAACTGAAAGAACTGCAGATGCTGTAAATCAGGAACAAAAACACAGACTTTCTGGACTTCCCCAACATTGGAGCATTCTTCCTGCATCTAGCCTGTCCAGTCCCATCAGGATTTCCATTCCAACTTGCCAATATTGTAGGATTTCCGCAAGTCGAAGGGAAAATAGATTGCATTCATGGTAAAAAAACACCATCAGCATGGCTTGGGTCATTTGTTTGCAGAAAAGGCTTCCATTGCATCAACATGCCAATTGTATGTGTTCACAGATGTAGGGTAATGCAGATATCTTCATGCCAGCTGGCATGGTATGTACATTCTCATAAATGTTATGTGAACCGAATCTCCTGGATGGTTGGCTTCTTAATTACCCCTTAACATAATGGCTAATAATACCACTTTGACAGCTGGGCATTGAGCCGAAGAGAAGGTCTGATGAGCCAACAAGACCACAATGACCTGGCACTCTTCAATAATCCCCCTGTGTGTCTCACTCACAGTAACTGTCCGTTATGGCTTGTACCACCTGGCACTCTAGAGTAGGGGAAGGCCTGACAGAGGAGGCTGTTATGGAGCTAGCCCCATCCTTTAGACAATAAGCCATGCCCGCCAGCTGTGCAAACCAGCATGTGAGATACTTTGAACACCACAGAGTCGTGAGGTCCAGTTATAACATCACGATTTAACCAGCAGTCTGTATTTTGACATACAAGACTATCATAGCCATCTTCATCAGCTTCAGGGCTGTCTGTGCATGTGCTAACATAGAGTTATCAAATCATAGAATTCCTGTGTGAACACAAACCATTCAGCCCATCAAGTCTACATCAGTCCCTCCAAAGATCATTACACCCAGACCCACCCCTGTACCCAATCCCTTCAACTTCCATGGATAGTCCACCTAGCCTGCACACCCTAAACGCTATGGGCCATTTTAGCACAGCCAATCCACCTAGCCTGCACATCCTTGGACTGTGGGAGGAAAGCAGAGCACCCAGAGGAAACCCACACAGACACAGGGAGAATGTGCAAACTCCACACAGACAGTCACCTGAGGTTGGAATCGAACCTGGGTCCCTAGTGCTGTGAGGCAGCAGTGCTAACCACTGAGCCACCGTGCCGCCCTCTGTCACATGGTGGCCTTACAGACTGTGCTGATAAGCAGAGTACAAGGGCAGAATTTCAGTCTTTCCTCTTTTGTTGCTCATAAGGGGAATGGGACGTATGTATTCAACAGATTTTTTTTTCCTCCCTGGCGTAGCTTGTACCTGGCACAGTTACCGTCAAGATATAAAAACAACATCTTACCAGCTGCTGCTCCAATAGTTGGATGAATTTACAAGTCGCCTTGGTCTAAAAGTTTGTCTCCAGGCCACCAATTGCTGTGTGGTTGCCCTCAACCTATGCCAGGGTGCATTTGTTTTTGAAATGCATGTCCATATCCAACAACTGATTGACTGCCTGGCTCCTCTCTGCCCAGGTTCTATGTCTCAGAGTCTCGATTGGTAATGCTGCCTGTTCTTCTCACGGCTTCCCACCTGCCTAGCCCCTAGAAGCCTAATTTTAAAACCTGCGTTTAACATCTTTAAAGGATGGCAATGAGGGGGGCAGGAGGTGGCAAACCTTGTGCTTTTGGTTTGGACTTTTCCTCCCCCAATAACCCAACGCCCCCTTCCAAATTCACCCCTTTGAAATATTTTAGATTGAAACTTTCATGAATGCATGGGAATTTATATTCCTGGAACTGGCCTGTAACAATTCTTTCAACTTCATTGAAGTTTATAAAATCATGAAGCGTCTAGATAAGGTTAATGGTGGTTGTCTTTTCCCTGGGGTGGGGGAGTGCAAGACTAAGGGGCACATTTTTAAGGTGAGAGGGAGAGAGATTTAAAAACAGCATTGGGGTGACAAATTGCTTACACAGAAGGTGGTTTGCATGTGGAGTGAACTTCCTGAGGAAGTGGTGGATATAGATACAATTACAATTAAGACACTCAGATGAGGACATGGGTAGGTAAGATTTGGAAGGATATGAGCCACAACAGGCAGGTAGGACTAGTTTAGTTTGGGATTATGTTTGACGTTGACTGGTCGGGCCGAAGGGCCCGTTTCCATGCTGCATGACTCCACGGCAACGAAACCAAAGAATTGGGGAAAATGGAATTGAGACCACAACAAGATCAAGCACGATCTTGTGCTGCCTAAGTCCGAGATAGTCAGAACTGCCGATGCTGGAGTCAGAGATAACACAGTGTGGAGCTGGAGGAAAACAGCAGGCCAGGCAGCATCAGAGGAGCAGGAAAGGTTCAGGACCCTTCTTCAGAAAAGCCTAAGTCCTACATCTCTCTAAAATTGGAAGCACTTCAAGGGCTTGGTGAATTGCCTTGGTACATTTTGTTTGTTTATGATATTTCCATTTCAAATGAAACAAAGAGATGCTCTTTGAAGTCAACAGTCTTTTCTCAAACTGCTGGGGATTTGGTTTCATGAAGAATGTACTGACCCCAAAAGCAACAAGTCTAAACAAGTTTAAATCAAGAGTATTTAATGGATTTGCAGCGTTCATTCGGGGAACTGGCTGCATCAACATGAATATGTGCGAAGGACGAAAGTTGAAAAGATACCTTCAGTCTTTTTATTAATCTGAATTATGATTATTTAATTATGTAATATTCCCCCATCTGAATGCTCTCAGGTGCAGCAAGTTGTTTTATTTTTAAAGATTTCTCTTTATTCCTTTTCTCCTTTGAAAAATCAGACACAATAAGCTCCCTGAGCTGGACTTGAGGCACAGAGGGTTTGAATGGTGCAGCAGGCAGCTCATAATCTGACCACACGCTGACCTGTCTGAAGTTTTACAGGAGGATGGGAGGGAGACATTAAAGGGTCAGGCTGCCCTTAGGCCTCTTGAGACCTTTAACCAATCTACTAATGGCCACTCTGAATCTTGGAATGCCTAAAGTGTGACAAGAGGCCACTTGTCCCGTCGAGTCTGCGCTGACCCTCCAAAGAGCAGTCCACCCAGTCCCAGCTCCCCCATGACCCAGCATTCCCCATGGCTAATTCACTTAATCCGCACATCTCTGGATAATACAAGCAATTTAGCATGGCTAATCCACCTAACTATGTAGCTTTGGACTGTGGGGGGAAATCAGAGCACCCGGAGGAAACCCATGCAGACACAGGGATAATGTGCAAACTCTACACGGTCCCTGGTGCTGTGAGGCAGCAGTGATAACCACTAGCCACCACACTACCACTGAGCTACTTAGAGGCCTTAAGCTGCTCCTTCTGGTATTTTACCCATGGAGGAAGGACCAGCAACTTTAGAAACATAGGAATAGGAGAAGGCCATTCAGCTCCTCGAGCCTATTCCTCCATTCAATGAGATCATGGCAGATCTTGGCCTAATTCCATATACCTGCCTTGGGCCCATATCCCCTAATACCTTTGCTTCACAAAAATTTATCTCAGATTTAGAATTAGGACTGATCCAGCATCTACTGTGGATGGGGGTGGGGTGTTCCAAATCCCTACCATCCTGTAGCTGCCCAAATTTTTGTTGGTAGAGGTACAGTGGGGAAACCTCTCTTTCACCAGAGCCTTGGGCTACTGAAGGTGGCTGCTTCAAGGTGATCCTTCCACCAGCCTCTTGAACCTGGTCTCTCACATTACCACCCCTACCTCTGTGAGACCCCTGACCTCAGCCATACCCGTGCACTTCAGTGGGGTGTCATTGCCAGTGGTACTGCTGGGACGTAAAGTTGCCAGGCGTCCATCCATCATCAGTGGTCCCTCGCAGACAAGGATGACTCTGTTCCACTCTCAGGGTGAGTCCGAAGGTGACTGTGCAGATCGATGAGGCTACCACAGGCTCTGTTACACTTGGGGCAGAAGGTGGTTGTGGGAAGGGGTGGGTGGGGCATTGGTGTGACAGCGCGCTCCTTACACCGTTTTCACCAGGCTTCCGCTTTCTCCCAACGACAATGTGCTTGACATCTTCCCGGATGCTCCTCCTTCCCTTTGGACGGTCTTGGGCCAGTGATTCCCAGATGTCCATGGGAATGTCACACTTCCCCAGTGAGGCCTGGAGGGTATAACTGAAGCGCTTCCTCTGTCCACCTGGGGCACTCCTACCATTTCGAAGCTACTTGGCGAGTCTCGTGTTGGTCATGCAGACGGCATACCCAGCCCATTGTAGCCGATCAAAATTCGTCAGTGGCTCAGTGCTGGGGATGTTCGTCTGGTCGTTAGACAGAGGCTATCTAAGATGAGACTGCTTTCCTAGACAGGGATAGAAAACTCACTTTAAAGCAATGAGCATTCAATCAGCTGATTGCCGGGCAACTGGATGGTTTTTTTGCAACTGGGAATGGCATGTTAGTGACCATTGAAGACATTCACTCCCACTCTTAAGAAGAGCATTGGAAAATTCTAGCAATGTCTATTTAAAGAGCATTTTTAAAAATGTACTGAATAGAACTTGTAATTGAAACACTACCAGCTTCTCCAGCATTGTTTAATAAGTTGGCAATATCAGTCCAAATGACTTACAGGAAGTGCATTCTCCAGATGTGACTCAAGCATCTCCATTCTCGCTAAGAATAGTGGTCTCACTGTAGGTTGCCATAAAATTGTTGCAGCACTAACGAAAGTCACAGAATGACAAGGAAAGTTATCTGGAAAGGACTTGTCGTTCAATGAGACATCTTTGTGCGTGTTATTCGTACCAATTCATTTGACCCATTTAAGGTCCAAACTTCCAAAATGGTTGGTCGTACTTGCATTAGATCCAACCTTCCTTTTCTAGATGAGTTACACACTTTTTACGTTGCTTCATCTGCTTCTCCTTCTGTGGAACTCTCCAATCGCTGATGAAGCAGTGAGGCAGGTGGATGGTTCGGGCAGGGAGGGTGTGCTGGAAGAACTGGCTTTACAATGACCAAGGGCTAGCTGCATTACAACAATTTGAAGGGTGAGAGCAGCCCCGACTGTCTTCAAAAAGATTCCCTCGATATCACTTCATGCAATAAATGTTCCATCACTTGTTTGAGGTGAAACATGCTGCAAATTCTAGGATTAAGATAGCTGCATGCAGCCCTTGCATTTGCACCAGAGATCTAGGCAGATTGTCATTAAATCCTCAAGTCAGTGCTAAAGATATTGGTCCAAGACTCTCCATTTGCAATCCTTATTTAGCCTCGACGATGTCTGTGAAGCTGGAGAAAGGAGGTACCTGCTGAAAAATTAATTTGGCTTTGACTTTCAAGGCATCTTACCAATTTCTTTCATGCTGAAAGTAGTTATGTAGGAGCTGTCCGTGAGTGTATTAGGCTTGACAAGATTTAGTCTCGTTATACAGAACAGATGTGACTGTCCAGTTACCTAATGAGGGATCAGTTTGTATTGACTGCACAAACCACCCTAATAGTGTCATTGCTTAGATTACAAATCATGTAATTCATGTCAGAATTGACATTTGCATTAAACAACAAAAAATAGTCCAAGTGGAGGTCATGTTCTCGGTTCGTTGGAGTTGTAATCTCAGTGGACATAACTAGTTGACTATTCTTTCCCTTCTGAACAAACTGAGTGATTCGAATGGGCATCCTTTGCAGAAATTGTAATTTGAGATGATTTACAAAATAGCTAATTAAGGCCATTACTTTTCTTTCTGTATGGTGGCTCAGTGGTTAGCACAGCTGCCTCACAGCGCCAGGGACCCGGGTTCGATCGCACCTTCGGGTGACTGTCTGTGTGGAGTTTGCACATTCTCCCCGTGTCTGCTTGGGTTTCCTCCGGGTGCTCCGGTTTCCTCCCACAGTGCAAAGATGTGCAGGGTAGGGTGGACTGGCCATGCTAAATTGCCCATAGTGTTCAGGGATGTATAGATTAGGTGGGTTATAGGGGTGTGTGTCTGGGTGGGATGCTCTGAGACTCAGTGTGGATTTGTTGGGCTGAAGGGCCTGTTTCCACACTGTAGGGGTTCTATGATTTATGATAAGAGTACTTAAGTGATGAATTCCGAGTAACACTTGGAGCTGTGTGTTGGTCGATAATTTCTACTTTACATGGACAGAATTGGAAATGACAATAGTAAACACAAAATAAAGTCTATAATTTAGTAATTGTAGGCTAACATATTAGTGTCATCATCTAGAGTTCCATTTATTTAAGGTCATCGAAAGATTAGATGGAACAATATCGTAACTTTCATAGCTACATCTCAATAACTTTTCTGCCCTGTGCTCTATAAATAATTGATTTTATTCCTATTCACTCATGGGATGTGGGTGTCACTAGCTGTGTCAGCATTTATTACGTCCCTAGTTGCCCTTGAGAAGGTGGTGATGAGCTGCCTTCTTGAACCCCTGCAGTCCATGTGATTAACCCACAATGCCATTAGGGAAGGAATTCCAGGATTTTGACCCAGCGACATATGTCCAAGTCAGAATGGTGAATAGCTTGTGGGGAATTGGCATGGGGTAGTAGTGCTCCTTTGGCCTTCTAGATGGACATGGTCATGTGTTTAGAAGGAATCGTCTACGTTTCTGTGGTGAATTTATACTGTAGGTGGCGCACCCTGTTGCTACTGTGCATTATTGATGGAGGGAGTGAAGGTTTGTGAATGTGGTGCCAATCAAGTGGGCTGCTTTGTCCTGGATAGAGTTGAGCTCCTTCAGTCTTGTTGGAGCTGTACTCAGACAGTGGGGAATATTCCAGCATACTCCTCACTTGAGCCTTGTAGATGTGGACAGACTTTGGGCAGTCAGAATGTGAATTACTTGCTGAAGTAATCCTAACCCATGACCTGCTCTTATAGTCATTGTGTTCATATGGTAAGTCCAGTTGAGTTCCTGGTCAAAGGAAACCCCCAAGATGTTGATAGTGGGGGATCCAGTGATGGTAACACCATTGATAGTCAAGGAGTAGTGGTTAATTTGTCTTTTAATGGAAATGATCATTGCCTGGCATTTGTGTGGCACGAATGTCTATAAAATTACTATTGGGGTGTAGAGCCAATATCATCCTAATTGGTACAAAAATCGGGAAAAGTATGCCTTTGTACACTCTACTTTGAGTAGATTTATCCATTCCTTACCATCACTTCCTGCTCAGGAAAATTCCCACCCCATTTATTTTTGAAATCTGCTGTGGTTGGGAAAAAGAACGGCTTATGGGAATCACTCACTGAGTATGTTTACAGGAATGAATTCCAAAAGATTTTAGCCACCTATGGGATTGTAGTGCCCAATGTCTAAAATAGATGCTGCAGTACTCTGTAACTCTTGGACACAATACAAGAGCGGACTGTGCACTTTATCAGAGAACAGCGAGGCCTCCATTTTTTTGGCACTGGTACCTGTTAATTGAGATGGATGAAACATTAGACCGTAAAGAAAACTAATAGTTCGATGTTCCAATTCAGGATTAAATTATTTCAAGCTCTTTTTTATGTAATCAGTAACACTGCACTGGTTTACTAAGCTTGAGCATGTTCTAGAAGTTTAGCATAAGCTGAATTATACATATTTTGATCTTGCCTTGCATTTGATTGGTTAATTGAGTTATTGTCACGTGTACCAAATTACAGTGAAAAGCTTTGTTTACGAGAGGTAGAGGCAATCATGGTAAGCAGACGATGTACAGATCAAAAAGACTTAGGCAGAGGCATACAGGTTACATTGCGCAGGGAGCGCGCTAGGCGAAATCAATGTTAGCAAGATCAGCATGACTTGAAGCCAAAAAATCCATTTGTCAGTCTGATAACGGCCGGGAAGAAGTTGTTTCTGAGCCTATTGGTGCATGTGTTCAGACTTCTGTGTCTCCAGCTTGACGGAAGAGGTTGTAGGAGACTACCAGGGTGAGATGGGTCTGTGATGATGTTGGCAGCCTCTCCACGGCAGTGAGCCGTGTGAATGGAATCTATGGATGGAAGGTTTTCCATGATGATCTGGGCTGTGCACACAACCTTCTGTAGTTTCTTACGGCCCTGGGCAGAGCAGTTGCTGTACCAGGCCGTTATGCACCCGGACAGTATGTTTTCGATGGTGCATCTATAGAAGTTGGTGAGGGTCCTTATGGACATGGCAAACTTCCTGGTGATGTTGATTGGAGAAGAGATATTAGCCAGAGGACCCTCAAACACACTCCTCATCCCTTCCACCTTTCTTCAAAACAGTGCCATGGAATCTTTTACATCCACCCAAACAGGCAGGCAGGCCCTTTGTTTATCATCTTAAGAGAAAGATGTTTCAGATGCTTGTCATGGCAGCGTGGAGGCTCAGTGGTTAGCACTGCTGCCTCACAGCCCCAGGGACCTAGGCTCAATTCTACCCTCAGCAGCTGTCTATGTGGACTTTGCTCTGGCTTCCTTCCACTGTACAAAGATTTTGCACTTCAATGTTAAATTGGTATGTGTAGGTCAGGTGGATTAGCCATGGGAAATATAGGGGTGGAGTCATTGTGGATTCAATGGGCCACATGGCCTGCTTCCACACTGTAGGGATTCTATGCAAATAATTCTTCCAGCGCAAGTCCTGGATGGGGATTTGAACCACAAACCTTGCCCCTCACAGCCGAGATTGCTGCAACAGATCTTTTTAGAGACATACAGCATGGATACAGACTCTTTGGTCCAACCCATCCATGATGACCAGACATCCTAAACAAATCCCGTCTATTTGCCAGCATTTGGCCCATATCGCTCTAAACCCTCCCTATTCATATTCCCATCCAGATGCCTTTTAAATGTTGTAATTGTACCAGCCTCCACCATTTCCTCTGGCAGCTCATTCCACACACGCACCACGTTCTGAGAGAAAAAGTTACTCCCCGGGTCCCTTTTAAATCTTTCCCCTCTCACCTATGTTTGCTTTGTTTAATATTAGCGACATTCATTTACAGTAATCGGTTTTCTGGTAAATTTAACACATTTTTTAAAGTATGCATATCACTTTTCTAGTACATGTATTGATGGTGAGCATCTTTTATTGACCAATACCCGCAATTCGTGAAAATTACTAGAGAGATATTAGTGAAAATTAAATCAATCATCACAGCAGTCTTGGAATGAAGACAATTTTGTTGGTAGGGCTGGGTTTTATTTTAAAATTAAAACATTGTGGTCCCTCAATTTGATCTAAATGTAAGTTGCACTTATTTTACAACCTTTTACGTTGATTTGGCTGGTTTTGGGTGAACTGCGCCAGCAAAAAAATGGAATCTTCTCCGGGAATTCTAAGCAAAACAAACTTTGTGGGTTAAATTCTCCCTAGGAGCATGAGCCCCAGACTCTGCTCCGTCATATAATAAGATCGTGGCTGATCTGATTATATTCTCACTCGTAGCTCCCCTAATAACCCTCGACCTTCTTGGTTAACAAGAATATATCTAACTGAATTGAATTAGCTTTATTGCCACATGGACTCACATGAATACAGTGAAAATTTTACAAGTCACCACCTATGACACCATCTTAGGTGCACAGGTACCCAACTACAGATTTTTAGGTACAAAGATGGGTAGAATCCCTACAGTGTGGAAACAGGCCCTTTGGCCCAACAAGTCCACACTGAACCTCAGAGCATCCCACCCAGACTCATCCCCCTATAACCCACTTAATCTACACATCCCTGGACACTACAGGCATTTTAGCATGGCCAATCCACCTAACCTGCACATCTTTTGGACTGTGGGACGAAACCGGAGCACCCGGAGGAAACCCACACAGACACGGGGAGAATGTGCAAACTCCACACAGACAGATGCCTGAGGGTGGAATTGAACCCAGGTCCCTGGTGCAGTGAGGCAGCAGTGCTGACCACTGAGCCACCGAGCCACCCCAAACAGAAAGAAAAGGAAACCAAAGTTAAAAAGTTAAACGTTACAGTCCTTTTTACAAAAGAGTGGAAAAAAGAAAGAAACACAGTTAAAACTTCGACACCACAGTCTGCAAGCTCCTGGTCATGCTGGGCTCACACTCCTCACGAGGGATTGACATCCCCTCGCTTCAGGCCCGACCTCACCTCCAGCCCGGGCTGCTTGATCTCGCACTCCCCCTGGAGTCCCACCCTGATACTGCTCCGGATCGCGTTGAAGCCATGATGCCACCGACCATCAGCATGCTATCCGGCCACTCCAGGCGCCTCATGGTTGGTTGCTGAAGTAGCTAAAACCACTGCCGTCACCACTGCCGCATCCACTACTGACCAAGTTGTGACCATCTCTGATCTTCCCCACTGCCCCCTCCGACAGGCACAGCAGAATAGGTGTTCTGAGGAGGCCACTCCAGATTCCAGTGGCCCACCTCCACCTTAAAAATATCCAAGGACTTCCTTTTCAGAAGGAGTTCCAAAGACTCACCACCCTCTGAGAAAAAAAAAATTGTCCCATCTGTCTTAAATGGGAAGCCCCATTTTATTTTTGAACAGTTGCCATTCATTCTAGATTCTTTCATAAGGGGTAATGTCTTCTCCAATATTGACTCTGTCAAGATCCCAGAGGATTTTGTACGTTTCCATCAAGTCACCTCACACTCTTCCATACCCAGCAGATAAAAATAATGCCTGTACAATCTTTCTTCATGAGCCAACCAACCCATGTCTGCTAAACCTTCTCATGACCGTTTCCAAAGGAATTGAATGTTTCCCTAAATAGGGTAACCACTGAGATGCACAGTAGACCAGTTGTGGTCTCACCAGTGCCTTGTGCGCACCTCCTACTCTTGTTTTTAATTCCCCTCGATTTAAATGATAGCATTCTATTAGCTTGCCAAATTACTTATTGGACCTGCTAACTAATCTTTTTCTGATTCGAGCACAAGGACACCCAGATCCCTTTGCATCTCAGGCCTCTTCAATCTCCCACCAATATCCCAGAAGGAAATGTGAGTTAAATTCGCAAATGCCACATGCTGGTCTGACTCCTCTCGTATTCTTCCACAAGGATTTCCAGTATGTACGCTTCCTAGTATTTACGGTGGGAGGTGTTAACATTTTTTTCTCGCTGCAGTGTTTCTTTTCAACTTTTTTTCCTGCCAAAACGGACAATGTCACATTTTCCCAAAATTATACTCCATTTGTCAAATCTTTACAGATTCTGTGGCCTCCTTATGTCCTCTTCACAATTTTGTTTCCTACCTATCAGCAAGTTTACCTACCAAACCTTCTGGCCGTTCATCAAAATCATTTATATAAATTGTAACATGTTGCAGCCACAGTACTGTTCCATGTGGGCCACTTCATGCAAACTTGAAAAGGCCCTTTCTCGTCTACTCTCTGCTCCCTGTTGGCTAATCAATCTTCCATCCAAATGGGAATAATATAGACTGCACCATGAGTGTTTATTCCACAATAACCTTTGTAGTCACTTTATGTGGAAATCTAAGTACTGTACATTTGCATCACATGCTGATTATGGAAAGAAACAGAGACAATGCCATTGGTTTTCTTTATGTTCAACAAAGTATATTTGGCTGAGAATATCTTGTACTCCCAAAATTCCAAAAAATAGCACATCAAGTTAAGTTCCTAGTGCTACAATTTATTTATCAGTGGGATGCTCTCCTTCCACTTGAGCCTCACCATTACCTCATCTGCTCCAAGTTGCCAGACTGTACCCCTAATTTTAAGTTTGTCACAAATTTGTGAAGAAAGTGTGCACTATTACTTAATTGTAGAATTGTAAGGCTAGCTTTTGTTGCCCATTCCTAATCCTTGAGATGGTAGTGAGGCAACCTCCTGACCTGCTCCTATTTTGTAGATAAACTGTGCTGTAAGGAAGGGTGTTCCAGGACTTTGACCTTCGACTAGTTGTAGACAATGATATGGTTCCAGATTAGGAGGATTGTAAGCTTTAGAAGGGAACTCGGTGGTGCTTCCAAACAAATTTTATTACCCAATACTATCCTCAGAAGTAAATCTTAAATCTTCAATTCTTACAATGTTCATTCAGAAATATCTCTAACTATTGCAAAACCCACATGTTCGTGTGAAACCTACATTTTTCCATTTTGAGCCAATGATTGAAGTGAGGTCGGCTACCAACTTGAGATGCAAGTCCACATGCCACTGCTTTTAAGTTCATTACTTGTTTTCACACGTCATGGAATTTGACTCAAAGCTCCTCACGAATTATCAAACACTTGTGATTTGCATAGGTTATTGGTGTATCTTTGCTATCCACAACTTGCTTCGCAAGTCACAATGTTGATCTTGCTTTTTGTACACCTTTTTTGCAGCCATAACTATGAATGTCTCACGCTGCTCAATTATCCAATGATTGTCTGTCCTTGTATGTTGTGATCTGCTTGTACTGCATGCAAAACAAAACATTTCACTGTACTTAAGCGCATATGGCAATAATAAATCAAATCAAGTCAAAAGGTTAGAAGCAGCATCAACCTTAATGGCTCTGGGCCAGGACAAGGTTAGGGTTAATTGCTATAAAATATTTAATTTGCAACATGGTGTGATACTTCAGCAACATTTTGTTATTGAGTTTTTCATGGAGGATGACCATATAGATCAAAGGCTAAGGTGGCTCTCTGTGGAACTGTATCAAACTTGCGTAAACACTTTCAGGAAAGGGAAGGGGGATGGCTATTCATAGATTCTCAAGCATTGTGAGATTCTACAATTAAGTAATAGTGCACACTTTCTTCACAAATTTGTGACAAACTTAAAATTAGGGGTACAGTCTGGCAACTTGGAGCAGATGAGGTAATGGTGAGGCTCAAGTGGAAGGAGAGCAGAGAGACTCAGCGAGCAGGCACACGGATAAAAGTAATTAAAGTCAACAATTGGGAAATGGAGTTGGTTGTTAATTGCCTGTGGGAGTGGGGCCAAGAGCAGATGCAGTTTGGAAACTAGTTTTCTTGAATAGCATACTAATCTTCTAATATCTCAAAAACATCCTGCAATTTTCAAAGTGAGGTAGGGTTGGCATAGCTAGTAACTGGCAACCCTCCTATTAACTAACCTACAGTTAAGAAAGTTAGCTAAGGTTACAAAGATATCTTGATCAATTGGATCAATGGGCTGAAGAGTGGCAGATGGATTTTAATTTGGATAAATGTGAGGTATTGCATTTTGGTGAAACAAACAAGGGCCGGACTTACACAATTGAAAGTAGGGCCATGGGCAGTGTTGTAGAACAGACAGACCTAGGGGTTCAGGTACATAATTCTTTGAAGTTTGAGTCACGTATAGATAGGGTGGTTAAGAAGGCATTTAGCACGCTTGCCTTCATTGCTCAGTCCTTTGAGTATAGGAGTTGGGACATTATACTGGGGTTGTACAGGACATTGGTGAGGCGTATTCTGGAATACCATTTCTAGTTCTGGTCATCTTGTGGTAGGAAGGAAGTTATTAAGCTGGAGAGGGTTCAGGTTTACCAGGATGTTGCTGGGGCTGGAGGGTTTGAGTTATGGGGGGAGGCTGGATAGGCTGGGACTGTTTTCACTGAAGCATCGGAGTTTGAGGGGTGACCTTGTAAAGGTTCAGAAAATCATGAGCGGTATAGATAACGTGAATGGTAGGTGTCTTTTAGCTGGGGTGGGGTTTCAAAACTAGGAGGCATATTTTTAAGGTGAGAGCAGAAAGATTTAAAAAAGCATGAGGGGCAATTTTTTTTTATTTACACAGGGCAGTTCATGTCTGGAATGAACTTTCTGAGGAAGTCGTGGATGCGGCAACGGTTACAATGTTCAAAAGATATTTGCATAAGTACATGAAAAGGAGAGATTTGGAGGAACATGGGCCAAGTGCAGGCTGGTGGGACTAGTTTAGTTTGGGATTATGTTTAGCATGGACTGGTGGGCCAAAGGATCTGGTTCTGCACTATATGGATCTATAACTGGCTTTCACGCTTGTTCAGAGCCAGGAGATAGAGGAGCGTAACATTTTTAAAAGTACAAATGGGAAATTCAAATGATCTGGGACAAGTTAGTTGTCGTTATGGAATGGAATTCAGGCTGAGCAACCCGAGCAGTGGCACAGACTTAACATTGCATGAGCAGAACAGAGTAAGTGCCAGACTAGGTCGTATTTTGACTTTTAATTGCACAGCGAGACTGCTTGACCTACACAGGTCATTGCAAGCCCAGTCATCTGCCTCTCAAATCATCCTGCAGATTGCACCCTCTGTCATTTTTGGGTCTAATTATAAGTTAATAAGAGACTGTGAGGTGGGCCTGTAGAAACTTGAAGCAGGAACAATTTGTTAAGCCTATTTACAGCTACACAGTAAAACCTCCACTAGCCCCAAGCTCCACCCTCCCAGTCACTTGACCTGCTCCCTTAAAGGGGCAGCACATACCCAGAACTACATTCTAAAATCCTCTCAGCTTTATTTCAACAACTCCCATATATACAATAATGGTAAATATTATATAGGCATTGTAGCCAACGTATGTACATAGTTGGGAATATTTACAAAAGCATAGAAAACATGGAAGAAGACCACACCCCATCAATGCACACCCCATCAATGTGAGCCAACCCTTCTGTAGTCTATATCGACACCATCAGCCTCTCAGGGGGATGGCAGTTTCTAGAAGATCCTCCTCTCACCTTGGAAGGCTTTTCTGGTGTAGTCTGCCAGACTTCTGGAAGTTTCAGCCATTCAGCAGACGCGTCACACTCTGATTGGCCGCCATTGTCTTGTGGCACGGCTGATGTCTCCATCCCTGGGTATGACCCACTGTCTTAAAGGGGCAGCATGCACCCCCAACTGCGTGCATAACACCGTGTGCCTCTCATTGGTCATTGAACTCTTCCATGTCAATATAGTGCCATGTCAACTAACACAACGCAAGGTTAGACCAAAACCCAGGCATCAGGTTCCTAATTTAAACATCCAGTCCTGGGTTTTAAGTTTCATAAAATCATTGACTGGAGAAGCATGTGGTTTGACTAACCCAGGTTGAAATTAGATGCCAGCTGCATGGGCAACAATGGACTAAATTTTACATTTTGATGGCTGTGTCACCTCCCATCCCATCCTGTCTTGGTGTAAGCATCAAAGACAATGTGATCCATGCCCCAGCCTCTTGGCTCATTGGCAGAATATCTCATCACCCAGAATTTTCCAACAAGCATCAAGATGTTGCTTGGCTGGTGGTGAGAAGGACATTATTGGTGAAATCCTTCAAGTACACCCAGACACTCTCTGCCACTGCATGCTGTCCTTGAAGTGGCTGCAGGGGGAGGTAGAGACTGTCACACACTTCCTTCAGGATTGCGACTTTGTAAAGACGATCTGGAGACAGATGCAACGATTTTTGTCATGATTCATCCCGAGCAACTCCGTGACCCAAGACTCTGCGCTATGGGCTGTTCCCTGGGATGCACATCCAGCCAAACATTTGACTGCATCTGGAGGACCATGTGCCTGAAACTTGTTGGTCTTCCAGAGCAAAGACGTAACGTTGACCAAGTATTGCAAACTGGCACATTCCAAGATCCAAGACTATGTACTAAGGATTTCACTAAAGCTTGGGGCAGCTGCCGCCAAAGTGCAGGGGGGAAAGACCACCATGTGAAGTCTGGAGCTGGAGGCCAGGCAACATCAGAGGAGCAGGAAAGCTGACGTTTCAGGTCTGGACCCTTCTTCAGAAATGGGGGAGGGGAAAGGGGCTCTGATATAAACAGAGTCGGGGGGCGCGGTGATAGAAGGTGGATAGTGGAGTGGATAGTTGGGAGAGAAGACAGACCAGTCAAGGAGGTGGGGATGAAGCTAGTAAAGGTGAGTGTAGGTAGGAAGTGGGGGTGGGGATTGGTCAGTGAGGTGGGAGGAATGGGTAGGTGGGAGAGAACTTGGACAGGTCAAGGAGGCGGGGATGAGAGGGAGGGTTGGTCGTGGGATGAGGCCAGGAGTGGGGAGATTTTGAAACTCGTAAAATCCACATTGAGGCCATTGGGTTGTTGGCTCCCGAGGCAGAATATGAGGTGCTGCTCCTCCAGTTTCCGGGTGACACTGGAGGAGGCCCAGGATGGGCATGTCGTCCAGGGAGTGGGAGGGGGGAGTTGAAGTGGTTCGCGACTGGAGGGTGCAGTCGTTTGTCATGAACCAAGTGTAGGTGTTCCACAAAGCGGCCTCCAAGCCTCCACTTGGTCTCACCGATGTAGAGGAGGCCACATCAGGAAGAATGGATACAATAGACCACAGTAGTGGATGTGCAGGTGAACACCTGTTTAATGTGGAAAGTTTTCTTGGGGCTTCATATAGAGGTGAGGGGGGAGGTGTAAGGGCAGGTGTAGCACTTCCTGCAGTTGCAGGGAAAGGTGCTGGGGGTGGTGGGGCTAGTGGAGAGTGTGGCACGAACGAGGGAGTCACGGAGAGAGTGGTCTCTCCGGAAGGCAGATAAGGGTGGGGAGGGAAACATATCCATCGTAGTGGGGTCAGATTGCAGGTGGCGGAAGTGGCCGAGAATGATGCGTTGGATCCGGGGGTTAATGGGGTGATACATGAGGACGGGGGGTATTCTGTCTTTGTTTTTATTGTGGGGAGGGCGTGTGAGGAATGTGATGTGGGAAATGCAAGAGATGCGGTCGAGGGCGTTTTCAACCATTGATGGTGGGAAGATTGTGGAAATTACCTCATTTTTTTTTGTGAATAAAGTATATTTTGGCAATAAAAGCAAACATCAAAGACAAGGTGGCACATGCTGCACCCTCTTGGCTCACTAGCTCTGCAACCATTTACCGTCTGACAGTCTACTATTTGGTTTGAGATGGGTTTTCTCAATCCAAGAGAAAGCCTTGCCCTGGACAGTTACAGATCTCTCCCATGTTCCCCTCGCAGTGAATTCACTGATCAACACAGTATATTTGGTACTTACAGCCAGCAGACTGATTTTCCAAAGCCGGGGAGTTGGGGGGGGGGACTTGCCTGGATCCGAGACTTGAGAACTTTTTGATGGGGAGACTTTAGGCAGTGAAATTAATGTACTGGAAAACATGCCAAACACTGAGCTGCAGGCCAGGCATGGTAAGAGGCTGTCGCTCACAGCACTCCCCTGCGGGGACATGCTCTTGCTGTTTGACAGGTGATTTTTCAACTTCTTGCCCTGAACTTACCTGATCAGTAGACGCTTGTTGACAGCCTTCAATGCAGCATAGGAACTACTAATGCAGCTCTACCTGACTGCTACAAGATCGGCAGAAACAACTACTTTCTCCATGGCATGCTTCGCTCCTTAAAGCAGAAGCATTGGACATGGAGCTTCATTTCAGAGAGAGACCCCACATGAACACAGGATCTACCTTCTCCCATGTCCTTACCCCAAGCCCCTCTCTGCACACCAGGCCTTGTCATCACATTGGCTGCTATCACAAATAATCCATTGTCAGCCACTAATGGTCTCCACAGGCAACTATTTATTCTCGCAGGCTGAACTCACCCATTCGTTTGTCTGCCCAACTGTTTATCTCTCTCTGGGTTCCATCTCATTTACTCCTTTCCCCACCATTTCTCTTGCATGTATACCAACCTTTTCTGAGCTACAATCAGTTCTAAAGTAGGGGGACTGGACCCAAAACGTTAACTCTGTACTCTCCCCACAGTTGCTGCCAGACCTGCTCACTTTACCAACAATTTCTGTTTTTCTCTGTATTGATGGAGGAACAGTTCCCATCGAATACCTGGACCTCACAATACTCAGGCTATCATGGCTATTTGATGGCATTTGCAGCCTCCGTAACAAGACCTACTTTCTAGTGGAACTTCCAGTTACCACTAAAAGTACCTGTCATTGGAGACCCAAGTATCCCATGACCACTACTCCACCAACACCCCCCCCACATGCCCACCCACCATTTTCTGCTCCTCCCTGCAGTCCTGATCTCATTTCGCCTCTGAAGCCAGAAAGCAAAGGGCTATGGGCGTCAGAAATGGAGTGTGTGGAGTAGGGCAATGTTTGTAGGCAATGGCTGTGAGGTATAGATACATGACAGCTCAAAGAGAAGGACAAGGGCACTTGTTGTCTGTCCAGATGAGTAGTAAGCCGCAGAGACAGGAACGAGTAGAGTTTTCGTGTACGTGTGTTCTGAATGTGCCCAATAGGAATTCCGAGCATGGGAATTTCAATCTTTACAGGTCATTCCAACCTATTGGCACACTGTTTTCAGGTTGGATGGGCCATACTCCTACTGCCCACTATGTCAGTCCCTTCCACCCACACCTACTTGGTTTGAGAGGCTAGCCTATTCTGCCCATCTTTGGGATACCTCACGTCAAACCCTCGGATCTTACAGGGGGTGAGACACTGACACCCGCACGGAGTGCTGTGGACACTGAGTGTGGAATGAGTGCTGCTTTCCCAGGACCTCTACCTGTGGCTGCTGAGTCAGCAGGAAGCTGTAGTGATTTTGACGAAGTCAGCCGGGTGGGCATCATAGAATGTGAGTTCCCTTATTGGGGCTGTTAACCTGGTCCAATCAGGGAGCCCTGGATGACAGATACAAACAGGAGAGTCAGAGGTTCTGGTCACACTGAGAGCTGGCTCTGAGGGAGCTGGATCAGTGTCAAGGACTCTCCACGTGTCAATAAAGAGTGGCTAGGTGAGAAGATACCCAGCTTCTGGGGAGTTATTTCAGAATCGATGTAGTAATCCGTTGTTCTGAACCTAGGAAGTCCTCTTTAAGTAAAAAACCTTCCTTTGACAAATATAACATGTCTCTGCACTGATAACCACTGACCAGGAAACCGAGAAACCCTGAAAGAATCCATGAAAATAATCAGCCATGACCTTATTGAATGGTGGAGTAGGCTCGACAGGCCAGATGGCCGACTCTGCTCCTGTTTCTTATGTTTTTATGGAAATAGGATGTGAATGCCATGCTTCAGTTAAAGCATGCTGAATGTAGGAATATAATTAGGAACTTCTAAGTGATTGAGACGTATGAGGTTTGAAGACTAAGATGGTACAAAGGAGAATAGGGTTTATATGCTGCTGCCTTCCATCTAGTTTTTGCATCATGTAATCTGGTAACATGCTCCTTGTGCACATGATCAGTCACTATTGGAGTATTAGCACCATTAACCCTTTACTCTACCCTGACAGATCAATAGCTTCTCCACTGCTACCAGCCTCACCTGTTATATGGTTCCAGGAAAGCTAACCCTAACCCCTAACCCGTCTCCTGAAGAAAGGCCCAGACCCAAAACGTCAGCTTCCCTGCTCCTCTGATGCTGCTTGGCCTGCTGTGTTCACCCAGCTCCACACCTTGTTATCTCAGACTCTCCAGCATCAGTAGTTCCCACTATTTCTGTTATATGACTCCATTCTGTTCTGATTTTGCCCGACACTTCAGCGCGATGATCTCTTGTCAGAACAGAGTTCGCTTCTGTCTATTACACCATAGATGCTGCTGCACCTACTGAACATTTCCAGTGCTTTCTGTTTTTGATTTCAGATTTCCAGTACGCACAATTTCTTTCGCTTTTATTTGGCCCTTCGCCAGTTTGCAATTTAAACACTGAGGAAAGTACATGGAGCTGCTATCAATTTTATTCGAACTGCACATCTCTTTCCACTGGGACCTTTTTGAGTGATTACAGTGCACTGACAGACTGACAGAATATTGAAATTGCATGTCTAATGTGTCTATCAATGACTGCTAACAATCTCTCAGGTTTTCTTTGAAATTCCGGTGTTGATATCTTTCCTTTCTTTGAACTAATTATTTGCATTTTTTTAAAATTAGCATCATTTTTAAATGTTAATCATTGCGTTATCGTTACTTTTTCTTCATCTGATTACAATTCTGGCGTGCAGTTTAATGTTTTATAATTTGTGTGAAAGACTTTGTTTATCCGAAACAGAAAATAGGATCTTTCTTTTAAAAAATACTGAAAATCTTACAGTCCTCACTAATTTTCCTGCTGACTGGCTTTTTTGGTCGTCCCAGTTTAAATCCATACAGACTTGACTTTCTCAAACATTCCCTGATCACACAACAGTTGATTCTGAGAGACAAGAAGCAAATTATATAGGGACTTTCACAAGAAGTTTCAAAGTGTTTTGCAGCCAGTTAGTTTCTTTGCAAATGTGCTTAAGAACATGGAAAAGCAAATGGAATATGAAAATGTTGACGTTTTAATGCAGCATGTAAGGCCTTGGAAAGACTACATCTTGGAATATAGTTTCTGACGAAGGGTCTTGACCCGAAACGTCAAGCTTTCCTGCTCCACTGATGCTGCTTGGCCTGCTGTGTTCATCCAGCTCTACACCTTCTTATATCTTGGAATATTGTGCCCTGTTTTGGTTTTCTTATTTAAAAAAATATCCAATCATGTCAGAATAAGTTCAGCAGGGTCTTCTTGGCTCATACTTAGGATGAAAGACTTATCCCATGGTGAAAGATTGAAAGGTTGGCTGATACCCATTGGAGTTTAGAAAAATAAGCAGTGAACTTCTGGAAATATAGTTTCCTGAGGGGACTTGATAGAATGGATACTTCTGGGATAAAAGTAAAATGCTGGAAATCTGAAACAAACACTGAAAATGCTGGAGAAACACACCAGATCTGGCAGCATCTATGGAGAGAGAGTTAAATTCAGAACGGAAGAGTCTTAACAGACTTGAAACACTGTTTTTCTCTCTCCACAGATGTTGCCAGACCTGCCAAGGTTCCCCAGCATCCCCTGGGCATACTGCAGGGATGTCTCTTTTTGTGGGATGATTGTACCTAGGGGATGCAGTTTGAGAATAAGAGGTCTCTCTTTTAAGGTTGACTTAAAGGGTTTTTTTTTCTCTCTCTCTGTAGAACTCTCTTAACTAAAAAACAGTGGAGGCTGGGTCACTGAATTTATTTAAGTCTGAAGTAGATTGAGTTTTGACAGACAGGGGAACTGGGGGTTAAGGGTTGTGGGAGGGGGGCCCTGGAGCTGACATCACAACCAGATTAGCATGAACATTTTGATGGTGGAGCAAACTTGATGGGCTGAATGGTCTACTTCAGTTCCTATGTACCTTCATATTATTGTCTTGGAAGAAAGTTGGGAGGTTGTTTTGAGAGCGCAGTAAGTTCCCACTTATGGAATAATGATGAGAAGATTTGTTGCAATGTTGAGACATAAATATTGGCCAGGGCACCAGAAAGATGTCCTCTGCTTTTCAAATAGAGCCCTCATTTTTTATACCATTGGAAAGATTTTGTTAGCTTCTCTCACATCCAACAATGCAGCACTCTCTTGGTTACTGGACAGGAATGTAGCTTAGGTTTGGTCAGGAGCCTCTGGACAAAAGCTAAACCTTCAACCCTCTGTCTTGAAGTGAGAATGCTATCACCAAATGTTTTCATTTATTGCTTGGGTACATGTTTATAAGACAAGGTCAGATACAATGTGCTGGTCAGCACTTTCTTTGTGAAATGTAAAGTGGTATCAGAAACATTTTAAGGGGGCAAATCATTTATTTCACTTTCCGATTCCACTGTGTTTATAGAATGGATGCAGTCTTCGGTGAATAGCTGACTCAGAAATCCAGTCTGTACCGAGACAGGAGGGCTGACAGAAGGCAATATCTTTTGGTTGATCCCCTTGAGTTAGAGAAAAGGAAGGTCTCTCAATATTTCCACTACTGTTCAGCAGGGAGAGGGTGGGGGATGGTTGAGGCGGACCTGAACAAACACATGGATCACCTGGAAGCTGTTCCCTTGCAAAAGGTGCAGCAGCAGAATATACCTGGCTCCTCACAACAGCCCAGGAGCCCTGTAAGAACCCATGGGTTCTCCCCCTCTGCCTAGCATCGAGGAAACCTCGGGGTCTAAGATGGTGCAGCCTTGATACCGTTATTGGCAGAAGTAGAGAAGGAAAATCTCCCGAGAGGCTTCGGACACAAGAGACGGGCTTCGGGCTGGTACAAGTCCAAATCGGAGGAACCGAACTTGGGGCAAAAACATCACAGGAAAAGCTGTGAGAGAAAGACCAGGCCTCCAGCCCCAGATCTAGAGGAGGAGGGGAATGGTGATTGAAACCAGATGAACTTTGTTGACCACATGATCATTGATTGGGGTTGCAAACATGGGACAAACAGAAAAGTCCTGGCTGACCGGTATAACCAGGGGATTTAGAATCTCCTCAATTCAGGGATTGACTCTGAGCTGGCTGCCCACAGCCAGTGTACTGTGCCCAAGTAAATAAAGGGTGACTTGGTGATGGGTTAGCAGCCTCTGTGGTTATTTCAGGGATGAAAATATTGCACTCAGCTGTTATAAAACAACTAACCAATGCTCTCTAAATAGGTACCTGCACGATCACGAGGCCTTATCGAGTGCCCTTAAATATGTCTGAATTCATCTGCCTCCACTGGTACAGCCCTTAGTCTTTCAGTTGCCATAACAAGGTTATGGACTTTGGATTCTGTCCTACGTTGCTAACAGTTTGCTTTCTTAGACTATACTATTTCCATTTTTGGTGTGTTGCATCTAGATCACTGCCTGTTTCATGAGTTACTGTAGCCCGACACTTGGGAGTTCCAATAAGGTCTTTTATTTACAAGCTATCATGCATATTACAGATCTCTGTAACATACCTCTGTAATGCAGATTATTTCATCCTTTCTCCATGCGACTAAATGTGTTCTCATTAATACTCCAATATCCTCCCAAAATGGAGTTGACACTTTCAAAGAAGGAAGTGGAAAGATAGGGCAAATGTCAACTTAATTGAGAGATAGTAGGGACTGCCGATGCTGGAGCATCTGAGATAACAAGGTGTAGAGCTGGATGAACACAGCAGGCCAAGCAGCATCAGAGAAGCAGGAAGGCTGA
>JAHRHZ010000094.1:4420054-4438376 GCA_024137785.1 Ginglymostoma cirratum | reverse complement strand
GGTGCTCGGGGGTGGGGTCATGATCCAGGGGGCGGTAGGAGGAGGTGTCAGAGAGTTGGCGCCTGGCCTCAGCAATGTAGAGGTCAGTGCGCCATACTACGACTGCCCCTCCCTTGTCCGCGGGTTTTATGGTGAGGTTGGGATTGGAGCGGAGGGAGCAGAGGGCTGCACGTTCTGCGGGGGAGAGGTTGGAGTGTTTGAGAGGGGTAGAGAGGTTGAGGCGATTGATGTCTCGACGGCAGTTGGAGATGAAGAGGTCGAGGGAGGGTAGGAGGCCTTGGGGTGGTGTCACTGATCTTCCTAACTTCACTTTCATCTGTATGCATGTCTTGGGGGATACCAGTAAATTAAAATCTTTTTCCTTCTGTAGTACCTTCCATTCCTGTCAGCGATCTTCATCTCTACCTTTCTTTCTCCCCTCCTCGCCAACTCATTGTTAACCGTATGCCTCTGCGGGCACTCCAGATAATACACCTACATCTGTTTTCCCATTTGCGAAATTGCAGAATAAATTAAATAGCCTCCTTCACTACTCAGACGCTACTACTGCCTTTACAGGCTACGCTAGATGCAGCAAAAATAAATCAGCAAGTTATTTACCAAATCATCTGTTCTTAGTAAGGAATTACCTCTTTAACTCTGCTAACGTTGAGAGATTAGCACTGACCTGACAGCAGCATAGACCCCACATTTTATGGAGGCAATCTGTACCTAGTGCTGTTGGAGGAAATATATGTGATCAACCTTTTAATCTTGATTTTAAGCTCAATTGCATGTCTCTGCTTTCTTCAGTCACAGACATAGGAAAAGGCACTCCTGATGTTTATATACAGCACCACTCCAGAGCATTGTAGAAATAACATTGCCACCTACTTTTTCCTTGCATTTCTAACATGCCTGGCTATTATTTGAAACTAGACCAAAGAAAATTCAGCCCTCATCGTACCGTGCTGTTCCTTAAATTGTCATTCACAATATCTGTGCAAAGGAAGATGATGGGAGACTTCTTTGGAATCCGTCTGCCTAAGTTTACACATAGTGCAAGAGTCACTTACTGCCCCTTAGCTCTCAGGTTGAATTATTGACACCGTAATTTTAGCCCAATACATATGAAGTATTCAGGGTGGAGCCCATCAAATTCATATCAGGGCCAGCAGATGGAATGCTTTAACACAGCAACCTCCCTTGAGACTATTTTGAAATCAATCTGGTCTGATTTATTCAATGGGTAATGAGGTCCCTTGACTCAGTATTGTATGGAAGCAGCACTGTGTAAGTCCTTCAAAACCATACCACTCCTCGTCAGTTCTGAACACCTCTTCACTACACGATACGGGGCTGATCCATTTGTCTTCTGTTCACTTCTATGTTCACATTAAGCATTACAGTTTGCCTTTTGGAGTTATTAATCTCAATTTATACAAAGCAGGTATAAAGGAAATTTCAATCCTGTTATTCTGAAAATAATGTCATTTAAAAATAGTCTATTAAGCTCATGAGGTTTATATGATGACAGAATAGGATTTATACAGAATTGAAAAATTCCAAATTATGTTAAAACTGAATTGAGTCTTGGTTAGTTTGCACTGAAAATATTGCACGCACCTCTGGTCACCATCTTATAAAAGAGACGTCTTATAAAGTCCCCACCTGCTTCAAGAAGACCACTATCATCCCAGTACCAAAGAAAACATATGCAACATGCCCCAACGACGACTGCCTGGTGACTCTGACCTCCGTAACTATGAAATGCTTCAAGAGGCTAGTCATGGCTCACAACAACTCTATCCCCCCTGCCTGCCTCAATCCCTTGCAATTTGCCTACTGAAGCAACTGGTCCACGGCAGACACCATTGCCCTAGCCCTACACTCATCCCTGGAACTTCTGGCTAATAAGGATACCTATTTCAGGCTACCACTTATCTCTCAAATTTGGACCTTTCAAATTTCTAATGTAATGTTGACTTGCTTTGGTGCATCTCCTGTGAAGCTATAACCTGGTACGCCTCGCTCTGTTTAATCATTGTATGTCCTTGTATGTTATGATCTACCTTTACTGCATGCAAAACAGAACTTCTCACTGTACTTAGGTACATGTGACAATATTAAGTGAAATCAAATCAACATAGAGCTATGGGAGAGGGTTTGGAGAAATTTTACAATGATGCCTAAGATGTTTGAATATGCATATCAGGAAAAGTTTGTAAGGCTAGCTCTCTTTCCTGTAATGGGAAAGGTGTGGGGTGACCTACAAAAGTCTTTAAAATTATGAAAGGTTTAGAAAGATTGAGCTGAATCTTGCATCGTTTTGGCTAAGTCTGAGTTTTTTCACAGTGAAACTTAGTGAGATTTCTCATCATACCATCCCAAACCCACCTCAGTAACTACCTACTATTCCCTTATTCCCTCTTGAGTCCTATTTCTACCCCATCTTACTGTGTGCCATTCCTGGAACAACTCATCATGCCGTGGGTATCTCAGAATTCCCGGCATCTTTTTCACCCATGCCATCTAATGATATCAGCCTGAGAAAAGGTTTCAGTCTTGCCTGGTTCTGCTGCTCATCTCACTGTTGCTCGCATTGCTCAGATTCTGCCCACTGTTTCGATTTGTGTGCAACCAGAGGCCTTCAATGCGAGATGGACAACAAGAAAGGCTTTCAGAAGAAAGATGGTTCGACACCAAGAATGTGTAACACATTACCATAGAGACAAGTTAAAATGAGCAATGTAGATTTTTTGAGGAGAAAACCAGAAAGGGACAAAGATCTAAATGTTACAAGGATAAGTTCACTTTGGAAGAGAGGGGCCTTCAGAGGTAAATAAACACTGGTTAGACCTAACATAATGTTTCTGTCCTGTCAATCTTATGTAATAGTGTTAAATTTTATATAAAGTGCTTCAAATTTGTTGAATCTTCAATCTCCCTCTGTCTGTCAAAATCAAACTATTGAAACGCCCAACAGCAAAACCTCAAAATGTCCATGAATACATTCTCTTGGGAGATCAATAGTACGTTGCTATTGGCGGCAGGTTCGTAAGTATCGTAAACAATAGACTATTTATTCTATTTTTTATGAGGTTTTGGTTCCTCTTCCTGGGTCTACTTGGCCATGAACAGTCACTCACAAAATCTTTTACTAAAAATAATCCCCTTCCTTGGCTTTTGCTAATAAAGCTCTCATTATTATGAAGTAATCCACATCTTCTCTTCCCTTGCTCTTACCAGTTACTAAATGCACTCTTGTCAATCATTCCAACAATGCTGTCGAGAGAATGCAAGCAACCAAAGATAATGACTGCAGGGCTGAGCATATATCTGAAACTGAGCTCCTGGATGATCGTAACCAATGACAAATCGGCAAAGGCAAGAAAGCAGAAAAGGGAAAAAGAAAGACTTGGCACTTTTATGGTGCTTTTTATTTATGACTGCCTGACATGTTGAGGTATTTTCCAGCTGTGGAGAACACTTAAAGTGCAGTCAGTCACTGTCATATTAAAGGATGCGCAGAAGCCAATTTGGGCACAGCAAACTCCCGCCAACCGCACTGATTAGGTAATCAACATTTGTAACATTGTTTGAGGGATGAATTGGTGGTATAGTGGACAATGAAGAAGGTTATCTAAGGTTACAAAGAGGTCCTGGTCAATGGGCTGAGGAGTGACAGATCGAGTTTAATTTGAATACTTGCAAGGGATTGCATTTTGGTAAAACAAACAAGGGCGGGACTTATACGCTTAAAAAGTAGGGATCCGGGTAGTGGTGTAGAACAGAAAGACCTGGGCTGCAGGTACACAATTCTTTAAAATTGTGTCTCACACAATTAGCACGTGTTTAGCACGCTTGCCTTCATTGCTCAGGCATTTGAATATAGGAGTTGGAAAGTCATGTTGAGGTTGTACAGGACTTGGTGAGGCCTCTTCTGTAGCACTCTGTTCAGTTCTGGTCGCCCCATTATAGGAAGGATATTATTAAACTAGAGAGGGTTCAGCAGAGATTTATCAGGATGTTGCTGGGAATGGAGAGTTTTAATTATAAAGAGAGGCTGGATAGGATGGGACATTTCCCTCTGGAGCATAGGAAGTTGAAAGTTGACCTTCTAGAGATTTATAAGATCATGATAAGGTGAATAGCAGGTGTTTTGTCCCCCAGGGTTAGGGAGTTCAAGACTAGGGGCCATATTTAAGGTGAGAGAAGAAAGATTTAAAAAGACATGGGGGACAATTTTTTTACACAGAGAATGGTTTGTGTGTGGAATGAACTTCCAGGGGAAGTGGTGGATGTCAGTACAGCATTTAAAAGACATTTGGATAAGTACATGAATAGGAAAGGTTGGGAGGAGTATGGGCCAAGCGCAGGCAGGTGGGACTAGTTTAGTTTGGTGTTCTGTTCGGCATGGATTGGTTGAACTGAAGGGTCTGTTTCCGTGCTGTATGAGTCTACGACTCTATGACTATTGGCCTGAACACCAGGGATAATTCCCTGCTCTTCCTTCAAGTAGTGCCACTAAAGATTTTACATGCGTATGGGGTGACAACTGGGGCCTCAGTTTAATGTCCATCTGCAAGGCAGTACCTCCAATGGTGCAGAATTCTATTACTATGACATTCGAGGCTCGCATTCTGGACTTTAATCTAGAACTTGTGACTTGAGCAAGAATCCGAGCAGTTGAGCTCCAGTCAGATACAAGGGAATGAAAAAAGACTAAAAAAGTAGCCACACTTAAAGGATATACTTTGATCAGTCTTGCCCAGCAGCTAGGGATAAAATAAGAAGAATATGAAATGAAACTGTTGGAAATACTTGGCGGATGGCAGCATCTGGGGAGTGAGAATCATAGCTAATGCTTCAAGCTAAATATGTCCATCATGTTTTAATTTCTGATTTCTAGCAGCCATGATATTTTGCTTTTCTTGATAAGAAGGAGTACCAAGTTTTCGCCAACAGGTTTACAAGTCATTGTCGCATTACTTGAATCAACGCGAGTGGGTGGCATAAACTGAACAGTCCCATTTTATGATGGTAATCCAAAATGTACTGATCCTGATAAGCATTTACATAGAAGGGTAGAAAGAAAATCACCTGGCACATGCCAGTCTTTGTGTCATAGAGTTGTAAACACAGGAACAGACCCTTCAATCCAACTCGTCTACACCAACTAAATATCCTAAATTAATTTAATCTCATTTGCCAGCATTTGGCTCATATCCCTCTAAACTCTTCCTATTCATGTACCCGTCCAGATGCCTTTTAAATGTTGTAATTGTACCAGGCTCCACCACTCCCTCTGGCAGCACTTTCTATACAAGCACCACGTTCTGTGTGAAAAATTGTCCCTTACGTCCCATTTAAATCTTTCCCATCTTACCTTAACCCTGCACCCTCTAGTTTTGGACTACCCCACCCAGTGAAAAAGACCTTGGCTCTTCACTCTATCCATGCACCTCATGATTTTTTATAAACCTCTATGATGTCATCCCTCAGTCTCCAACGCTCCAGGGAAAATAGCGCCAGCCTATTCAGCCTCTCCCTGTAGCTCAAACCCTCCAATCCCAGCAACAGCCTTATTAATATTTTCTGAACGCTTTCAAGTTTCACAGCATCTTTCCTGTAGCAAGGAGACCAGAACTGAACTCAGTATTCCTAAAGTGGCCTAACCAATGTCCTGTACAACTTCATCATGACATTCCCAACTCCTTTAATCAATGCACTGGCCAAAAATGTCAAGCCTACCAAATGCCTTCTTCACTACCCTGCCTACCTGCGACTCCGGTTTCAAGGAACCATGAATCTGCACCCCAAGGTCTCTCTGTTCGGAAAAACTCCCGAAGAATTTGCCATTAGTTGTGTAAGACCTGTCCTGAATTGCCATACCAAAGTATAACAACTCACATATGTCAAAATTAAACTCCATCTGCCACCCCCTCGGCCTATCTGATTGAGGTCCTATTGTACTCTGTGACAATCTTCTTCATTGTCCACTATGCAACCATTTTTGGTGTCGTCTCCAGACTTTACTATCCATTCCTCCTAAATTTATATACAAATGACAAAATGCAGTGGACCCAGAGCCCATCCTTGTCTTCATGAAAACAATAAAAACACTTTCCCTTGACGGGTACAGACCGAATCTTTTATACGCTGTCTTTACAACAGTTCACTGTTTTTAAGTTATGCGTGAAATTTCCAGCATGCACAGATTTTATTTCCTGCTTTGTTAAACTACACCAACTGTTTGTGATGAAGAATTTAACAAATGTAAAGCTTTAGCACTTTTAGTTGTCTGAGCAATTACTTCTAGAAAAAAAACTCCATTTGAGATGTCTGCCTTCAGGCATCTCATCCACAATATTTGAAAGTATAATCCTCGATAATGGTTGACTAGTGTTAAATTATAGCACTGTAATTCTATCAAAGGTTGCCGTTGACGTCTTGAACATCGGCAAAATCCAAATATTAAATTAGTGTTCTGAATTTACTGCCAGTCCTTTTTTTTCATATTTTTGTTTTTTGGAAATGTTTATATTTTAAAAATCCTTTTCCATCACAGACAGATTTTACTGAAGGCACTTTCATACTTGTGAAGAGCAAGAAGTGGAATTTGACTTAGTACTGTCCATATTTTGGGCACTACAAGACCCTTTGAGTTTTCATGAGATGAGATCGCCTCATCCCAGTGGAAGAGATGTTGGTCACCACTGATGGTGTGGTCACTATTAGCGACGAAGCCAATAGCAAAGTGAAAATCATCGAAGATTATTCTATCTTCATAGTGAATCACTTTTCTCACATTCCAATTTCTCTCTTCCCACAGTCTAAAGTTGGCATAAACATGTAATTCTTGTGTTGCCCTCCTCCCCTTGCCACAGTCCTACCTTTGTGCCAATGTTATTTTAGGTACCCAAGTATCGGTTGAGGAGCAGGAGGAGACTATCACTCTCTCCCATACTCACAGCCACCGTCCCTGGTATTGACATTACATGTGCTTTGGAGGTTTTCTAAGAGTTGGAATCTATAGAAAGCATGAGACTGAGTATAAACAGCCGACAGCCAAATCTGAGGACAATGATAACACAGGTGTCAACTCACATGAAGGCAAGGTTACATGAAATCTGCAGCCGAGGACTTGGATGAAGACTGTAATGAAGAAGTCTGAATGGTCATCAATTATAAAATTCTTGCATTAGTGGGCAGCCAGAAAGCATTGAGCCAATGCCAAGGAGCATGAAGGAGTCCTGCACTAACCTGTTTCGAGGCTTCGTGCAGAGTTTGGAGTCCATTCTTTACAGCAAGGCGGTCGTAGCCAATTCCATTAATCCCGCTTCAGCGTGAATGTAAACACTTACTTGACTAAGTACTGCATGGTTCCTTCAGGGTGGTCCAGCCAATAGAAGTGTTGTTTCAACACTCCTAAGGTCTGATCAATCATATCTTGTGTGGCAGCATAATCTATGTTGCATGCCACTCACACGTTCTTGGGTACATACCAGTCATGTGAGTTGCAGATAACTATAGTCAGCCAATAGTGACTCAGGCTTAATCATAACGTCTCAAATACAAATGGTAACATGTACTGCTGCAGAATGAAAGAATCGTGACTGGTGCCTGAACTTTCACATTGTAACATGAAAGTTGGATATTAAGAGAGAAAATTAGCTGTCACTATCTGTCTAAATCGAACAGACACTTCACTTACACTAGCAGCTTTTTACCAAAAATGGAATCTGTTATAGTAACATTAGGCTTGTGCATTCATTGTTTTGAAAATCTGGGTCTTTAATTTTGCAGCAAATGATTCTATAAATCTCTATTTTTCCAGGTTACGCTTAAACTCCTCTACCTCACTTTTGCAGATCACAATTTTGCAAATCTCCAATCCAATTCTCACAACCATAGTATCAAGGTGTCAGAATTCAAAAGGGTTAATGCTATAGAGAGCATTAAGCAACATCTAACATGATGAGGTTGTTGACTTGCTCGCCAAGCTGGCTTGATTTTGTTCAGACGTTTTGTTGCCATGCTAGCTGACTGGGAGAAAGGGGTTAAGAAACTTATCAGCCATGATTTGAAAGGCATAGCAGACTTGATGGGACCCTAATTTATGCTCATCTGTCAGATGGTCTACTAGAACAGCTTGTGCATTGCTCCAGGTATTCATCCATGACAACTATATCACCATCTCATCAAATTACTCATTACTCAGTGACTCACTTCCCTCTCTTTTTTGCAGGAGAATGTGACTCCCAACCAGTGGCAGCAAGAGCAAGCTGAATGAGGACATACACACTTGTAAGATCTTGCTGAAGGGGAGAGGACTGTTCTGGTCATTGTGGTCTAGGACAATACTGAGATCGTGGCCGCTGATGAGGCTGAAGACATTGAACCTGACTGTTTCCTCCTATTTAATCCTCCCCTTCATATTTCACTGTTCCCTTATCTCTAACACTTATTAGACTGAGAAGCCACTGATTTTTCAATCATTAAATTTCAGGTTCACAAGTGGGAATTTCCCGGGCTGGGAGATATGAGGGCTGGAAGATATTCATACTGGAGAAACAACATCAGTCAATTTCAATGGCATCCATCAGCTGGGATATTGCCTCTTCATATCATTTAGAGGAGATGATAGAGGAGGGGAATACTGGTCATAAGTAGACTGCAGCCAGGATAGGGGGAAGTGATTGTTCGATACCAGCTCGCCAGAACTTGCAGTCCCCCATTAGATCTACCATAGGGATGAGAATTTCAATGGATAGGAATTTAGGACAATAGGCCAATTTGTAGGAAAAGGCACCAAAATGCATTCAATGTGATTGGTAGACTAGTGGAAAACCTATCTTTTTTTTATGTTCAATGATTGCAGGAGTCCCAATGTCTTGTGGAAAATAATGAGTTATTTTTACGTGTTTTCAAAATCTGCACATGATTTTAAAACTGACTTTTCGGATGGAATGATATGTTATTCTTGTGTAATTAGACAACACAATAAGTTATTCATCCCATTTCTCACGACATTACTTTCTAAAATTATTTTTATAGTAATTGTAATGAGGTCAGCCAGATGGACCTTGTAAAGTATGAACTCCCTGATTGGGGCTATTAACCTGGTCTACTCAGGAGCCCTGGCTGACAGATATAAACAGGAGGGTCAGATGTTCTGTTCACTCTGAGAGCTGGCTCTGAGAAACCTGGACCGATATCAAGTACTATGCAAATGTAAATAAAGGGTGTCACGGCGACGGGATACTGGTCTCTGCAGAGTCATTTCAACTTAAATATCTATTGTACAACTATTTCAGTGGTAAACCTTCAAGATTTCCATCCTACCACCTCCACACCATCTCCAATCCAATGACTCATATATGACAAACTACCACAACTGTTCCTTCAGGACATGAGTGCCTCTGTTGTATGTTATATTAAGGTGATCGCTTATCTTTTAAATATAGAATTTGTCTGTGAAAATCTATATATAATTGTATGAAGTGGTGGTCAGAGTCCAGATCTTTAAGCAATGCATTTTTATGGTTTTCATAATTTTCCCTTTCTCTGAGAATTAGCTGAACTTTTTTTTTCTTATTCCTGAATAGAAAGATAAATCTACACTATACTCTTATATGATATAACGTTTTACTAATCTATATCGTTACCATCACACCATCTCGGATTATGTCTCTGAACTAAAAAGCTATATCTCCTTCTTTGCGTAAACCTATTTAAATTCATTTTAACCTGCCAATGAGTTCTAATTTTAAGGCAGCTGTAATTTTCCATCGACAGTACCTCTTCTTAAAAGTATTCAACAAATTCAGTCCTCTAGTTTTATTCAATGTCTGACATATTTCTCTGCTCCTAGCGGCTAATCAAAACCTGAAACTGGAGTGTACAATAACAATTCACTCTGCCTTGCTTAATCTGTTTGATCAGCCAGACAAAACACGTAGTTACAAGCAAGCTAAGTGAAGAAAGAAGCAAAATTCTCTGTGCTTGAGGAGTTGAAGTCAACAGCATTAACAAACCTCTACAATCCTTGAGCACTTTATGAAAATTATTGTAATCAATCAACTGTTATAAAATACATTATAGAAATTATATTAACAGCTGCCCAAACCACCACTCTCTCTCATTATGCCCATATCAAGGCAAAACATGGTAAACAACAGCAGATGGTTGAGTGAAAACCAATTCCAATGAGTTCCTTTCATTAACAAAAGAGGTCAAACAAATGTGTTCTAACTTAATAACAAAATAAAATCCCCAGGACTGCCTGATGCTCCACCCAGTGTCTGATTTGTATATCAGAATGGGTGGAGCTTTGTATCAGCTTAGATTAACTCTGTTGTTATTTTATTACCTCATATCATGCAAATTAAGGAAAGCCTCCATATTTTCCTTGGGCAGAAAGTGCACATAGAGTGTATTAAAAGAAGCCCACACTTGGGGAGAAAGTATTCTTTGCCACTTTGGCATTAATGCTGTACATCATCCCAACTGTTCTTACAGGTGAACATTAAACGTGTGACTATCTTCAAGAACAGAAAGGATTTCCCCTCTCATATGCTGCCAATCCTTCTTCCTCACCCCACATATTTCAAAACGTTCTGATTATTCTTGCATTGTTGATTGTGGACCCTTCTCATTGCAACTTGAAACTTGTACTTAATTTCCTAATTGGGTATAAAGGATAAAGGCACTTTTGAGCACAAATTGGGTTGCCTTCAAAAGTGCCAGCATATCATTGTACACATTTTGTTGAGGAACCACAAAATGAAAACCCATGGGTTCAAGAAATCACAAAAATTGAAAGTAAAAGAAGAGGAGGCTAGACAAATGGGGGAGGTGATGGTCTGGTGGTATTATGACTGGGCTGCTAATTCAAAGATGTCAGGTAATGACCTGGGTTCATATGCTGCTATGATAGAGGGTGGTGTTTGAATTCTATATATGTATATGTAACAAAAAGATCTGGAATTAAGAGTCTAATGATGACTGCAAGTCCACTTCTTGATTGTTGACAAAATGCATCTGGTTCACTGATGTCCTTTGGGGAAGGAAACTGTCATTCTTAACTGATATAGCCTACATGTGACTCCAGACCCACTGCAATGTGGTTGACCCTAAACTGCCCTCTAGGCTATAAATGCTGGCCTGGCCAGAGATGCTCTCATCCCTGAATGAATAAAAAAAAGCCCAACAGAATATAGAAGGCGAAAGAATCCAAAAGATTTTAATATGAAACATGATTTCACTGACACCATGGTTCTATGACAGATCAGTTCCAGAGTGAATGTATTTTTCTTTGTCTGAAAAGTATGCTCTCAAAAGCGTATATTGCCACTTTTTTATGTATTCATTCACAGGATGAGGGCATCACTAGCTGTGGCAGCATTTATTGCCCACTACTAATTGCCCAGAGGGCAGTTAAGAGACAACCACATTGCTGTGAGTCTGGAGTTACACGTAGGCCAGACCAGGAAAGGATAGCAGTTTCCTTCCCTAAAGGGCATCAGTGAACCACATGGGTTTTTCCTGACAATCAATTCACAGCCATTATTAGATGCTTGGTTCCAGATTTTTAATCAAATTCAAATTCCACCATCTTCCTTGGCAAGATTCAAACCTAGGTCCCCAGAGTTTACCTGGGTCTCTGATTAACAGTCCAATGATAATACCACGAGGCCATCAGCTCCCCTAATGTCCTGCCTTTTCTTTCCACAGAATATCAATTTGGCTGCATTATAATGCGGAATGTTTTATGTATACCTTCTACTTCTTCTGTATAGATCTATAATTCGTGTTGCAGCCTGGAATCCAGCAATAAAGAGGGTTTCTCTAATCCAACAATCTGTGTTCCAACCCATGGCTATTAGTGAGGCAGTGACTTGATTTTAAATGTTCCTCTTGGATAGTGGATGTGCAGCAAGTGGCTAGCTGCCTAGGGAGCTGGAGCAGATCATGTGGCCAGGAACAAAAACAAAGTTGTTGGAAAAGCTCAGCAGGTCTGGCAGCAACTGTGAAGACAAAAACAGAGTTTATGTTTCAGTTCCTTCAGAACTGTTCTGAGGAAGAATCACTGGACCCAAAACGTTAACTCTTTTTTTTTTTCACAAATGCTGCCAGACCTGCTGAGCTTTTCCAGCAACTTTTGTTTATGTTCCTGATTTACAGCATCTGCAGTTCTTTTCATTCATTTTTAGATTGTGTAGCCCTTCAGGAATTTTCCAACATTCAACAAGATCGTGAATGATCTTTCACCTCAACTTCCTGTGCTGCACCCCATCTCCCTTAATCGCTTTAATGCACAAGAATCTATCGACTTCTATCTTTGCAATTGTTCATTTCCAGTTCTGTGTGGTCTGGAGGGCATACAAGATTCACAACCACTTGAGTGAAGCAACTTCTCTCCATCTCAGTTTTGAACTGTTGACCCCTTTTCTTAACAGCGTCCCCGTGTTCTAGATTCTCTAACTAGGGCAACACATTGACTCTGTCAATCTGCTTAAGGGTTCTTTAAATTTAAATTAGATCGTTTCTCATTCTTCTAAACTCCAGGCAATGTAGTCTGAGTCAATTCAACTTCTTCTTTCAGGGCAAGCCCCCCACCACAAGTACCAGCCTAGTGCATGTCCATGTTACAACAACTCTAGAAAAGTCTATCCTTCTTTAGGCAAAGAAACAAGGCTCTGTTATATCAGCCTCACCAATGCTTTGTCTAATTGTAGTGTGATGTTTTTACACTTGTCCAATCTCTTTTGCAAAAAAAGCTAACACACCATTTGCCTTCCTAGTTGCCAGCTATAACTGGACGTTAGCTTTCTTTGATGCATGTATAAGGATATCCAAACCCGGCTCAGAAAATGCAAAGCTTTTCCAAACTATTATCTCTGAAATATTTTCTGATTTTTTTTAAATTTCGTTTTGTTTCTGCCAATATGGAAAACTTCGCCTTTTACCACAGTGTATCCCATCTGCCTTGTGGTTGTTCATTCTCACAACCTGTCTATATCTATCTACAGCTTCTTCTCATCCTCCGTGATGCTTACATTCCCAGCCAACTTTGTGTCATCAGTAGGCTTTGAAACATTGAACACAATACACTCATCCATGTCATCATCAATATAGTTGATTGTAATTAACAGAGAGCAAAACACTGACTTTTTTTCCATACCCACTGCCTGCACCGATCTGAAAATATCTGACTTTGTCGCTTCACTGTTTTCTGTTCTTTAGCCAATCCTCAATCTATGCTAATATATTACCTCCAATTCCATCAGTCCTAGTTTTGTATTATACTCTTGCACGAAATACTTTTTTAAAAAATCCATATAAACTATTGGTTCTCCCTTTGCCATCTGATTAGCTATAATCCCCCAAAAGCTCACTGATTTTTTGTGACACAATTCCCCTTTCAAAACCAAACTGACTCTGCTAATCACATCCTGGGTTTCTAGCTGCCCCCTCAGCACGTTCCTAGTAATAGATTCCAGCACTTTCCCTGTTATCAACATTTTGCTCTAGTAAGTACTTTTCTCTCTTCTTCCTTCCTGAAATAGCCAGGTTATGTTTGAGAACTTTTCTGGAAACTGGTGAATTCTGCATATCAAAGCAAATGCATCCACTGACTCTGCAGCTATTTCTATTACAACTCTTAAAATGTTAGTCATTGGGTCCAGGGGACCTGGGTCCCATTCATTTCTGCGGTATTATTTCTTCACTTACAATAATTTCTTTACTCGCCTCATTCTTGGTCCCCTATCACTTCCCAATTTTTTTGTATCTTCCTGGAAAACAAGAACAAATTATCTATTTTATTTCTCTGCTACTTCCTTATTCTCTATTATAATTTCATTTGCCATTGCCCCTATGTTGGTCATCGTTTACTTTCACTAACCTTTTCCCACCTACATATCTATAGAAACATTCGTGATTTGTTTTCATGTGTTTGCTAGTCCATTCTCTTACTCCATTTTCTCTTTCTTTATCAACTTCCCCGATCCTTCTTTTATGTGAATTCTAATGATCTCCCAAGCCTCTCCCTTTACAGGTTGCCTCTTTGGCAAGGAACATCATCTTTTAATCAAATACCATTTTGCCTCTGCTTGCCATGCAAATGTGGAGCACCATTATCTTTGAAGTTTTTAAACTGTAGAGGAATGCCTATTTGTGGCAAATTATTTAATGATTTTTTTTAAGAAATTAGCTATTGCTTATCTACCCATCATAACTCTTAATGCATTTGAACAACCTACCTTTGTCAAATCATCCCACATACTTACATAATTTGCTTCCTCTAGATTTAAGGCTCTATTTTTGGACTGAATTAGCCCACTTTCAAACTAAATATAAACTTTTGTCAAATTTTGTCTCTCTTCCCTACAAGCTGCATTACTACCAGGTCATCAATAATTCCTTTCTTGTTAAGCAGTATTAAATCTAAAATTCCTGATCCCTTGACAATTTGATCTAGAAACTACCTTTTATATGTGTGAACCTGACCCACGTTATTACAATAAATTTATCTTATGCCATCTATATGAAGATTAAAATTCTCAATGATAACTCTATTACCCTAATTACAGGTGCCTCACTGGCACTTCTAATTAAAAATAAACTTAAGAAATTGTACAGGAATAACCATACTCCATTACCCTCCACCATTACATAATATATGCCGACATTCTCAACTTGGACTCACCACATAAACACAGTGGCTGCAAGAGCAGATCAGAGACTAGGAATACTGTAGCGAGTAACTCACCTCCTGTCTCCCCAAAGCCTGTCCACCATCTCCAAGACACAAGTCAAGAGTGTGATGGAACGGTCCCCACTTGCCTGGATGAGTCCAGCCCCAACAACACTCAAGAAGCATGATACCACCCCCAGGACAAAGGCGCCCACTTGATTGGCACTACATCTGCAAGCATCCACTCCCTTCACCATCAAGGCTCAGTAGCAGCAGTGTGTACTATCTGCAAGGTGAACTGCAGAAATTCTCCACAGATCCTCAGACAGCACTTTCTAAATGAGTGACCACTTCCATCCAGAATGACAAGGGGCAGCAGATACATGGGAACACCACCACATTCAAGTTCCCCTCCAAGCCACTCACCATCCTAACTTGGAAATATATCGTCATTCCCTCGCTGTCGCTGGGCCAAAATCTTGGAATTCCCCACCCCCAGTGGCATTGTGGGTCAACCCACAACAGGTGGACTGCAGCGGTTCAAGAAGGCAGCTCACCTCCACCTTCTCAAGGGGCAACAAAGGAAGGGCAAGAAATACTGGTCAGCCAGCGACACCCACATCCCACAAAATGAACAAAAAAAGCCTTCACTGTGATGCCCATTCCCCATGTGCCTTGATTCACTGAGAAATCAAGACCCTATTAATCTCAGATTTGAATGTACTCAATGATGGAGCAGTCATTGCCATTTGGAGTAGACCATTTCAGATTTCCCAGATGACACTCTCCAACATTACAACAACTGTTTGGGGGCCATTATTTTCTGTTCCTTGCTCTTTCTTAGTCCCACTCAGACTGGTTTCACTTCCCCATTTTCTGATCAGATAAAATCATTTCCCTCGGCTCCTTTGATCAGGGCCACCCTCTTCCTTTTCTATGTTTCCCATGTTTTCAAAAAATTAAGTATTCTAACATATTTAGTTCTCACATCTCTGGAATAGCAATGACCTCAAATTCATGCATGTTTATCTGTGCTCTTCATTACTCTAATTTGTTGAGAACACTTCACACAGTCAAATAAAGAATCATAGAATCCCCACAGTGCAGCTCGAGGCCATTTGGCCCATCGAATCTGCACTGACCGTCCAAACAGCATTCCATCCTATCCCCGTAGCCTTGCATTTACCATGGCTAATCCATCTAGCCTGCACATTGCTGGTCACCATAGGAAATTTATAATGGTCGATCTTTGGACTGCAGGAGGAAACCGGCGCAACCAGAGGAAACCCACACAGACAGGGGGAGAACGTGTAAACTCCCACAGACAGCCACCCAAGTCTCGAATCAAGGCAGCAGTCCTAACCATTGTGCCACAGTGCCACCCTATAATGCCTTTGGCTTTGATATTTTCCCGATATTATCTGACTAAACCTTAGTCATTAATGTCTTATTATATTTGTGATTCCCAAGGTCTTCCTAATGCATTCAGCTTGTTTTAATTGAAACTCTGTCAAGTTCTAGAACCTTGAGGTTTTTCCTTGCTGCTTTTGAATTTATCCTTTCTTCAACCCTCTTCCCTACCACACACCTCTCTCCACCACTCCAATCCTTCTGATACTTAATTGATTTCAACTCCTGTCCAGTACTCATAACATCTCCAAATTAGGCCCAATGAGTCTGCACTGTCTAAAAACATCTAAATCTACACTAGCATCAGTTTCTAGCCCTCGGCCCAATATGGTTATGATAGTTATTCATTTCCCCAGGAGACTGGTCGCAAGTTGAATTAAGTGGAGCTTCATTCAATTAAACAGTTCCCTAGTTCCCCACACTTCTGTGGCTCTGTTGAAATGTCGTTTCCAGTAACACAATGCATATCTATCTGAAAGAGTATATACAATTACACCTCAACCAAAAGTGTAAATCCACACTCTGCTCTTGCCCTTCTAAGCTGCATTGCAGTAACTCACATGGTACCTTTACCAGCATCTTCCAAAACCTGCAACTTCTACCACTTGGAAGAGCAAAAACAACTGACACACAGAACATCACTGCATGCAAGTTCACCTCCAATTCACTCACCATCCTGACCTGGATGTGTATCAACTTCTCTTCACTATCAGTTGGTCAAAACTATTCCTCCCTCACAGCACTGTGGGCTATCCCTCTATCACATATAATCCCTAGTGTGTGGAAGCAGACCATTCAACCCATTGCGTCCACACTAATCCTTAGAAAAGTTTCCAATGCAGACCCATGCCACTACTCTATATTTCCCATGGTTGATCCACCTAGCCTGGACACTATGGGCAATTTAATGTGGCCAACCACCTAACCAGCACACCTCTGGACTCTGTGGGGAAACTGGAGCAGACACTGGAAGAATATGCAAACTCCACGCAGACAGTCATGTAATTGAACCTGGGTCCCTGGTGCTGTGAGGCCGCAATGCTAACCATTGAGCCACTGTGCCACTCTTGGGCTGCAGAAGTTGCAGAAGGCAGCTGACCAGTACCTTCTCAAAGCCATTTTGGAACCAGCACCAAAGGCTGACCCAGCCAGTGACATTTCCATTCTATGAATTTTACAAAAGTGAAATAAATCCCCATTACTAATCTTCAGTTCTTCACCATTGGCACTGTATCATAGTTACCGAGACATTAAAGTCCAAAATTCACTCGTTAAATCTTAACACATCACCACTTTTCCTTATTTTTGAATCCTCCTTAAAACCCATGGTTTTGACCAAGCTTTTGATCACTGATGAAAGGTAAAAACCTGAAATGTCGACTTTCCTGCTCCTCTGATGCTGCCTGACCTGCTGTGTTCCTCTAGCATCACACTGTATTCGCTCTGGCTCCAGCATCTACAAATCTCCTTTTGATCACTGTTGCCCATAACTCCTATGTGCCTCAACATCAAATTGTGTTCCATCAAGTGCTTGAGATATCTTATTACGTCAAAGTCGTTATCGAAAGGCTGGTTGTTGTTGTGTACTTTAAAATGCATTTTAATTTGTCTTCCATCCCTCTCAGGGATATTTCTTTCAGGGTTGACTCATGCCATTAAGTGCAGGTAATAGTTTCTGATCATTTCTTGGGCAATCAGTAGGACTACGGCATAGAAAATTAGTGTATCAGTCATTTATGATATAATCTACATTTTCAAAGCGTGCATATTTTAAAGTAGTCCTAATTTGAAACGAGGAATCTTCAAAGGGAAATTTACCCTTCCAGCTTCTAAATAACACAAGAGTGAAATTTATTCTGAACCAAAACTGCTGGGGAGCCTGAAAACTGTACAAAAGCTATCAGAGCTGAGAAGACGATTCCAGTAGTGCAGTTTAGGCAGGCCTGGGTTTTTATAAACCTACACAGAAAAAGGTGGCCCCGAAAGTCGGATTGTTATTCTGGGCTGTCGGGCTTCCCAGGGACATTGACAAGATGATCTGTGAATGAGATCAGAGTGAACCAAAGCAGCCTGTATGGAGGGTTTGAGATAACAAGCGTGGGGCTGGATGAACACAGCAGGTCAAGCAGCATCATAGGAGCAGGAAAACTTGACGTTTCGGGCCGAAACTCTTCATCAGAAGTGGGGGAGGGGAAGAGGGTTCTGAAATAAATAGGGAGAGAGGGGGAG
>JAHRHZ010000094.1:4355806-4419654 GCA_024137785.1 Ginglymostoma cirratum | reverse complement strand
GGGAATTGGAAGTTCTGGAGGAGGTGGAGGGCGTGGGTGGTGTCACGGACGTAGGTAGGGAGTTCCTGGACCAAGGGGGTGAAAATGGAGTCTAGGTAGGTGGAGATGAGTTCGGTGGGGCAGGAGCAGGCGGAGACAATGGGTCGACCGGGGCATTCAGGTTTGTGGATTTTGGGGAGGAGATAGAAGCGGGCGGTGCGGGGTTGGGGAACAATGAGGTTGGAGGCGGTGGGTGGGAGGTCACCTGAGGTGATGAGGTTGTGGATGGTTTGGGAGATGATGGTTTGGTGCTCGGGGGTGGGGTCATGATCCAGGGGGCGGTAGGAGGAGGTGTCAGAGAGTTGGCGCCTGGCCTCAGCAATGTAGAGGTCAGTGCGCCATACTACGACTGCCCCTCCCTTGTCTGCGGGTTTTATGGTGAGGTTGGGATTGGAGCGGAGGGCTGCACGTTCTGCGGGGGAGAGGTTGGAGTGTTTGAGAGGGGTAGAGAGGTTGAGGCGATTGATGTCTCGACGGCAGTTGGAGACAAAGAGGTCGAGGGAGGGTAGGAGGCCTTGGGGTGGTGTCCAGGATGAGGGCTTGTGTTGGAGGCGGGAGAAGAGGTCAGTAGAGGGAGGGTTAGATTCGCGGTTGGAGAAGTAAGCATGGAGGCGGAGGTGGCGGAATATGTTTTTCTGGGAACCCTGCAGCCCAATGGCATCAATGTGGATTTCACAAGCTTCAAAATCTCCCCTCCCCCAACCGCATCCCAAAACCAGCCCAGCTCATCTCCACCTCCCTAACCTGTTTTTCCTCTCACCTCAAGCCACACCCCCATCTCCTATCTACTAACATCATCCCGCCCCCTTGACCTGTCTGTCCTCCCTGGACTGACCTATCTCCTCCCTACCCCCCTACCTACACTCACCTTTACTGGCTCCATCCCCGCCTCTTCGACTTGTCTGCCTCCTCTCCACCTATCCTCTCCTCTATCCATCCTCTATCCGCCTCCCCCTCTCTCCCTATTTATTTCAGAACCCTCTTCCCCTCCCCCATTTCTGATGAAGGGTTTAGGCCCGAAACGTCAAGTTTTCCTGCTCCTATGATGCTGCTTGACCTGCTGTGTTCATTCAGCCCCATGCTTGTTATCTCGGATTCTCCAGCATCTGCAGTACCTTTTATCTCTGTATGGAGGGTTTGCCTTGGTACACTCATTGTGTTGTAGCTTAATTAAAAATATGACAAAACCTGAAACATCACTCAGATGTTTCCATTGGTAGGAGAGACTAGAACCTGAGAGCACAGCCTTAGAGTAAAGGGAAGACCTTTTAGAACAGAGATAAGGAGAAACTTCTTCAGCCAGAGAGTGGTGAATCTATGGAATTCACTGCCACAGAAGGCTGTGGGGGCCAGGTCATTGAGTATATTTAGGACGGAGATAGATAGGTTCTTGATTTTCAAGGGGATCAAGGGTTACAGGGAGAAGGCGGAAGAATGGGGTTAAGAAACTTATCAGCGGAGCAGACTCGATGGGCTGAATGGCCTAACTTCTGCTCCTACGTTTTATGGTCTTATGGTCTGACCTTCACCCACTTCACTTTACATAATGAGAGGGACTTGCCCAGATACCTAAGTCAATTTAGTGTTAACTCATGCATACCCATGAATCCTACCCACCATTCTTTGCCCCTACAGATGCATGCCAATTCAACATTCATACGCCTTGGGAAGACCTCAGGACCCAAGGTAGAAATGAGATAGAATAAAGTTCTATGAAATAAACTTTTGCAGTCCACTGAATAAATGTCTACTGAAATCTTCACCATATTTCATTCAGTCTTTTGCAAAACCATATTAAAATTTAACTGGTTATGCTTCAAAGATCTGATAACCATTTGTAGCTGCCAATCAAACTGTGAAAGAGTAGGCACCCCACTTGAATAATGAATGGTTCAAAAACAGTCTTACAGCAGTCATCCAGTAGTGGAAGCCCTCAAGATTATGTGAACAGAGTGAATTCGCAAGCAGTCGCTTTTTAAAAAAAAAATAGATATTGCTTTGCTAAAGATTTACCTATCTTGGCAGATTGACATCTCCCTTTATGGTGTTATCAAGCCCTCTTGACACTTTTGACAAGTGCTCATAGCAACTCCCTTTCTGATAGAACACATTTGCAGGTCATCTTCAGGCTTTCGTCAGATGCTTAAGGTTCTTTTGAGACTTTTGTCAACACACTTTAAAAGTCCTCTTGATATCTTAACAGGGAATTGGGATAGGTGCTTCAGATGGTTTTAACAGTTGATTTTGAAAGGTCCATTCACAGTATCAATGAGTTTATCCGTAATGGGTTTGTGCAATTTTTATGCAGATTTATGCCTGCATTTAACAACTCCAAACGGCACTAGAACCACCCTAAAGAGCGTGTGATCGATCCAAAGGGCATGTAACCTCCACCAAAGGGTACGTTTACCTCTCCCAAAGGTGTCTCAGGACCAGAGCTGAAGGGGTTCTCCTTCTTCTGCAAAGGGGTACCCTACAGTGTGGAAATAGGCCATTGGGACCATTGGGTCCATACCAACCCTCCGAGGAGCAGACCCCACACCCCCACCCTATCAACCTGGATTTCCCATGGTTAATCTACCTAGCGTGCACATCCCTGGACACTAGGGGCAATTTTGCATGGCCAATCCACCCTAACCTGCACATCTTCACTTGTGGGAGGAAACCAGAACACCCAAAGGAAACCCCTTTGGACACAAGGAGAATGTGAAAGAGAATGAGGGTGCCTGGCACTGTGAGGCAGCATTGCTAACCACTGAGCCACCATGCTGTACAACCACCACACTGGTCTGTGTATTCTTTATAGATAGGCCAGGAAGTAATCTAACATCATCAGTATAATAACTACGGCTTAAAATAAACTGAAAGCATTATTTGTTCTTTATAATGTGAATGATGTTTCATTTTTAGTTACAGTTTTGATCCAACTACTTTGATGCTATTCCAATGATTGAGCTTGGAAACATGAGACCACTTCTTCAATTTCCATTATTGTGTCTAGAGGCTACCAGCAGTCATTAACTGATCATTTGTAACAGCAATGACTATCAGTGATCAAAAAAGTTCACCACAGTCGACAGATTCTTGTCTGGGCAACTGACTCACCCGAATCATGTGGCATATGCAACTCACTGCTTTTAAACCATGTTATGAAGTGTGTTTTGATGCTGCAAGGACTACGGCTGTATTTCAATTTGAAATGTCAGGATTTTGTTAAATGTTGCCATTTCTATCAGTGCCAAGGCCTAACCTATACCATTTCCAATAATGTCAATCTGACATTTGTTGGAATAGAGCACATCACCAGTTGAATTGGGCATTGGCTGTGAAAGTTCTCAACAAAACATTTAACAGTTAGTCTGACAGAACATCAGTAATATCACAATATTTCACTTCTTCAGGTTCTTTTTTATTTCTAAATAAATCTGTCAAGCTATCTCAATCAAAATGAGAGATGGTGGAGATGTTTCGTAACGTCACCTGACTAGTAATTGAGATTAAAGCAAAAACAGAAATTGCTGGAAAAGCTCAGCAGGTCTGGGAGCATCTGCGGAGAGAAATCAGAGTTAACATTTCAGGTCAAGCGACCCTTCCTCAGAACCATGTTTGGTGGAAATGTGACTCGACCTGAAACGTTAACAATGGTTTCTCTCCGCAGATGCTGCCATACCTTCTGAGCTGTTCCAGCAATTTCTGCTTTTGTTTCTGATTGACAGCATCTGCAGTTCTTTTGGTTTTTAATCAAGTCTAAAACCCTGGGAATGTTGGTTCAAATCCCACGACAGCAGTTGGTGGAATTTAAATGGAATTACTAAATCAGGAAAACAAATTTCGTCTGAATGAAAGTGACAACTAGCATTGATTGTGGCAAAAGCCCATCATTGATTCTGAACTTTCCGCTGAAATAGCCTTATAAGTCAGTTAGTTCAAGAACAGTTAGGGAGGGGAAAATTGCTGCCTTGTCAATATTGCCTACCTCCCATGTATGCAAAGAACTTGGAACGCACCCAATGCTATTCAGCAACTGACTAAATCTCGAAACTTATTTTCCTTTTAAATTCACAAGCCCCGTGCATACATTACCAATACTGCTGTAGTATGCCTCCAGTGTGGAAGGAGGCCATTCAGCCCATCGATCCTGCACTGACTTTCCGAAGAGCATCCCACTCAGATCCACCCTATCCCTGTAACCCTGCGTTGCAAAGGCTAATCCACCTAGCCTGTACATCCCTGGACACTATGGGCAATATAGCTTGGCCAATACTCCTAACTTACATATCTTTGGACTGTGGGAGGAAACCAGAGCATGCTGAGGAAACCCACACGGACACGGGGAGAATGTGCGAACTCCATACAGACAGTCACCCGAGAATGGAACTGGACCTGGGTCCCTGGCGCTGTGAGCGGCCGTGCCAACCATTATCATTCCATTGTTACTTCCCTTGAGTTTGATTTACTGCTGTTTTGTGAATCACTTTGCTCCCAAACTAGAAATTCAGTCCCTGCTCCCTTCAACCCCTGGCACTTCATGGTTGCCTGTTAGCCGTCGTCCACTTTAACATCAACAGACAATGGGGATGACAGTAACTAAAGACAGCTGAAGGATCACAGTGCTGGTTTAACACACAGCACTTTAAGTTCACACTGTGTGTTGTTTTGAATGATTGCTGTGCGCAGCCAACACTTCTCATGCTGTTTTATTGTACGCACACAACAGAAGGGGGCTTGATATGGTAGCTGGCTTGTGGCAGTTAAAGGCATCCTGCAGTTGATCTTAAAGGCAAGGTGCATTGTGGCTGAAAGCAGTAGGTGAAATCTTATTTTTTTTTAAAAAAGGTGAATCTGGGTTTTCAAGGATGGTTGAATATGTGAGAGAATGAGCACCAGGTTTTTCTGACAAAGTACTGAAAGATGTTTATGTTCTCACCACAATGTGATGATAACAAGGCTCGAAAGTTGTGTTTATCTCTGTCACTTTTTTATGAAGAGATGTTGAAACAGAGGCACCACGCGGTCTCTTCCAAGCCGATAAAGTAAACAGCTTGTGAGTCCTTGAGGTATTTTCTTTTTGGAAGTTGGAACAATAGAAGCACTATGAATGGATGGAGTCAGGGTCTCACAGAAACAGGGTTTTATTGACTCATAGAGTCACAGAGTCATACAGTGCAGAAGCAGACCCTTCACTCCAACCAGTCCATGCTGAACATTATCCCAAGCTAAACTAGTCCCACCTGCCTGCTCCTGGCCCTTATCCCTCCAAACCTTTCTTATTCATGTGCTTATCTGGTGTCTTTTTAATTTTGTAACTGTACCCGCATCCACCATTTCCTCAGAACGTTCATTCCACAAGTGAACTACCCTCTGTGTAAAATATTTGCTCCTAATGTGTCTTTTTTAAATCTCTTTCCTCTCACTTTAAAAATATTCCCTCAAGTCTTGAAATCCCTGGGGAAAAGACACCTACCATTAACCCTCTCTATACCCCTCATGATTTTATAAATCTCTATAAGGTCACCCCTCAAACTCCTGTGCTCCAGTGAACTTCAGTTTAGCTTTCAGCAGCTGTTTTATTTTTATTTTTGAGATGTTAGTACGAGGAAACCAGTGATTGAGCAGGCAACAAAAAGTGACCTGGTATCACAGGGTTGAGGATATCATTGTGATGGCAAGGAGAATTGAGTTTGTGGAGTGAAAATGAGAATTTCTGGTGAACTTGCTACAGGATGGGAAGACAGTGGGATGGAAGGAAAGATTGCAACAAGTGTGAAGCCAGACAATACAGGTTGGGATTTTGCCCACAATGTACTGGCTTAAGGTCTTTATCCTGATTTAAAATAAACTGTATTAATTGCTAATTTTAAGACAACTGTCATTTTACTGCCCAGTCAATACCTCAAGGGAAAAATGTAACGTTCAGAGATTTAAACTGTTCTGCTGTCATTTGCATTTAACGCTGTAATGAACACTCACGTTAATATTACAATTAAGGAAGCTCAACAACAACTCTACCTCCGCAGGAGCCCTAAGGAAATTCAGCATGTCCATTAAGCCTTTTACCAATTTTTACAGATGCACCATAGAAAGCATTCTACACGGCTACATCACGACTAGATGCGGCAACTGTTCTGCCCAGGACTATGAGAAATTACAGAGTGTTGTGAACACAGCCCAGTCCATCACACAAAGCAACCTCCCGCCCACTGACTCCGTCTACGCTCCTCGCTGTCTCAGGAAGGCAGCCAACATCATCAAAGACCCCTCCCATCCCAGTTGTAATCTCTTCCATCCTCTTCCGTCAGGCAGAAGATACAAAAGCTTAAACACACGTCCCGACAGATTCAAGAACAGCTTCTTCCCCGCTGTTATTAGACTTCCGAATGGACCTCTCAAACTTCAAATCTAATTCTTTTTGTACACCTTCTCTGCAATTGTGATATTGTATTGCTTGCTCTGTTCTATTAGCCTAATGTATTTTGTAAGGCATGACCCGCCTTACTGCACACAAAACAAAACTCTACCTAGGTACATGTGAAAATACTCAGTCAGATCAAAAAAATTAAAATGATGAGCTGTGGGAAGAATTATATTACATTTATAAAGCCCAGCCTTTAGTAAGCAATTTGACACCAGAATGGCAGCTATGCCAGGAACATTTTATGTGCTCTCACAAATATTGTAAACCCTGAATTTCTGCACCATTATAATTCGCATTTCAGCCTGGCTTTATCATCATGATTAGGCTAAGCATAGTATTTCTGGCCACCTTCAAAATGTCTTCAGACAACTGCAACTTTGCTGTTTAATGGGAAGTGTGATAAATAGAAAGTAAAGCCCACAGCTAGACCAAGGTATATGTAGTCACCTATAAAAATGTAAAATGGGTTCTTTGTTGGTCCCGAAGTAGTGCCAGAAGACGCAAATTAAAGTAGGGACATAATAACAGATGTGTCAAATACATTTATTTTCTCTCGGCGTTTCCTGTCTCCCCCAAGGATACTTTTCCCAAAGCACTTCATGTGACCCAGGGCTATATTTTCTGGCCTGCTTGAGCCTTTTTCTCTTCCTTTGTTTAGCCATAGTCCCCAGTTTACAAGCTGTATTGTCATTACTCATAGCAACCAGTAAGTTAGAGGACCAGTTTTCTTGTATTTACTCCATTTACATACGGTTACTTTTCAATCCACCTGTTCAGGTGTGTTTTGGCACACCTTCCAGGCAGGTCATGCTTGAATGTGGACCTTCTGGCCTCCAGGTAAGGACTCTACCACTGTACTGTAAGTCTCTCATTTAATTGTGAAAGTTGCTGGTACTTTGTGAATGGACAGTTTAATTTATAGCTCATGACCAGACCCGTTGGATTGGAATATACTTTTCCACTCACCACTCATAATAACTGTTTAATGTTCAGTCCATGGTCAAAAGTGCCTTTCGGAAGAGAAGTCTAAATATGGAGCCCATTCAGCCTGTACGACTGTGACGTCTTATCAGATGGTTGTTCAATTTGGGCACTTGTGAATTACAGTTCTTGGATTGTTTCTCCACCAGACACTAGGACATACGGTGAGAGTGAGCACTGCTACCTACAGCTGTGACATCTCAGCAAGACAGTGTAACATTGTTATTTTCATGTGGATTCCAACTGAGGTTTGGAATCCAATATTGATCCACACTTCTCCCCGCCACCCCCCAAGGATTGCAGCTATCTTGGACAGACAGTGCTTCTCAGAAGTCTGTTCTCACCACATCCTGCAATCCACACTCTGTGCCATGTTCCGCCACATGACTTGCCCTATCACAGAGCTGTCTCTGTCCCCCAATTTCATTCTGTTCTCCAACGTCTGCTGTTCCCTTATAAAGGCATATTTTTTTCTCTTCCTTCCAGCTCTTCATTCTGATAAGACAATGCCAGTTTTGTTCTCAATCACATCCAGTGATCATTGAGGTCATGTTCAAATATTTCAAGCCATTGCTAGTGGATTTACCACAAAGCAGTTACATCCTCATGTATTGTTTTCCAGTATCCTTTCCAAATAGCTCATTCTTATTTTAAAATGTCCTTCTTTAGAATTCTATCAGCATTCTAAAAGCACTTCAGTTTCAGTCTATCTCGGCTTTGGTGTCCCAGTCTAATTAAAAACAAGTTGTTCAGAAAATTTGAGAGTAAGAGCAGATGCTCATTGGAGTGGTTTGAAGAAAATCAACAGTTTGGAACATGAGATGACTGAAGCAGATCAAGAGAAAGATTAATCATATTTGTACCCTTGCTTGTACTTTGTAAGATGTGGCAACATTCTGAGTTGTGTCACACATGGATGAGAAATGAAGTCCTTTTGACTTTAGGTAGCCAGCTGAAGAGAGCAGAAAAGTGGCCAACTTTTCCACCCATTCAATCTCAGGAATGAACCTAAAGGAATCTCAACAAATTACGCTTGGACATGGTCAATGGAATTTGTGATGTAGACACATATATATGTATATATAATATATATACAAATACAAGACACAGTTCAGGAATGTTTTCAAATGCTCACAGCATCCTTGCCTTGCTTTGTTTTTTGCACCTTGCCTTTCAACAAGAGACATCAAGCTCATATCATTGCCCAGTGAAAGCCAAAATAAATGCTGACGTTGGATATCAGAAACCAAAACAGAAAACTACTGGAAAAGCAAATCCACTTGGGGTGAGTCTGAGCTGGAGGCAGTCACTGAGGAATGTGATGTGGCTGTGGAAACAGATTTTACCAAATACCTGGTCAAGTACCAGGAGCCACCTCCAGCATGATACAACCACTAGATACATATTCCCCTCCCCTCCTTAGGCTTCTGTTCCCTCTGGGACACCTTTGATCACTCTTCCTTCGCTCCCTACACCTCCCCCAGAGCCCCATGCCACCTTCTCCTGCAATTGCAAAAGGTGTAGCACTTTGCTTCCTCCGTCCCCAGTATCCAAGGGCCCAGACACACTATCCAGGTGAAGCAGCACTTTACCTGCACTTCCCACAGTCTAGTCTACTGCATTCGCTGTTCACAATGTGATTTCCTCGACATTGAGGAAATGAAGCATAGACTTGGCGACAGCTTTGCAGAACGTCTATGTTATGTGCGCAAAAAAGACCCTGAACCTCCAGCTGCCTGCCACTTCAACATGTCACCCTGTTCCCTGGGCAACATCTCTGACTCTGGCTTGCTGCAGTGTTTCAGCAAAGCTCAACGCAAGCTGGTAGAGCAACACCTCATTTTCTGCTTGGGAACTCGACAGCCTTCTGGTCTCAGTATCCAGTTCGATAATTTTAGGGTTTGAGGCACCTTTTCCCATGTCCTTGCCCAAGGCCCAACACACCAGGCCCTGTATCAGATGGTCTGTTATTACGCACAACCCATTTATAGCCACTAACAATCCCCATTAGTTGCTATTCACAGTCCGAATCAGATCGTTATCCACTCCTTTGACTGTCCAACTGCTCTTTCTCTTTGGGTTCTATGTCCACCTATTGTTTACTCCTTACCCCCTCCCCCCACCCTGTCTTCTGCATGAAAACCAATGTTTTCCTAGTTACTGTCAGTTCTGAGGTCTCGACCCGAAACATTAAGTCTGATTTCTCTCCACAGATGCTGCCAGATCTGTTGAGCTTTACCAGCAACTTCTGCTGGATTTTCACATTATTGCTATATTGCTGTGCCATGTAGCGCAGACACAAAGCCAGGAAGCTGGACATGGCTGTCAGATGTCCTCAGTCAGATCGAAAGGGAGAGCCTTCACTCAGTGGATCATGGCAGAGTATGTTAAGAGCAGCCTTCAACACCAGTCCAGGAGCTTGGACACAGTCAGTCAGGGGTTCGGGACTGTCAGAGTGAGGATTCTCTCCTCATAAGGGATAGGGAGCTGAATGTCAGGTAGCCTGCCAACTTTTCTGCCCTATTGTGAGCTGTTTTCCTCATGTAATGAGAGAGAGGTAAGTATTAAGGGAAAGTGGATGGCATAACTGACACTCTTGATGCAGGACGGCTGAGTGAGCAGGCAGCAGCAAAGAAGGAATGCAGGGTTAGTGGTGTCTGGTTTGGGGTCATTGGTAGCAAAGATGGAAGATGTAACCAATAGTGAGAGTTCTAAGGAATGAACCTTGTGAGAAAAGTAACAGAGTGGTTTGTGTATGCAATGAACTCGCAGAAGAAGTGGTGGATGTGACTAGTTACATTTAAAAGACATAAATGAGTACATGACAAGGAAATGTTTGGAGAGATATGGATCAAGAGCAGGCAGATGGGACTAGTTTAGTTTGAAAACATGGTCGGCAAGGACTGGCTGGACTGAAGGCTCTGTTTCGGTGCTGTGTGACTCTATGACTAAGACATCAGTGTGAAGTATTACAGAGTGAACGATGGCTGGTGGAGGGGGAAAGTAGTCGACTTTTTTTTCTTAAAGTGCTGGGCATTCCTTTAGATCACTGAGACTGAAATAGTCTGATTTTCTGGCCTCCTCTACTGGTCTTGAGGGGAGAATGCACCCTGCCTCTGCACAACCTCATGCACAGGACTTCCAGGTCCCTGCGTGCAATATGACCATGTATCCATACTGTTGTTATTTCACAACCATAACATCACCTGATAAGTGTGTTTAATCCACTTAAGTGGATATATGCTTTATGACACCCAAAGCAGGTACAAATACAAGTTGTTGTTGTACCATGGAAATTGGAATCAGAGCTGACGCTAACTCACTCTGCTTTTCCGTTTATGTTTCCAAAATTATCGATATATGAGGTATCGAGTCATACAGCATGGAAACAGACAATTGCGCTCATGCTGGCAAACAGTAAAGAAACACTTGGGGCAAACTTCCAATTGTTGGACAATCCACTGGGAATTTGTGGGCAAACACAAACTGAACAGAATAAAGATCTCATTGATCTCTCATACCCTGAAAAGCAATGCCTCACTCTATTTCTTTCTCTGTCTCAAGATATTTTCAACAAATAGTTGAGGCATTCTTCAGCAATAATGGAAAAACTATTGAAAATCTATTGTAAACTTTGTATGAGAAGTTCACAGAAAGTAATGTTTGGAGAGCCCATTCTCATGGGAAAGTGACAAACAATACCATGACACATATGTGTTGGAACTCTCCTTTGTCTCTTTTTTCTGAGATTTCTTAATTTTGCAAGCAATACACATCTGCCACGATAGCCTTCCTCAACCAAAAATAACTTTGCCAAACATTTCTTTCCTTTTCCTCGAGATGACGTCTCTTCAAAGTTGTATCAGTGAGGTAGATTTAAACAGTTAGCAAAAGAGTAAAACTTTCGTAAATGAGTAATCCATTTTTTTTCCCAGACAAGTTATAGAGCCATAGAGCTGTACATCACAGAAACAGACCCTTTGGTCCAACTTGTCCATGCCGACCAGATATCCAAAATAAATCTAGTCTCTTTTGCCAGCATTTGGCCCATATCCCTCTAAAGCCTTCTTATTCATATATCCATCCAGATGCTTTTCAACGTTGTAATTGTACCAGCCTCCACCACTTCCTCTGGCAGCTTGACCCAAACACACACCACCCTCTGCATGAAAATGTTAAGCTTTGGGTCCCTTCCAAAACTTTCTTCTCTCATCTTATACCTACGCCTTTAGTTTCAGATTCCCCTACCCTAAGATCTTGATTAGCCCCCTACCCCGTGCTCCTCATGATTTTATACACCGCCTAAAAGGTCACCCTCAGCCTCCAACACTCTAGCTTCAAGGTGTTCCAAAGAAATAATTTGCAAATAAATCACATTAAGGAAACCACTGCAAGAAAGGAAGGGCTCTTTGACTGAAATTTCACTTTGTTGGTCACTGTTGTGAGAAGTAGAGATTACTGCAGATCATCTGATTAATTTGCTCAAGGTAAGAGTTTACACACAGTGATTAGCCAGTACATTAGGTGCTAACATTGAAGCTGCACTTTTTGCTTTAATGAGAGGGACATGGTGAAATCAGGATTGCACGAGACACAAAAACAAGCAATACTTCATAATTGTGCGCTGCTTATGTTTTGTGTGTCATTTGAAATGCGTATTCAGGCAAACAGGGTTTTGGTACGATATGGTTAAGAGGTTGTGTGCTGCCAGTAAATGTGAACCAGCTTTAGAAAATCCATGAGTGTAAATATCACTCTGACAAGAATTGGGAAGGCTTTCAAAAAAAGCAAATGTTTTTTTTCAAGAAATAGGTCAAGTGAATCTGAGTTCTTCATTTCCAAGGAGAAGGTGATTAAGGACTGAGCCTATAAAACTGTACTAAATATTATGTGGCAAAAATATTACTTTATGGTCATTCAGGCCAAATTCAAAAAAGGAGATAAATGGAAATTGGTGGCAAAAAAAATAAAAGTTAAGTCAAGCGGCTGCTTCTTCATAGTAAGTATATCTGTACAATCCAGGTAAAAATGGCCAAACCGGCAAAAGAGATAAATGTTTTAAATGTATGTAAGACAACTCCAAGTCACTTACATTTGTCTTTTCTTTCGTAATCAAAGATTTAATTTAGTCATGTTCACATCCCCATCCATCCTATGCTTAAATTAATTCTTAAATTTGCAGATTGAGTTGGTTGGGATAATTCACATTTAATTCAGTAAGAGATCAACAAGACCATATTAATGACGCCGATAAATGGTTCAACATATTTTTTGAACATATTCTCAGATACCCTATATCAGGTTGTTTATAGATGGAAAATTGGACAGAATTAACACAAGTGCCTTCTACTTCTGATAAATCCATTTTCAACTATGTTTTTTATTTCTTTACAATTTTATTTGGTGGACTAACAAGTCCATATCAATGAAACTAATAAACGCTCCAGCATATTTTTTTGAACATCAGTATCAGTGACCTTACATTAGGTTGTTCACAGTTGAAAGGTTATACAGACTGAAAGTGCCTACTGTTTCTATATCCAGTTTTAACAATGTTTTTTATTCCTTCACAGTTTTATTTGGGGGGCGTTTCTAGCATTTTCTAGGAGTTTCCAAAGATGTGCAGGCTAGGTTGGATTAGCCATGCCAAATTGCCCATAGTGTTCAGGGAGTTGGTGTGTTAGCCGTGGGAAATGCAGGGTTACAGGGAAAGGGTAGGGGGATAGGTCTGGGCGGGATGTTCTTCTGAGGGTCGGTGTGGAGTTGTTGGGCCAAAGGGCCTGTTTCCACACTGGAGAGATTCTATGATTCCATGAGCAGGCAGCAATTGTCGCTCATCCTTAAATGTCCTTGAGAGCACTTAAGAGTGAGCCACATTAATGTGGGTCAGAATTCACATGTGGGCCAGATTCGGTAAAGTAAGCAGATATCTTTCCCTAAGGACATGAGTGAACCAGATGGGTTTGTAAGGCCTGCTTGATTATCCATCATGTCAAGGTGGCCCCTACACATGGCAGGCACGGCCCACGATGTCAGGTAGCTGCAACAGGCCATAGAATTTGTTTATATGCACATGTACCACTGACCATGTGTACCAGGCTGAGGTTAAAGGACGCTGAGGATGAGGGGGCCAAGGACGTTGGGAATCAGAGGGAATGGAGTCAAAAGGCAGGTGGAGGTAGTGGTAAAGGCCAAGGGGACCACATAGGCTGGGCTTGATGGGGGCGTTGAAGAGTTTGAAGATGGTGCTGTTGAGGTGGAACTTCCTATCTCCGGAGATATCTTTGACATTTGTTTCCTCAACTGTTGTCCTTTCACCACATTCATCCCAACGCTGCCTCACTGTGGTAAATCATAGCCTCATACAGCATAGAAATAAGAGTAGGCCATTCAGCCCCTCAAGCCTGTTCCACCATTTAATAAGATGTTGGCTGGTCTGGAAGGCAAAACCTTTTAGAACAGAGATATGGAGAAACTTCTTCAGCCAGAGAGTGGTGAATCTATGGAATTCATGGCCACAGAAGGCTGTGGAGGCCATGTCATTGAGTACATTTAAGACAGAGATAGATAGGTTCTTGATTGTTAAGGGGATAAAGGATTACAGGGAGAAGGAGGGAGAATGGGGTTAAGAAACTTATCAGCTGTGATTAACTGGCAGAGCAGACTTGATGGGCCGAATGGCCTAATTTCTGCTCCTATGTCTTTATGGTCTTTGTGGTCTTATGCAATCACAAGCATTTAGCACAGAGTTACAGCATGTAATCAAGTAGGCTAATTGAATGCTTTTATTATGACTGGAATTTAACGCAAACATAAGGGTGTCATGCTTTAGTCATTAGTGAGATCACACCTCGAATACTGTGGTCTCCTTATTTAAGGAAGGATGTATTTGTGCATTGGAGACAATCCAGGAGGAGTTTACTGGATTGATAAAAGCCGAAAGAACTGCAGATGCCGTAAATCAGGAACATAAAAAGAAATTGCTGGAAAAGGTCAGCAGGTCTGGCAGCATCTGTGAAGAAAAATCAGAGTTAACGTTTCCGGTCCAGTGACCCTTCCTCAGAAGGGTCTTCCTGTTCTGAGGAAGGGTCACCGGACCCAAAACATTAACTCTGATTTTTCTTCACAGATGCTGCCAAACCTGCTGAGCTTTTCCAGCAACTTCTGCTTTTGTTCACTACATTGGCACCTGATATGAATCTTCTTTTTCCTTACGAGGAAAGGTTGAGCAGGCTGGGTTTGTTTCCACTGGAGTTCAGAACTGTGAGGGGTGATTTATTTGAAGTAAATAAATGTAGATATTTTTGACAAGGTGGATCTGGAAAGGATGTTTCCTATTGTGGGTGAGTCCAGACCTAGGGTCACCATTTAATCGAAAGCCCCCACTATTAAAATCAGATGGTGGGCGTCAGTGGTAGCCTTGTGTACCATCTACAGGATGCACTGCAACAATCTACCCAGGCTCTTTAGATGCACATTCTAACCCATGACCACCTTCTACTTAGGAACACAAGAACAGCAGATACATGGGAACATGACCACATACAAGTTAATTTCCTAGCCAGAAACCTACCTGACTTTGAGATGTCTGGGAGATGGAGTTTAATTTGGATAAACACAAGGTAATGCATTTTGGTAACGCAAACAAAGATGGGACTTACACAATTAATAGTAGGGACCTTGGCTGTGTTGAGGTTCAGGTACGTAATTCTTTCAAATTTGCATCACAGGTAGACAGGGTGGTTAAGGAGGCGTTTAGCACGCTTGCCTTCATTGCTCAGTCCTTTGAGTATAGGAGTTGGAAAGTCATGTTGAGGTTGTACAGGACATTGGTGAGGCCTCTTCTGGAATACTGAGTGCAGTTACGGTCATCCTGCTATAGGTAGGATATTATCAGGCTGGAGTGGGTTCAGAAACTATTTACCAGGGCGTTGCTGGGAAACGAGGTTTGAGAGATAAAAATAGACTAGCAGGCTGAGAGTTTTTCACTGGAGCATAGGAGGTTGAGGGGTGACCATATGGAGGATAATAAAATCATGAGCGGCACAGACAAGATGAATAGCAAAGGTCTTTTTGCTAGGGTGGGGGACTTTAAGACTAGGGGCATAGTTTTAAGGTGTGAGGAGAAAAACTTAAAAAGGAAATGAGGGCCAACTTTTTCACACAGAGTGCGAAAATGAATCATGTGTGGAATGAACTTCCAGAGGAAGTGGTGAATGCAGGTACAGTTACAATGTTTAAAAGACATTTGGAGAAGTTCATGAATAAGGAACGCTTGAAGGGTTATGGGCCAAGCGCAGGCAGGTGGGATGAATTTAGTTTGGTATATGGTCAGCATGGACAAGTTGGACCAAAGAGTTTGTTTCCATGCTGGATGACTCTATGACTCCAAGTCAAAAATTGATAGTACACATTTTCTCACCATTGTAACATATTTTAGTGTGACTATCACTAAGCATCAATATCAGAGTTCACTGCCTGTCACCATCTGCATCAACACCTGCTGACAAAAAATGGTGATAAATTTGTTTCCAAGATGAATATGCTTCCAGACACTCCCCAGTACTAACAGATATCTGTTAGAGGCTCTATCTTTATTTTCATGTAATGGTTATAAATTGTTGAAGATTTAATCTATGGTCGATAACATTAGGAAAAGTCGCAATGAGATTTTAGCTGTAATGTACTCTTTGGCATCATTATAACCAATTGAGATTTTTCTTAGATTCCAGTCTGTAACTCAGTTGCAGGTTTCAATTATCCTACCTTCACAGGTCTCTCGCGTGAAAAGTTAGCCTTTATGTAAAACTGTGTTCTACATTAAGTGATGCCATTGAGGAACCTGACATATTGATTTCAGGGTCAGTTTGGTATCAGGAAACACAGTGAAATGTTCTAATGTGATAGCAATGGGTTTAGGATGTTAGGGACAAGTGGTATTTTGAGAGGTTTGCTTGCTAGGATCGGGGAGCTTTGGGAGAAACTTGTCATTACTCTGGGAACACACAGACTAAAATAAATGGCCAGTGTGACAGGACCCATTTTGATCAGGATTCTGGAATGTTGGGTCATTGGAGAGAGAGATCTTAGTGTATGAAGCTCAGGAGTTTTACAGCCAGGTGAGGAACAGTGAATAAACTGCCTTATTTCTCAAGCCTTGGTTCGACACAACAAAGGTATATGTTTTTTTTTTAAGCACTCTCAAATTAAATTGTAGTTCCCCAATGTTTAATGTATTTTTTTTAATTCATTCTCAGGACAAGGGCATTTCTGGCTATGACAACATTTATTGTCCATCCCTAATTGCCCAGAGGGCAGTTACAAATCAACCACATTGCTGTGGGTCTAGAGTCACATGTAGGCCAGACCAGGTAAGGATGGCAGTTTCCTTCCCTAAAGGAGGTTAATCAACCAAATGAGTTTTTTCCTGACAATTGACTCATGGGCATCAGCAGATTCTTAATTCCAGATTTTTATTGAATTCAAATTCCACCATCTGCCCTGGTGGGATTTGAACCCAGATCCCTAGAACAGTACCTAGGTCTCTGGATTAACAGTGCAGCGACAATACCACTAAGTCATTGCTGCACCACAAGGAAGCTTGTAAGTAGCTAATTGCAAAATTACATTTTTTAACCGAGGTCCAAGTTGCATCAAGTTTTTTGGAATGATTCTCTCCGTAAGAGAATGAGAAATGAGAAATGATTGTGAGATTTTTCATAGTGTCTTACCAAACTCGCCTCATTAACTGCTAACCCCTTCCCTACGGAATCTCTGCTACAGGATTCCACTCCCAACTTACCGCGTGCCGTGCCCAAAACAAATTATCCACCCAAGACCAGCATCCCTTGCATCTGTTCCAGCGTACCTGCAGTTGTCATTCTCTGGTAAGGAAACATCTCATCCAGGCAGGCAGTCAGTCAGACAATTAAAAACAAGAGGTTTTGGTGACAAGCAGGAAAAAAGCCCAAAGGTGTGCTGGTTCGTTCGATTGACCATGTTAAATATCCACGCAGTGTGCAGGTTAGGTGCATTAGCCAGGGTAAATATGGGATTACAGTGATGGGGTTGGGGGCTGAGTCTGGTTGGGATACTCTTCAGAGGATCGTTACAGACTCAATGGGCTGAATGGCCTCTATCTGCATGTTAGGGATTCTATGATTCCTTGACTGTGATTGTCTTAGATGTCCATGCGCAGACCCTACGCAGGGCTGACCGGACCCCTTCCCGACTAACGATACATGTGTCTTCGGACTTCTGTTGCTATCTCTACAGGACTGACTGGTGCCTACTGCCTGGGCAGCACAGTTGGCTGGATGGCTGGTTTGAGTGATGCCAACAGTGTGGGCTCAATTCCCACACCGGCTGAGTTTACCATGAAGGACCCTCCTTCTTAACCTCTCCTGAGATGTAGTGACTCTCATGTTAAACTCACCGCCAGTTGTCGCTCTGTCTTTAATGAGAGAGTGGCCCTATGGTCTGCTTAAGACCTTGCTGCAAATGGACTGATGCGCTGACCATTAGTGTCTCAAGCAGATGAATGAACATGGGCCCCTGCACTATGAGCCCCTGGCCAACAGCGGCTCTCTCGTGACTGAACTGAGCACTACCGTCCACTTACATTTCGAAGTGGCAATTGGGTATGGTGTGTTTGCCACTCAGGCAGCTGGCACTTGCTGTCTCAGTGCGCTATAATGCGAGACACCCTCCATTACTGGAGTGATCTCTGCTGTCAAGCAGGGTAAGAAAACAGCACTTTAATAGCAACATTGACAGCCTTGAGCTTGTGGCTGAAGGCATGGCATGGCAAGGCATGGATGCTGTGAGCATGCAGGTTGGCACTAAAAGTGTATGGCAGCCAAGGCAGTAGCCCTGAGAAACAGCCTGGCACAGTGAGCTGGGCGTCTGTCCCTGTTCACAAAGCTGCAGCCTTTCAAGGCCAGTTGCTGGTTCTGTCTGCAATGCAGGGACGTGGTTCCTAAATGGGCAGCCTGTGGATTGGAGAGGTGCCATTAATGAGCATCAGAGGTGGGCTGATGATAGACTTGATGGCACTGGGTGTGTGCCGCTGTTGCCAATGGTCAGTGCCTTGCAACAGGGCTTGGCTCGGATTAATTTGGAGGCTCGAATCATCTAGCAGCAAGCTGAAATCACCGGGCGCCAGGTCTGATTGCCATGCCAGGTTTTCTCGATGCCCAGCTTGTTTAGGGCATTTCATAATAACTTAAATGAGGCGAGCTGTCAGTTCGTGGGAATTATAGGCTGTTAAATGCCTTACTAACACTGCAACACACCACCACTTCGTGAGAACCACACCCCCCTGCTTGGCATACGTATACAAATTACACAAGTAGACTCGAGATGGAACTCTCATGCAATTTTGTCAATTAACTCATCAAAACTCACGTTGATCAAGCCCTTAATTTTCTTTCCAGGATTTTTCTTGCATGAAAGAAGGATTGATTTTATTATCTGCTAAACACAAACAAAATGATAAAGATGTGACAAAGTGAAAAGGGATAGCATCTCACATGAAAGGATAGTGAAAGTACAGTTTAAATCCTTTGAATGTCTGTCATGTATAGATTTTTAATACGGGACTGTGGTTGTTTAATTATATATCTTCAGCTATGGTGACTATATTTGATGTCCTTTGAGTTCTCAGCAGTCTACTGTCTCTTTTTAGACTTTTCTGTCACCAGGCACTTAATCTCTCTTGAGAGGCTGAGACAGCATCTTTTTCTCCGAACTAGTTCCAGTCACAAATCCATCGCTACAGCTCAGCCAAAAAGCAGCTCTTTGAAAGACAAGCTGATGCGTGTGTTTCTCCATCTGAGCTCAATTCTTCTAAGTCTTTCATCTCTCCAATGTGAAACTTACCAAAGAAATCAGTTAAGCGAGTCAGCAGATGGAATATAAAGTGGGAAAATGAGAGCTGATGCCCTTTGCCAGGAAGACTAAAAGAGCTGAATATTATTTAAATTGAAACAGACTGCAGAAAGCTGTGGCACAGAGGGATTTGAGTGCCTTTCTGCATGAATCTTAAAAAGCTAGCACCTGAGCTCAGTACGTGATGGGGAAGGCAAATGAACCATTAGCCTTTATTTCAAAGCAAATAAAAATTGAGATGGCTTACTAAAACTATACAAGGCACTAGTCAGACCACAGCTGGAATACTGTAAACAGTTTCGGCCCCTTATTGACGGAAAGATATATTACCATTGGAGGCAGTCCAGACAAGGTTCATGAAGACCCTGAGCTTCCAGTTGCCTGCCACTTCAACACACCACACTGTTCCCTGGTTGACATCTCTGTCTCAGGCTTGCTCCAGTGCTCCAGCGAAGCTCAGTGCAAGCTGGAAGAACAGCAGCTCATTTTCCGCTTGGGAACTCCACAACCTTCTGGACTCAATATTAAGGTCAACAACTTTAGGGCTTGAGCTTCTCCCACGACCCCCAACCCCCACACCCCAGGCCTTGTGATCACATGGTCTGTTATTATGCACAGCCCTTTGTCAGCCACTAATCATCCCCACTAATTGCTTTCACCCTCCTAGCCTGGACGTTGTCACTTCTTTGTCTGTCCAGCTGTTCTCCTCTCTTTGGGCTCTATCCCCATCTATCACTTACTCCCTAACCCCCTTCGCCCACCTGATTTTCTGCAGATAAACTGACATTTTCCCAGCCACCATCAGTTCTGAGGAAAGGTCTCTCCACAGATGCTTTCAAACCTGCTAGCTTTTCAAGCAATTTCTGTTTTAGTTCTACAAAGTTGATCCCAGGTTATGGACGAATTTTCCTCAGAACCCTTAGAACTGGCCATTCAGCCAAATATGTTCACACCAACTTTCTGAAGACCTTTCTTCAGAGAAATTAAGAATGCTGGGCCTGTACTCGTGAAAGTTCAGGAGATTGAGAGGCAACCTTACAGAAACATGTAAGATTCTTTGCAAGCCTAACAGCATGGATGTAAAGAGGTTGTTTCCCCTTGTGGACCAGAGGAATCATTTCAGAGTAAGGGGGCCACTCTTTTAAGACAGAAATGAGGTTAATTTTTTTTTCCCTTTGATGGTAGTGGAATTCTTCACTGCAGAGGCCAGTAGACTTTGGGCTGTTATCTGTATTCAACGCAGAGATAGATTAGAGATGCAGTTCATGAGCCCTAATGAGAGGTGTATGCAGTGACAAAGTTAGAGAGAGTGATAGCCCTGTGAGTGTGAGGTTTTCATAGACGCGCCATAGAAAGCATTCCATCTGGATGCATCACAGCTTAGAATGGCAACTGCTCTGCCCAGGATCATAAGAAACTGCAGAGAGTTGTGAATACAGCCCGGCCCATCACACAAGCCAACCTTTCATTCATTGACTCCGTCTACACTTCTCATTGCCCTGGAAAGGCAGCCAACGTCATCAAAGACCCCTCCCACCCCAGTTATTATCTCCTCCAACCTCTTCTGTTGGGCAGAAGATACTAAACTTTAATCACACTTGCCAACTGATTCAGGAACAGCTTCGTCCCTGCTGTTGTTAGACTTCTGATTGGACTGCTCAAATTTTAAAATTAATGTTGATCTCGCTCTTTGTGCGTCTTTTCTGCAGCTGTAACATTGTATTCCTCGCACTGTTCTATTACCCTAATGCACTTTGTAAGGTATTATCTGCCCATATTACATGCAAAACAAAACTTCTCACTGTACCTAGGTACGTTTGACAATAATAAAGCAAATCAAATCAAACCAAAAAGGTAGCAGACAGAAGATGTTGGCAATCATCCTTGTAAAGTGCAAAAAGATCATTAATCTTCTTCCTGCATTGTGGTGTGTTGCAGGATACTGTGCTTACTGACGCAGCATCACCACTAACTGCACATCCATCCACTTCCATCACACTCAATCCCTCCAACCACAGGATAAATGGCCCATTCTCTGAACTCATTGTATTTGCTTTTCCTTATTAACTAAACTTGCCTCATTTCTACGCAGCTTCTAAGTCCTAGCTTCCCGAGAAACCAGATGGTACCATTTCTACACATGGTAGAATGGCAAACTGATGGCAACAGCTCATTGCTTGCTTTTCTGGCCTTTCATCCATCTGTGTCTCCACCGCAATGTCTTTGCATGGACAGCGTCCTCCACTACTCTTTGTACAACCAATTAGAGAATGGCAAACTGCCAGCCCCACTACGCCATCATGCTTATGTTCAGACCAATTCACACAACACTGAGTGCTTCAGGACTTCACTTTGGAATTCACAAACGCTTGTGGTTTGCATGTTTCCGCCAGCTCGCTTTGCATGCAGGGACAAAAGCACATTTCCTGCATCGATGGAGAATGCACCTTATGGCTCTTAGTTTCATTTCTTAGCACCCACTCACTTTGTGCATAATTGGAGACTACAACCCCGTGTGGCTTGCATTGCTTTTCAGCAGATTGGGAGATGCAGCAGCTCGTCACAGTGCAGAGAACTGAACAGTCAACGGAATGGACACGTTGCTCAAAGGTACCGTGCCACATCAATGTTACACCTACAGAATGTGCTGATCGGTTTTGCAGCAATGATACATGTACTTCAAGCAGACACCTACATGTTAAAGTCAAAGGGGATCAATTCTCAGTGGGGTCAAGTGCTTCTGCAGTCAGTCAAAAGCTTTTATTACAGTTCATCAGGGGTTTATCTCATTGCAATCTCGAGGGTGGCTGTAGTCAGTCCTGCAGGTCAGTTGCAACCAGTCCATGGATATCAAGGTGTCAGTCAGAGTACTGTGGAGACATCACATCTAAAATCCAAGTGCACATCACTTCAGATATTGCAAGCCAGTAACTGCCCTTCATGTTAGTGTAAAGGAAATGGCCCAGGAAGGCCAATCTGTTCCCCTGTTCACCAACAGGGACCTGGTAGTGTTGCAGGATGGATTGGTGGAAAGGTGGCGAGGCATCTCCAGTGAGTGAGTAGGAAGTGCAGACAGTAGGAAGGATTTGTTGTTTGGGAGGATGAGATGGGCAAGGGCTGGTGAGTAGACATGATGCATGGAACGTGCAAGGTAAGGACAGAGCTCACCTTGGATGAAAGCCCAGGAAAGCAAGTGATCAGCTGCTGCCATCAGTTTGCCACTCTATCATGTCAGGAATTGGTACCATCTCATTTCTCAGGAAGAGACAAATTGGGAGCTGCATAGAAATGAGGCAAGTTTGGCTAATAAGGGCATGCAAATGCAATTATGTTATTCATGTTCATTAGCGAGATTCTGAACTCACCATTCAAGCCTTAAGGGGAAAATTGGCACTTATTTTCTTGATATCAAGATGTTGATTCTTTTCTCGTTTTTGTCACATCTTATCACATTTCTCACCATTGCCCACAGTACTCAAGGGAGTGAAAAAAATCCATCTTACAGCTCTTTAACATTTAGTCAAGACGTCCTTTCCTGAATTCTTTGGAAAAAGCAACATAATCGTGAGGTAATTGAAGATGATAGAGCACAGCATCTCTTCTCAATGTGCAGATTGTATGTGTAACATTCTGCAAACTGTTCTTGCACAAAGGTTCACAGATGTGATTTAAAAACTCACACTTCACTCAACTGACATAAAGTATCATCATCCAACAAAAGCCTAATGTTTAGGACAAGTTGAGTCTTTGAAGCTAAAGCATTAAAAATAAAGGAAAGGCAAATCATTGGGAAAGTTTAGTCATATTGTAACGAAATATTTCTTTCTTTGAGTATTGGACATTATAAATTTTAATTATTGTGACTTTATTTCAAACAATTTTGGAAAAAAAGGTTGAGGGATATACTATTCATCGAAGTTATAGCAACTTCTTATTTTTTAAGAGATTCAACTATGATTTTTTTATGCATTGAATTTTAATTAAGATTGCAATTTTGGAAAACGTTTCTGAGAACAGGAAGTGAAATTTGTGAACAAGAATTGTAGGAAATACATTTTTAACCCCAATTTCCTCAATTTCCCAAGGAAAGTCAAGACTATATTTACAGATGCTGGATTAGAGAAGCAGGGAATAACTGCACCAGCTTGCACAGTCATAGTTAATTTCTCATTTAATATTGTTACATGAGATCATATTATTAATGGTCGTTAAGTGGCAACATTTACAGTAATTTGGAAATGAAAATTAGATGGTTTCTCTGCAGTGCACGCTGAAGATCTAATAGGTAGAAAGCTGAGGCATGCCAGAGTTATGACTAAAAAAACTAGAAAGAACTGCGGATACTGTAAATCAGGAACAAAAACAGAAGTTGCTGGAAAAGCTCAGCAGGTCTGGCAGCATCTGTGAACAGAAAGCAGAGTTAACATTTCGGGCCCGGTGACCCTTCCTCAGAACCTCCTCTGAGGAAAGGTCACTGGACCCAAAATGTTAACTCTGATTGCACTTCACAGATGCCGCCAGACCTGTTGAGCTTTTTCAGCAACTTCTGTTTTTGTTCCAGAGTTACCACTGTTGGATAGTAGACAGTTTAGATGGGCAGTTTCCATTATTAATCGGGAAATTGATGCAAGAGAGTGACAAAGTGGAATAGCAAGAATTATAGATAACAAGGTGTAGAGCTGGATGAACACAGCAGGCCAAGCAGCATCATAGGAGCAGGAAGGCTGACGTTTCGGGCCTAGACCCTTCATCAGAAATGTGTTTGGAAGACAGGAATTTTCATTTATATAGACAGATATGTTTTTGACAAACAATTTTCTTTTAATCAGTAATAACCACGTAACAGCTCAGAATGACAGTTCCAGATTGAATAACCGGTTCTTGGCATCACTTTCCATTATCATTGTCATTTCCGTCCACCCACCTCACTGAGACAAGCTTTGACAAATTTTGCCAAGAATATCGCCAATACCTGCTCCCCTGACATTTAGAATCCCCACAGTGTGTGGAAGCAAGCCATCTGGCCCATCAAGTCCAAACTGCCCCTCCGAAGAGTACCCCACCCAGACCCATCCCTCGCCTATCCCTGTAACCCTGCACTTCCCATGGCTTACCCACCTAACCTGCACATCTTTGGATACTATAGGGCAATTCAGCACGGCCAATCCACCCGAACCTGCACACCTTTGGACTGTGGGAAAGAAACTTAGCATGGCCAATCCACCCTAACCTGCACACCTTTGGGCTATGGGAGGAAACCGGAGCACCTGGAGGAAACCCATACAGACATGGGGAGAATGTGCAAACACCAGACAGACAGTCGCCTGAGGGTGAAATCAAACCCGGGTCCCTGGTGCTGTGAGGCAGCAATGCTAACCACTGAGCCACTGTGCTGCCCCAATGTAGATGTTGTGTCAGGAGTCAACTTCCTTTGATATCTATAGGAAGTGCGACAGAAGCTTAAAATACCAAAAATGTGCAGTCAACGTCTGGGAGAGGCAAGGCATTGCAGATGCTAGACATCTGAAATCAAAGCAGAAAGGGCTAGAGAAACTCAGAAAGTCTGCGAGCATCTGCCATAGATGAGTCCTGTCCGACTTGCAGCATTAACTCGCTTTCTCTCTTTGCAAATGCTGCTTGATGTGCTGAGGTTCTCCAACACGTTCTTCTTTAGTTCTGAAGGTGAAGGTTTAACTTGTTGTGGGGAACTTTCATGAGATAGGTTGCTTGTGTGTCACTTTTCCAGCAATTCTACCCCAATGTGAAGAGTCACCAAATAGCCTATCCTTTTCCTTTCGCTCATAGCCTGGCATAGCTTGGTGCTGATAGCTCTTTTATTGCTACTGTATCTTTAGTGTTGCATCTTCGACTCAGCAGAAGTATGAATGTGGCCGAGTATGAAGTCTTGTGCAGTGAGGGGAGAGCTCGTCATCACACCTAATGCAAGTTCCTTAAAAGAACCACAGCTTAGCCCATACCCCTCCTCCCACCCTCTAACACTGATTTGATTGTGTCAATATTCCACTTGGTTATGAAGGGCAACATTGCTCCAATGAATAAGTAGAGCCATACCAATTGCTGAAATAAACATTAACTGGTCTAAGTCATTCAGTAATCATTGCAGCATATGAAATGATTTTTCAATGAGGTCATTGAGCTAAGTTGCAAAATAACCATGTATCAATCTATATAGAAATACAACTTCCTGCATCCATGATGATTTCACACTGCTGCCTCAGTTCTTTACTTCCCCAGCCCCCACCACCCGTGACATACCAGTAGCAAAAGTGCCATTTGCATGTGAAATGGTGCATAGTCAGGCAATTATTTACACCCTGACAGTTAGCAATTGGACTAAATCTGCTTAAAGCCCTAGAAATGTCATTACGAAATGTGTGCCTTCTGCATTAAAAGGAATGCTGAAAAGAATTGATGTTTCAGGCTGAACCTGCTTGCAAAAGACCATAAGATATAGGTGCAGAATTAGGCCATTCAGCCCATCAAGTCTGCTCCACCATTCGATCATGGCTGATATGTTTCTCAACCCCATTCTCTTGCCTTCTCCTCATAACACTTAGTCCCCTTGTAGGTACATACAAAATGCAGTAACTCTGCTCCACCAACATCTAACCACCTTAATGCTTGTCCTTAACGAAACCAGTTTCTAGAAATAAAGAATTGACTGAATCTGTGTGGATCCTGCTCCTAGCGCCATTGAAGCTCTATTAGGTTATTTTTATTGAAATGTTACTCTTACTCGAGTTGTGGCCTCAGAGATTGCTGTTGTCCAATAAACATAACTTGGAACATCGAAGGACTGCTGTTTTAATATTTACAAGTCACGTAGGAATTCTGAATGTTGAGCTTTACAACCAGATTCAATTATATTGAATCCTCAGTCGGTCCTACTCACATTAATGCATTTGTAACCTTGGCTTTCGTATGACAGATCCCACCGGAGCTATTGGCTTCACTTTTGGCAACAAGCACTCGGCAAAAACCATTTTCTCAGGCAGCTTGCAATTAAATGAAAGCTATTGATTTGGGACCACTTTACCTGTGATTTGGAGAAGACTCAGTGCTTGTGAGTAATTTAAAAAGGTTTGCAGCCATTGTTACCACCACAAATGGAATTTGCAACAAATTCATGAATTACGGCAATTTTCTGCTGGCGGAGGAGTTGGGATTTTCCGTAAATTATGGGAAACAGTACTCACAGCAAGAGGTTTTTTGCAATGAGCAAGTCATGGGAGTTTGATTTTTGTGCTGCCTCCGCATTAACCCAACTGTTTTATCAATCTTATGGGAAATTCGTTGGGATGTTGTTTCTACGCTAAGTGATGCATATAAGTGAATTTAGACAAAGACATGAGGGACAAGGTAATGAAAGCATCTGTTGATCTGATAGGTTTGTTCTATGCAGCTTCTAGGCAGCTTTAACCCAATATGACATGGCTCATTATTAAATTATGCACTGAAAAGGAAATGTCATTGTAGCTACCCGCAATCCTTTATGTGATATCCGTGTCTGCCTCCTGACTCCCCAAAGCCTGTCCACCACCTACAAGGCACAAGTCGGGAGTGTGATGGAATACTCCCCACTTGCCTCGATGTGTGGAGCCCCAACAGCACTCAACCAGCCAGGACAAAGCAGCAGTGTGTACTATCTACAAGATGCACTGCAGAAATTCACTAAAGATCCACAGACAGCACCTTCCAAACCCACGACCACTTCCATCTAGAAGGGCAAGGGCAGCAGATATATGGGAACACCACCACTATCACGTTCCCCTCCAAGCCACTCATGATCCTGACACGGAAATATATCGTCGCTCCTTCACTGCCGCTGGATCAAAATCCTGAACTTCTCTCCCTAACAGCACTGTGGGTCAATCCACAGCAGGTGGACTGCAGCGGTTCAAGAAGGCAGCTCACCACCACCTTCTCAAGGGGCAATTAGGGACGGGCAAAAATGCTGGCCACTCAGCCACATCCACATTCCACAAATGAATTTTAAAAACTTCCAGAGCAAGGGCAGGTCCCCATCATAAAAACAGCAAACCCCCTTCCTCACCCATACATCTTACTAGCAGCCCCTTGGATGTAGGGCTAATGAAGCATCATTGACCTAAAACATTAACTTTGATTTTGTCCACAGATGCTGCCTGACTATTTCCATTTTTTTTGTTTCCATTTCAACAATATACAATAGAATCTGCACCAGTCAGTTCTTGCCAGTGCTTGAAATATTTAATTAGTTTAGACCCGTACTGTGTCTCTGTTCCATATTTGTGGAAGTCAAAATCCTGCACATTAAATTCCTCCAGTCTTTAAATATCTAAGACGCTCGACTTCCCAATGTCATGTTCAGATGCAAACTATTGATCTTTGTATTTAATTTTCCCCATTGTATGGAACTCTACACCAGAAAAATGTAAAAGTGAAATCTAACCCTTTGCGAAACCACAAGTGATTTCATATGTATTCCCCAAGTAGTATCATTTATTCAAATATAAAAGGGTTAATTTAAAATCTGTTAGCCAGTGGATATGCAACAAAAAACAAACAGGAACATGATATGATGGCGCTTTGAAACACACTGCTTGAGAATAATCTCAATAAACACAAATAAGAAGGAAAGGTCAGGTCAGTTGTTTGGAAACTGTTAGGGCATTTCTTTCTCTACCATGAGAAAACCAATTTCTCTCACAACAAAGTCAAAGAATTGCAGATGCTGGAGATCAGAAATAAAAATACAGAAAGTGCTGCAGAAATTCACCAAGTCTGGCAGCATCCGTGGAGAAAGCAGTAGAGATAACATTTTGAGCCTGCTTCCCACTTTCTCATAATATCCCAGAATTCATGTCTCCACATTTAGTGTTTCCTGCTTTCTGGGTGGCATGGTGGCTCAGTGGTTACCAATGCTGCCTCACAGCACCAGGGCCCTGTGTTTTATTCCAACTTCAGGCTGTGGCGAGTTTGCACATTCTCCCCGTGTCTGCGTGGGTTTCCTCCGGGTGCTCTGGTTTCCTCCCACAGTCCAAAGATGTGCAGATTAGGGTGGAATGACCATGGGAAATTGCCCCATAGTGTCCAGGGAGGGATGTGCAGGCTAGACGGATTAGCCATGGGGAAATGCAGGGCGATAGGGTTTGTGTGGGATGCCCTATGGAGCCATGGTGCGGTCTCGATGGGCCAAATGGCCTGTTTCCGCACCATAACGTTTCATTGCTCTACAGAAGAATTTTCAGTCAGATGCTGTCAATCATTAAACATTGCACTATTTTGATCCCTAGAATCATGTATTTTTTTGACGGTAATTTAAAGACATTCATTTGGTGTTTTCTCCACTTCTGCTTGCATACTGCTCTTCAGCCATCTGAGTGGGGAGGTGTGCATTTTGAGATCAACTGGTCCATTCATTTAGCTGGAGGTCTGCTTTATTTGCTTCTAAGTTCTCTTCTTCATTTCTTGATCACTATCAATTCCCCATAAAACCCATGCCTCTCCTTTCACTCCCAAACCCACCCACATCGTTGCCACTAACTATTGGCCACCATTGAGTTAGGCACAGCTCCCTCGTCACTGCAGAGTGCTCCTTCCAAAGTTGTCCACGGACCCATCAAACAACAACATACACTCAGAACAAGTCCTTAGGGATAATGTTCAAGACATCACTATTACCATCCCCTGGGTATGTGCTGTCCCACCAGCAGGACAGACCCAACAGGGGTGATGGTCAGTCATATCCTGTCAGGAGAGAGCTGCCGTGAGAATCCTCAACATTGATTCTGACCTCCATGGAATGTCACGGCATCAGGTCAAACGGGGCAAGGAAACCTCCTACAGTTTATCACGTACCATCTCACTCAGCTGATACGCCCCCATGCCAAACACCACTTGGAGGAAGTACTGAGGGTGGAAAGCATGCAGAATGTGCTCTGGTTAGGACATGCTCGGCAGTGCCTCTACTGACCACATTGGTTGAGTTCTGAAGGACTTCTCGATAGGGTCTGCGGCAGATGGTGAGGGAACCACCAAGAGGGAAAGCCATACTTGACCTCATCCCCACCTATCTGTCTACTGCAGATGCATCTGTCTATGATCTTATCAATAAGAGCGTCCACTCCACCGTCCTTGTGGAGACAAAGTCTCATCTTTGCATTGAATATATGTTGCATCGCATTGTGTAGCACTATTACCATGCTAAATGGGATAGATTTTGAGTGTTTCTAAAGCTCGGGCATCCAGGAGATGCAACGGGCTCTAACCATCAATGAGTCCTGAAGGCTGTAAAGTGCCCAGGCAGAAATGAATTGTTATTCCTCCAGCTTGCACTCGGCTTTGTTGGAATACCATAGCAGACCCAGGACAGAAATGTTAGCAGGGGGAGTCAGGTGGTTTTCTGAAGTGACAAGCTACTGGAAGATCAGGGTCATTCTTGCAGACAGAGTGAAGACAGCTGCAAAGCGGTCACCCAGTCTGCAAATGACCCTGTGTAAAGGAGACCATGAAGTAAGCAGCGATTGGTGTAGGAGCATGGGATCAAACAGGGCAATAGAGTGAGCATGAATGTGTGCTACAATGGGAATATGAGGTCTCTGGACAGACAGGAATTAATGCAGTTGTGAGGCATATTGTTCTGAGGGGTGCTGTATAAGTCAGAAGTTATTAGTTTTTTTTTATCTTGATCTTTCTTTTGAGGCACACAGGGAGAACAGAGGGTGGGTGTCTTTGAAGAATGAATGATCAAGGTCCTAATTGTTTTCAGAACATGGGATCTGCTGGTGATATGCAACACACCATTCCTGTCCCCCTGTGGTCATGGATACTCTTTATACACACTCTCCATGTTGACTCCTGCAGCTGACTTCCTTGGCCAATTCCATCCATGCCTGTTTGTACAAAACAATACAATGCAATTCCATACAGCACAGAAAAAGGCCTTTCAGCCCACCAAGCCTGAGCTGATTCTATTCCTGACTCAGACCGTCTACTTATTGCCCATGTGTGGTTTCTATGCCTCCGTTCGCTTCCTGTTCATGTGTCTAACAAGATACACCTTCAATGTTGCTACGTGCCTGCTTCCAACACCTCCATTGGCAGTGTGTTCCAGGCACACACTATTCCCTGTGTGAAAAATATTCCCTGCACTTCCCTCCGAGACTTTCCCCTATCTCACCTTGAAATTGGGCCCTCTTGGAGTTGATCTTTCCACCCTAGGAAAAAGCCTCTGACTATCCACCTTATCTATGCCTCTCATAATTTTGTAGACCTCTATCAGGTTGCCCTTCAGTCTCTTCAATGAAAGCAATCTGAGTTTATCCAACCACTCCTCACAACTCAGATCCTCCAGAGTGGGCAACTGCCTGGTAAACCTTCATTGAATCCCTACAGCATGGAAACAGGCCCTTCAGCCCAACAAGTCCACACTAACCCACAGAGCTTCCCACCCAGATCTATCCCCCTATAACCCACCTAACCCACACATCCTTGGATACTATGGGCAATTTAGCATGGCCAATCCACCTAGCCTGCAGATCTTTAGGCTGTGGGAGGAAAGTGGAGCACCTGGAGGAAACCCATGCAGACGCAGGGATAATGTGTAAACTCCACGCAGACAGTTGCCCGAGGGTGGAATCAAACCCGGGCCCCTGGCACTGTGAGGCAGCAGTGCTAACTACTGAGCGACCATGCTGCCCCCTTCTCTGCACCCTCTCCAAAACATCACATCCATTTGGCATTGTAACAACCAGAACTGCATGCAATATTCCAAATGTGGGCTAACAAAAGGCTTATACCGTTGAGACTTGACTTTCGCCCACCTTTGGGAACAGTTGCCTCTTTGCTGACCCTTGAATTCCCAGCTGTCAGCTAAGGTAATGGGGCATAGTGTCTCCTCTCCATTTCCCAAAAATACATGTTCAAGTAAGTTTTTAACCCTTGCTGTAGTCCCTCTAGATAGAAGTTCTTCCTTTCACAAATCCAGCATGTTCCCACCTTCACAGGATATTGGGTAGGCCACCTTTGGAATACTGCATTCTATTCTGGTTTCCCTCCTATAGGAAGGATGCTGTGAAACTTGAAAGTGTTCAGAAAAGATTTACAAGGATGTTGCCAGGGTTGGAGGATTTGAGCTATAGGAAGAGGTTGAATAGGCTGGGACTATTTTCCCTGGAGTGCCATAGGCTGAGGGCCGACCTTATAGAGGTTTATGAAGTCTTGAAAGGCATGGATAGGGTGAATAGCCAAAGACTTTTTCTCAGGGGAGTCCAAAACTAGAGGGCATAGGTTTAAGGTGAGAGAGGTAAGATTTAGAAGAGACCTAAGGGATAACTTTTTCACACAGAGGGTGGTACATATATGGAATGAGGTGCCAGAGGAGGTGGTGGAGGCTGGTACAATTACAACATTTAACAGGCATCTGGTGGGTATATGAATAGGAAGGATTTAGAGGGATTTGGGCCAAATGTTGGCAAGTGGGACTAGATTAATTTAGGATATCTGGTCAGCATGTATGCCTTGGACTGAAGGGTCTGCTTCCAGTCTGCACAGCTCTATGAGTCTATGACTCTCTGTTTGCTTAAGAAACCTAAACAAGGAATGTGAACACAATGACTGTGTTAACGAACCACAGGGAACAGAATCAATAGGTTCCGAACCCATTAATAATTTCTGAAGAAGGGTCTAGACCCGAAACGTCAGCTTTCCTGCTCCTCTGATGCTGCTTGGCCTGCTGTGTTCATCCAGCTCTACACCTTGTTATCTCAATAATTCTTCCATTCTGACTAAAAAAATACACTTCTTGTGAGCAGTTTGAAAAAACTTGAGAATGGATCATTAATTCATCCAGTTCTCATTTTGGATAAGGCAAAAACAAACCTATACAAATTTCACATCTTCAGTTCTTTAGGAAACTTTAGATTTCATTCTGGCTGGTCTCTGTGAATGATCTGAATATTTTGCATTTGAATGGATTGATTTCTTATGATCGAGAAGAGATTTTGTGAATTTTGATGACGCATTCCTCCAAATTTTCAAAAATTAGCTGAAGCATTCTGGGAGACAAGGTCAGATGTCAACAATTAAGCTGCTTTATTTCACATCCAGCAAGTTGAACATGGTCCATACTAATCAAAGTAAAAACCTTATTAATTTAATCTCTCTTCCTTTGTAAAATAGTAGAATCTTACAACAGCGCGTCTCTTTCGCAGGCTGACCTGTTCATTTTTGGGATACCTTTCATTCTAAGTGAATTCTAAACCTGAACATCTTTTCATTTTGCTTTCTGTGCCATTACTGTCTTTCTTCTTCTTTTCCATCACGTTTCTTCCTTCCTCTCAAGTTTTTCACTTTTCTTCTCTCAATGCTTTCCTCCAGGTTCCAGTAGGCCTGTCAATAAAAGTGGCTAACTCTCTTATTTTCATAGAATCCCTCAAGGTGGCACCGAACAGAATCCAACCCAGAACCTCAACCGAACCCGTAACCCTGCATTCACCACGGCAAATCCACCTGGACATCCCTGGACACTATGGGGCAATTTAGCATGGCCAATCCACCTAACCTGCACGTCTTTGGACTGTGGGAGGAAACCAAAGCACCCGGAGGAAACCCACGCAGACATGGGGAGAATGTGCAAACTCCACACAGACAGTCTCCCAAGGGTGGAATCAAACCCAGTTTCCTGGTGCTGTGAGACAGCAGTGCTAACCACTGTGCCACCTGTAATTTTAATGTTTAATAGTTTAATATTACATTATTATGCAATGTAACCCAACCAAGAATCTTTTCTTCCAAGAAAAAGGATGACCAAATTGCAAAACAGGATGAGTCTCAACCTCATCTACAGCTGAAACCTCACAAGACGATAATAGCCAAAAGTGCTGTCTCTCTCATGTTAGCATTTACAAACAGCTTGTAACGACGCAATACTGCCTGAGGTGGAGAGGAAATTAACACACATCATGCTCATTCTGCTATCTGTCATGAATCATGATCATTTTATTTCAAATACAGAAATTTTACAATAATGTTTTGTAATGATTTATTGAAGAGAAGGGAATTCTGCCCAGAGGTAAAATCAGCAACGAGTATGGATTGGTAGCAAAAAAGAAAGGTTCTATTGATTGATGTGGGAAAGTTCTCCAAGTAATTTCCTTGATTAAATTCTCTTACTTCCGGCTCCCCTTGAGACCATTAGACATTATTTCCTAGCATTTTTTAGACACTTTAGCATTAGGCTGTCTCTGGTGATGTTTGAACTTACGTCTGCAATCAACATCCAGCAAATGTTTCAGAACACAATTACGTTGCAACATTTTTATAGCATTTCTTGGGCTGTACTTGACAGTCTCTAACTTTTAGCACTTACTAAAGTGAGCCTAATGTTTGAGACTAAATGAATCGCGAAATGAGTTTAGCATCTCGGATGAGTTGTACCTTTAACCCTGCTGGGTATCAAGCGTTGAATCTCACATTGTTTCAATCAGAAGAGCAGTCGCTGTCCATCTTGTTAACTTTTTTTTGTTCGTGGGATATGTGGCAATTGTTGGTATGATCAGCATTTATTGCTCATCCCTAATTGCCCTTGAGATGGTGGTCATATTCCCAAGCCACTATAGTTGGCATGCTTTATGAACTTTGATCATGTTCTGAAATAGAGATTGACAGGATTTCCACCCAGCAACAGTGAAAGAGCAGCAATACAGCTCCAAGATGTTGCGCCACTTTGGAAGGATGCTCTTGGCTGGTTTCACTCCCTTGGGTGAGCTGTCCCTAGGCCATGGAGATGGTAGATTTGAAGGGTGCTATCAAAGGATCCTTGCTAAGTTCCTAAAACAGTTAACCTTGATTAAGATACACACTGGAAACGCTGCGATTTGATGGTGAAGAGTGTGAATATTTGTGGTAGTGGATGGTGTACTGATCAAGTTGGCTGTTTTGTCCTGGATGGCAGTGACCTTTCTGAATGTTGTTAGAAAGGCCGGCATGAATACAAATGCCTGCTTCTTCCCCAAACTCTATTCAATTCATAATGATACCATAGTCACCTCCATTCTCAACCATTCCAATGGTTTCTTGCCCATCCAACATCAATATCTATTAACCCAAATCTCTGTTGCTGAAAACCCAACACCTACCCAGCTGACATTCATTGGTTCCAGTCAACCTGTGCCTCAAATTTGACATTCTCATCTACATGTTTAAATCCCTTCATCAATGGCCTCATCCATTCATTTCCCTACCTCCATCATCTCCACTTTCTGTACAAACCTTCAAGAACTCTACTTATTCTTATTTCTGTTCTGTTTCGCAACTTTCACTTCCTTTACTAGCGCCTTCTGACACCTTGGCATTAAGGTCCAGAATTAAGCCCCAGGTCTAATGCCTCCTACTCTTCATAGTCTCTTCCACTTTAGGATTGTCCTAGAAATCTAACAAGGAATATGGAAATAGTCAACAGGACTGGCAGCACTACAGACAAAGAGAGCGAGAGAGAGAGAGAAACAGAGTTAGCATTGCAGGTTGAAGACTCCTCAACGAACTCGAAGCATGTCATGGTTTTACCCAATAAAAATTGTGCTAAATTCATAGAATTGTAGAATAGTACAGTCTAGAAAAAGGCCATTCAACCAATCATGTTAGTGTCAGCTCTCTGATGGAACTATCACTAAGAGCTGCTCTGGTCTCTTCCATAGCCCTGCACGTGGTTTCCCTTCAAGTATTTATCCAACATCTTTTTAAATGTTACTAATGAATCTGCTCTCATCAATATTTAAAGCAGTGCATTCTAGATTACAACTCCATCAGCTTCATAATACCATCGAAGTGTCCATGGAATTGATTGTAGAGTGAGAGATATGCCCAGGGTTGAGTTTATTCTTTCTCAGTCATCCTCAGAAGTACAGGTAATCTTATCAAACATCTAGGGCTTTGGTAGGGTTCTCGTGGTTATCCAGCTGAGTGTTAATGCCTTTCCATGTCCCTAAGGTTCTGCTGTACAGTAGGCAGGAGGCATATAACTGGATTTTGGGTGAGCCGCTGACATTTCGCTGTAAAGCTGTGTTTTAATTTTTAAGAAGATGAGTTGACTCTGATTGGAACAAGGTGAAATAACTCCACAAAGGCTGGTATCCCATCCACCAAATCACCCTTTTTTCACCTGTGCATAGTACATGACACTGACCCAGCTAACTCAGAGCTGGATCCTAGAGTGAGCAGAACCCCTGACACTCCTGTTTATACCTGTCAGCCGGGACTCCCTGATTGGACCAGGCTAACAGCCCCAATCAGGGATCTCATATTTTGTGATGTCCCTCTGGCCTTGTTTCAATCACTATACAAGGCTGAAAAATGCGCTATAGAATGGGTACGGGTTTGCTGCCTCTCTGAAAGGGTATCCCGCCTTTATAAATAACTCTGGTAATTTCAGATCTTCTACCAGGTCAAAAGTATACATGTTATGTTTTGAACAGCACATTCATGAAAATCATAACACCTTCATGAACTAGTAGAGGTGCCTCCGTAAAACACAAATTTACAAAGTAGGAACTGGCAACATTCCCCCTACCACAAGCAGGAATCCTGGATTTAGGCATTTATCACTATTCATGCAAAAATTGGGAGGCTCACCCTCCACTCAAACATTTGTGTTCTTGTGTTGTGACATCTTAGTGAATTCCTCTTAACAATTCCACATTTGCTCACATTTGTTCCCAGATTAAGACATTGCAGGGACATGTCATCTCATTACTTTGTTTGCAATTATGGTTCATTGACCGCTCTTTCATTAAGATTACGTACTTTTAAGGTCCAGAAATAATACTTAAAAATAGACTGACAGTTATCAGTGCAGAAAATTCAGTGTTCTCGATCAGTGTGTGAAGTTAGCATTGTAAAAGACGTAAGGATATAAAAAAAATCTATTTATTTCACACTTAATAATTTTCCATTGTTTTCCAAATTTCTATTAATGTCAGTTTTCTGTATTTGTTACTTCCATGTCCATTTTGCTTTGATATGCTTTGCCCATGGCTAAATATGATCCTTGATTCAGTGTGGTTCATACAACATCATTGCTAGAGTGCTTTAGGAACCATAGAGTCTCTTAGAGTCATAGAGTTGTACAGCACAGTCCAAAGCATCCATGCTGACCAGATATTCTACATTAATGTAGTCCCATTTGTGAGCATTTAACCCAAATCCTTCTGAACACTTCCTATTCATATACTCATCCAGATGCCTTTGAAATGCTGTCATTGTACCAGCCTCCACCACTTCCCCTGGCAGCTCATTCCATACCCGCACCACAATCTGCGTGAAAATGTTGCCCTTAGATCACTTTTAAATCTTTCACCTCTCACCTTCAACCTACATCCTCTAATTGTGGACTCCCCTACACTGCGGAAAAGACATTGACTATTCACCCTACCCGTGCCCCTTATGATTTTATAAACCTTTACAACGTCACCCCCCACCTTAGTCTCCAGTCCAGGGAAAATAGGCCCAGCATTTTCAGCCCCTCCTTACAGCTCAAACCCTCCAGTCCTCGTAATACCCTTGTCATTTCTTTCTTCAGAACACTTTCAAATTTCTCTTGGCATTGGGAATTCACAAATACACTCCTTGAGATGTTTCCCTTTTTGTTAGCCTGTTACTCGTGGTCTTCAGAATCCTTCATCAGTCCTTATCCCAGAGCAGGTCTCTCTCATTCTCTTCGGTATTGTAACACTCTTTATTTGACATTGTGTATTTACAGATCATCAACCACAACTCTTCACCACAATGTCTTAGCCTTGTTCCATCATCCCTCTCTGCCTCTGGCTTGTTCTTCCATAGTACTCTTCTGTTCTCAGAATAACTTCATGAGTTACATAGTCACCATCAGCATATTCTATCATCCTGCATCTTTGATACATTTTTATTGCACTGCCCTGTTCTGCATACAGGCTCCATCAATGCTTATCTTTATCCAGTTATTCAAGAAATCCTATTTGAGCATTCAGCTGTTAATTCTGTCATTTTTCCCTTCTCGCCTTCATTGCTCCATTACAGCCATCGATTCATAGAGTTATACAGCATGGAAATAGACCCTTTGGTCCAACTCATCCATGCCCATCAGATATCCAAAATTAATCTAGTCCCATTTGCCAGCACTTGGCCTATATCCTTTTAAATACTTACTATTGATGTACCAAACCATATGCTTTTTAAATGTTGTAATTGTACCAGCCTCTACCACCTCCTCTGGCAGCTTATTCCATACACGATGTATGATAACGCTGCCCCTTAGATCCCTTTTAAAACTTTCCCCTCTCACTTTAAACCAGTGCCCTATGGTTTTTGATTCCCCTGTGCTCAGAAAAAGACATTGGCTGACGCCCTATCCATGCCCCTCATGATTATATAAACCTCCATTTGGCCACTGATTCTCCAGGGAAAATAGCCCCAGCCTATTCAGCCTTTTCCCAGAGCTCAAACCCTCCAACCCTGGAAACATCCTTGTAAATCTTTTCTGAACCCTTTCAAGTTGAACATCTTCCCGACAGCAGGGAGATCAGAACTGAACGTTGTATTCCAAAAGAGGCCTAACCAATGCCCTGTACAGCTGCAACATGGCATCCCAACTCCTACACTCAATGCACTGATCAATTAGCTGGCTTCTTTTTCCTCTTTTCAGTTCTGAAGAAGGAAGTACACTGGAAATATTAATTCATGTATTCTTTCAGTTTAAATATATTGCAGCTGAAAGACTTGCTGTGAAAACCCAGAATATCAACATTTTCAATTTTTGGGCAAAACAAAATAAAAAATCGTAGTACTGGTTCGGGTATATTGGAAAGAGTTAACAGCTGATGTGAGGTAATCCTCCAAGCTTTCCTGACAAGCATATGATCAAGGTAGAGTACGAAGTGAACAGAATAAGAAGTGTATCCTCTAGCAATGAAATTTGAGCCATACTGCAAAAGGAGAGCAAAAGACAAATCATTCCATTAGTCAAAATCATTGTGACATTTCTGGACAGCTTTGCTTCACATAACTAGTACTGTCATCAGTCTCTGTGCCTCAAGCTTCAATTTATTACTTTCTTTCTGGGCATATGTCAATTTTAGTAGTACATTTAAGCGCTCCAATGAATCTTTAATAATGTAAAACCTTCCTTGAATGAAATGGCGTGACCTAATCCTTTGAAATTGGCAGCATTCATCTTAAAATGATACCCGGTGTGAAACTTTTCAAAGCATCTCGTTACTGGTGGGGCCTGCATGTAGCAAGGTCATTTATCAACACACCTTAGATTGTGGTCCTACTAACATCATTGGGTATGAAACTGTGGACAAATCACTCACTGTTTATGAATCAACACTTGCAATATGTGACTTCAGAAAGTACTGCCTGTGATTTCTATCAAATTCGCACCCACCAAAATTAATAGAATCACATCAGCACTTCTCAATTACAGACCATCTATGCAGTATGTAACATTTTGTGAAATTCATTTTAATGTTCTGTACAGAATTATTCAGAAGAGCGGCATGGTACCTTTATGGTTAGCACTGTGACCTCACAGTGCCGTAGACCTCGGTTCAATTCCAGACACAGGCAACTGTCTGTGTGGAGTTTACACATTCTCCCCGTGTCTGCGTGAGTTCCCTCTGGGCGCGCTGGTTTCCTCCCACAATCCAAAGATATGCGGGTTAGGGTGAATTAGCCATGCTATATTGCCCATAGTGTCCAGGGATGTGCAGGCTGGGTGGGTTAGCAATGGGAAATGCAAGGTTACAGGGATAGGATAGGTCTAGGTGGGATGCTCTTCTGAGTGTCAGTGTGGACTTGGTGGGCAAAATGGCCTGCTTCCACACTGCAGAGATTCAATAATCAAACTCTGTAAAGATAGACCAGATGCATAATGTATAAACTTGTAGATTCCAAGGATTCAATCATATTATAGTGGGATTGCTCAATGTTGGTTTACACTTCCATAGATGTGATCAAAGGTGTCTGGCGGTACAGTTGTAGCATTCCTGCCTCTGAGCTAGAACCTCCAAGTTCAAGACTCACGACAGAACACGATAGACAAGAATGGTTGCTTCAGAATGCAGCCAAACGTGTTGAGTGTCAATTTGGAAATTCTTCCAACAATTGCAGCTGGGAAGAGTGGAAGAGGTTTCTGGTCAACCATCATATGGAAAGAAAATGGAGTCTCCGCTATCACTGTGACTCCAGGCTATAACACATCCTCCCGCAGCTGTCACAGCAATTCTGACTCGTTCGGAGGCTTGGCTGACTGATCGACTCAACAGTTGATGTGGTTCAGATTGATGCCAAAAGCACAGCATTCACTTCACCCCCATGGATTTGCAGTCTGGTTCCTTGCCCTACATGTCAGGGAAATCACTTTGCTATGAGCAAGAACCGTCTTCGAGATCTCAGGAAGGAAATGAAAATATCATCAAAACAACTAACAAAATATGCTTGTGAAAGAACATAACAAATCATCTTAAAACATACAGAAACAAAAGCAGAATTTGCTGCAGAAACTCAGCAGGTCTGGCAGCACTTGTGGAGAGAAAGCAGAGTTAATGTTTCGAGTCCAGTGACCCTTCCTCAGCATTGGATTATGGACTCTAGATGTTAACTCTGTTTTCTCTCCACTGACCTGCTTGATTTCTCCAGCAATTTCTGTTTTTATTTCGGACTTCGAGCATCTGCAATCCTTTACATCATAAAAATACAGAGCACAGGGAACGTGTCACAGTTATGCAATGCTAATATTCACAGCATTGCTAGGAGATCAGGCACACTATGGTGTCAGGAGCTTTGTGTAAAACTTCAGGTCGTCATGTATAATAATAATCTAATATATCCATGGGAGCAAGCTCATATAGAGGTGGCCTAAGAAGTCTTAATGCAATCCTTTGCTTCACTTGGATTCGTAATTCCATTCTCACATCAGTTTTTAAGTTCTAATCATGCCAATATGACATGCATCTGAAACATGAGCAAAGTAAAATTCGCAGGGTTTTTATTTTGCTCAGTGTTCTGAATATTATGTGACTCTATGCTTGGAATCAGAAAATAATAAAGTTCAGGGTCCATCACATTCCACACAGAGGAATGTAGAGGAGTGTGTGGGTTTCAATTTGGCTGGAGATAGTGTGGTTAAACCAGAAACGTTGCGAAGTTGGCTCCAACCTGCCAACTTTACTCAGGTATATTGATGTGGAAGCACACAGTCCTCCTGGGAGAAATGTGTTGCCCATGAACATATGCTAATCAGTCACTTAGACCTATTTTAATGTACTGCTATGACCTCTGTGGAGACCGACAAATCAGAAGAACCAAAGTTACTAAACAAGCCAACCACAAGGGCAAGAATTTACTTTAACTTTAAAATTCAAACCAAAAACCAACGTAAATTGCACATGAATTAGCAGACAAAATTATGGTCAACATAAACCATCAATTACAGATTAAAAAACGTATAAAAAAGATGCATCTCATAGATTTACTAAGCAGTCCATTTAGCATTTTTGTACTAATTTCAAATGCATTGTCTTGAATGCTGAAATTTGTCTGACAGAATTCTTCCAGAATTTGGTCTTCGATCCTCAACCACCAACAGCGCCCAACCAACCTACATTCCAAGGGCACTGACTCACCGTGGTGGCACAGTGGTTAGCCTCACAGCACCAGGGACCCAGGTTTGGTTCCAGCTTTGGGAGACTGTCTGTCTGGAGTTTGCACGCTCTCCCCATGTCTGCATGGGTTTCCACCAGGTCCTCCAGTTTCCTCCCACAATCCAAAATGTGCAGGTTAGGTGGATTAACCATGGGCAGTGCAGAGATAAGGTAAGGGTGGGTGTAGGTGAGATGTTTTAGGAGGGTCAATGTGGACCTGATGGGCTGAATGGCCTGTTTCCACACTGTAGGAGTTCTATGACTTCACCAACATAGTTATATCAACAGATTCCTCTTAGCTTGTCTCATGGCAATCTTAAAGACATGGATCCCCAAGATTTATCTGAACCCTAAATAATTCCCCTGTGAACCATAAGGCTGGTTCTGGTCAATCATTTCTTTAGCATAACTAAAGCAGCTACTGTAATTATTTTCCTTTACGCCCGGATCCAGCTTTTATGTTCCTTCGGCCTCTCTGATTTGTACAATTGAGTTATCTGAGTTTCAGACATCTCTGTACTTTTTACCTGGTTTCAACCAGTGTCAGTTTCTCTAATTCCCAGACCATTCTGGCATAATCACAATCTGCCTACAAACCTGGACATTCAATTTCCCTTTCAGTTACAGCCTGAGTCCAAAACTATACATTCTTTAAAAGCGCAGATTCGATCACGACACTTTTATAGTTAAAGTCATAGCTGCAAGGTCCTGGTTTTCTGAAACTCAGCATTGATCTCAATTAAAGAAAATAGACAGTTCCAACAGGGCCAGCATATCAGCTACACAAATGTTCTAACATGCACTCAGTAATATAGCAGTTTCTAGCCCATTCCTAGGAAACAATTTGCTTACTGTTTTTTTTTTAACTAAGGGATTGCTTTCGAAACAGTGGACATTTTCTGAGGAGTGATCCCTTGGCTACCTTAGACTGCACAACAGATGTAAAGACAGATGACCATCTGCAACAGTAACAAGTTCCTCTGAAGAAAACTACAACTGAACATCATGGACAGAAAGCTGAAGGGTTGGGAAACCATGTTGAGGTTGTACAGACAATTGGCAAGGCTTCTTCTGGAGTACTATGTCCAGTTCTTGTCTTCTGGTTTCAAGAAGGATATTATTAATCTGGAGAGGGTTCAGGAGAGATTTACCAGTTGCCGGGTATGGAGGGTTTGAGTTACAGGGAAAGGCTGGATGAACTGGGACTTTTGCCATTGGATCACAGGAGGTTGAGAGGCGACCTGATAGAAGTTTTTAAAAAATTGAGATGTACAGATAGAGTTAATGGTAGTTGTCTTTTTCCTACAATGGGGAATTTCAAGACTAGGGGACACATTTTTAAGGTGAGAGGAGACAATTTTAAAAAAGACATGAGGGGCAAATTTTTTACGCAGAGGGTGGTTTGCATGTGGAAAAACTTCCTGAGGAAGTGGTGGATGTGGGTACAGTTACAATATTTAAAAGACATTTGGATAAGTACATGGATAAGAAAGATTTGGAGGGATATAGACCAGGAGTAGGAAGGTGGGACTAGTTTAGTTTGAGATTATGGCTGCATGGACTGTGTGTTGAGGTTGATTGGCTTGCTGAGCTGGTTTGTTATTTTGCAGACGTTTCGTTATCATGCTTGGTAACATCCTCAGTGCAGCCTCTGATGAAGCATTGGTGTGTTTTCCCACCTGGTTTTTAAACTCTGGGGTCCGTTGCGATGGATTGCCTCACTTCCGGGTCTGGAGATGCCTACAGGAACAGCATCAGAAAGATTCTACATGCCTCGACACACTCATCACACTACCCTACATCAGGAACACGTCAGAACTCACCACAAGACTTCTACGACCACTGGGCATCAGAGTGGCACACAAGCCCACATCAACCCTACGACAAGTGCTCACCTGAACTAAAGACCCACTCCCCGCCATGGACAGGACCAATGTCATCTACAAGATCCCCTGCAGAGACTGCGAGAAACACTACATCAGAAAAACAGGAAGGAAACTAACAACAAGAGAACATGAACACCAACTGGCTACAAAAAGACATGACCAATACTCACTCATCTCAATCCACATGGACAAGGAGAACCATGACTTCGACTGGGACAACACCGAGATCCTGAGACAGGCTAGGCAGAGACAAGCACGAGAATTCCTGGAAGCATGGCACTCCACGAAGCATGCTATTAATAAACACATTGAACTTGATCCCATATACATTCCACTACAGAGGAAGCCCGGAAGTGAGGCAAACCATTGCAACGGACCCCAGAGTTTAAAAACCAGGCAGGAAAACACACTGACGCTTCATCAGAGGCTGCACTGAGGATGTTACCCAGCACGGTAACGAAATGTCTGTGGAACAACAAACCAGCTCGGCGAGCCAACCAACCTCAACACACACAACCCGAGCTACAGATCCACTCCAAAACCTGATGGACTGGTTGGACTGAAAGGTCTGTTTCCATGCTGTACGACTGTACAACTATGCTTCTATGACTACGATCTGTGACCTAAACTATAGGATGCAATAACAGAGAATGAACAACTTTAACAATTTGGACCAAGAGTGCCTACAGAGGCTTGGGCTATCACATCAGGTGTTGGCAGAGGTCTGCAGCGTCTTTAAAAATGTCTGGTCTCCAGTGAAACTGAGAATCGGAAACTCTGAATTGCTGTCACTGCCCCCAGTTCCTTTGCCTTCGAATCCTTCAAGGGTCTGCCAGAGATATAACAATGATCTTTCCATTGACAGCACATAAATGCACAAAGCAGGTGACAGCTGGCATACTTGCCAGGGCTGGCAATCAGTTAATCCTCCCTTGTGCAGGAACAAGTCAGAATTAATTGCACATGCCTGTTATTGTCATATGTATACACAACGTAGAAAGGAAAACAGTATGTCTTTCTGTGATATTGGACTTCTGTCACTAGGCAAGAGCAGTTTTCTTCCCTTCTACCTTTTTTTTCCTAATGCACCAAGCTGTTCACCTCAAGCTCTACTCCAAGGTCGGAAACTCTGATTGCAATCATACCTATCCACAAATTTCAGATATGTTTCATGGAACAAATATAAAATGAAACTAAAAGCTATATCCTCCTTTCATTAATGCTGTTATAGACCAGAGCAAAGCCCCTTCAAATTTATCAAGGAGGTAGTCTGGACCCTAACTTTTTTTTATCTAAAGGCGACCATAAGGTGCTGTTTTCCAGATGTACTTCCAAACCACTCGGCTTTAAGCAAAACACACTTTATTCTTATTCCAAACTTAAAATGCAGACAAAAAAAAACAAAGAATTGGTCCAACTTTAACTCTATTGGAAAACTTAACAGAATAATAGATTGTTTAACTTCTAAACAGCAACTGTTCCAAAATAGTAACATCCCATGTACACACCCTTGGCAAAGACAGATTCAAATGCAGTGCTTCTCCAGTCTAGGAGGAAAGAACATCAAGAGACAATTCTGTCAGAGAGAGATGCATGGCAGCTTCAAGTTCCCAACACCTACTGAAAGTTAAACTAAAATTCTGGTTCTGTAGGAGCCTGAATCCACTCATTCATGCTGCTTCTGTTGTTCCGACTTTAATTAAAAAACCAAGGCCCCAGAGGCTGGTTATTTCATTGGCTTAGAACAGACAACTTGGTCTCAAACTCTCCACAAAAAAAGGACAAAATATCCCTCTCAAAACCATAGTATTGTCACAACACACGATGTAAAAATACACGTCAAACCTAAAGTCATACATGTTCTTCAACTTGAAAGCCCAAGTTTTCAAATAATCATAACGTTATATCATGAATATTCACCACAAAATGCACAATTCAACTATAGTGCCATGCAAGCCAGGTAGCTGCCTGATTTATGATTTTAGAAAAAGCTTTAAGGTACTCTTCAGGAGGGTAGACAGACCTGGAGATAGCCTTGAGAACGCACCAGTAAAGGCATCAACAACCATTATCATCTACTGCAGCCTATACAATATTGCGCAGCAGCATGATTTGAAACTACAGAGGAAACAAGCAGCAGGTTAGAAAACACTTGCAAATGAACCCAAGGTGGGGGAATAAGATGAGGATGACAGGAAGTAGGGAGATAATGATAGTATTTAACTGCCTACAATGCTTCTTAAAAGCAAGATTCACATAGATACAATCAGTGGGCCAGTATTGAATAATATGCATTGGTCACCCATCTCACCTCCTCAAACTCCCCCATTACAATGCACAATGCAATTTAGAAAACACCGAATCACTCATTGCCAAACCCACTTCACTTCTTGTACAGCTCCTGTTCCAACTGTAAAGATTTACAATGAAGAGGAATTCACTGACGCATCCTGCTGAGTGTTCCTTTCATGATTGATTAGAATCCCTACAGTGTGGAAACAGGCCGTTTGGCCCGACAAGTCCACATCGACCCTTGGAGCATCCCACCCAGACCCATACAGCCCTGAACACTACAGGCAATTTAGCATGGCCAATCCACCTAGCCTGCACATCTTTGGACTGTGGGAGGAAACCGGAGCACCCGAAGGAAACCCACGCAGACACAGGGAGAATGTGAAGACTCCGCACAGACAGTCACCTGAGGCTGGAATCGAACCCGGGTCCCTGGTGCTGTGAGGCTGCAGCATTAACCACTGAGCCACCGTGCCACCCCAATAAAATAATTTAAATAATTAAAAATAATAATATAAAATAATAAAATAATTCTTGTCAGAATCAGAATCACAGCCTCATTTATCCTTTAAGGTCTTTAACCTGCATTTCAAATTGAAGGTTTAAATAATTTGTGCTTGTGTTCTGTGCAGGTTGAGTTGAGAAAAAGCCTTTATCATGGACCATATGTGTTCCAGCTAATGCTAAAGATGGCTTAGCTGTGGGAATGTGCGATTGGAATTTAAAGTGATTGGCAAACGTTCAGAGTAAAACAGCTCTTCAGACACATTAGAACAAGTTTGTTAATGTTTATAAGGACTGAGATAATTTGTGAAGAGATTATTTAGAGAATGATGTGTACAGTCTCGTGCTGTTCAATTTGTACATTGACACCCAGTGCACCGTTCATACTAATTAATATCAAGGATCCTTGATAATTCAGTTGCACTTCTAAAAAAATTATTTGGGATGTTTTGTTTAAATTAGTAAGGTAGATCAGTGTTTGCTCTACCGCCAGATGGTTGCAGTTATGATTCTCAGGAATGCTCATTTCTTGCAAGAATATCACAATTAAACAAGCATGACAGCAGGTGAGGCAGTGTAAACTGAAGCAAATAAAGTTGTCATCCTGCATTGTGGAACAATTCCTCCAATAATACTGTGGTCCCTGATCTTGTTAAGAATAACTGAAATTCATTGAGTGTGATGCTGGATGGTTTGATTGATACTTCATCCTCTGAACTGAACCCACAACTTCTTTGCAGTAAGTGGCAAACTGGATGGATGACTTGGTTACCAAATTCAGAAATGCAAATAACTTACAGATTACCTAGGTGTGTTATTGTGTGCAGGAAATTATTTTACACTCTGTGGAAAATTTAACTCTTGAGGACATTTCGAGCTTACAAATGGTTGAACACTCCGTCCCCTGAAAACCTATTCCTTCCAGAAGAAGGACCTCAACTTCCTTTGATTATACTCCCAGTTCTATGATGGAACTCAGTTGCATTGGGCATTACAAGCCAGACAAAACTCAATTGGCGCCCAGGTCTAATGAGCAAGAGCTGGGAGAAGCAGATCATAGTCATAGAGTCATAGAGTCATACAGCACGGAAACAGACCCTTTGGTCCAACTCGTCCATGCTGAACATGATAGCAAACTAAACACCTGCCTACTCCCAGCCTGTATCTCTCCATACCTTTCTACTCACATACTTGTTCAAATGTCTTTTAAATATTGTAATTGTACTCACATCGACCACTTCCTCTGGAAGTTCTTTCCACACACGAACCACCCTCTGCATAAAAAATGTGCGCCTCATGTCTTTTTTAAATCTCTCTTTTCTCACCTTAAAAATGTGCCCCCTAGTCTTGAAATCCCCCATCCATGGGAAAGGACACCTACCATTAACTATCTATTCCCGTCATGATTTTATAAACTTCTCTAAGGTTGCCTCTCAACCTTCTACGCTCCATTGGCAAAAGTCCAGCCTTTCTTTATAACTCAAACCTTCCATACCCAGCAACATCCTGGTAAATCTCCTCTGAACCATCTCCAGCGTAATAATGTCCTTCCAAGAACAGGGCAACCAGAACTGAACACAATATTCCAGAAGAGGCCTCACCAATGTTCTGTACAACCTCGACATGACTTCCCAATTCCTGTACCCAAAGTACTGAGCAATGAAGGCAAGTGTGCTAAATGCCTTTTTAATCACCTTCTCTATATGTGAAGCAAACTTCAAAAAATTATGAACCTGAACTCCTAGGTCCCTATGTTGTACAACACTGACATTTTAAATCTCTCTTTTCTCACCTTAAAAATGTATCCCCTAGTCTTGAAATCCCCCATCCTTGGGAAAGGACACCTGCCATGAATAGTATACATTCTACCCCTGTTTGCTGAACCAAAATGCAACACTTCACATTTATCTCATTCCCACTTTCTCACCATATCCCTTGATTCCTTTAGCTCCCTCTTCAATATATCTAACAAACTGGCCGCAACAGCTTTCTGCGGTAGAAAATTCCATAGGTTCACAACTCTCTGACTGAAGAAATTCTTCCTCATCTCAGCCATGAACGATAGGGTGATGGTATAAACATCATTATGCAGTGTCAAAAAGAGTGGTCATGGATAAAGTGAAAAAAACAAAAGGCCACGTTCAATTGAGACATAAATTGCTACATAAAACTATTTGAACACAACAAGAAGGAATAAAGAAAGAAACATTCAAACAACAACTGAACAAGCAAAACAAATGGGTAGGAGAAAAAGGGAAGGAACACAAAAGACATAGAACAAGGGAGAGGCAGATTTTATAATTTAAATTTGAGTTGATTTATTATAGTCATATGTATCTAAGTGCAGTGAAAAGTTCTGTTTCGCATGCAGTCCAGGGAGATCATACCATACAAAGTGCATTAGGGTAATAGAAGAGAGCGAGGAATACAATGTTACAGCTGCAGAGAAGGTGCACAAAGAGTGAGATCAACATTAAACTTAAAATTTGAGAGGTCTGTTCACTAATCTAACAACGGTGGGGAAGAAGCTTTCCTTGACTCTCATGATGCTGTGTTTAAGCTTTTGTATCTTCTGCCTAATGGAAGAGGCTGGAAGAGATTATAACGGGGCGTGGGAGGGGTATTTGTTGACGTTAGCTGTCTTGCCGAAGCAGTGGAAAGCCCAAATGGAGTCAATGGATAGAAGGTTGGCTTGCATTGTCGAGCTCAACGCTGATTTCATAAAGCTGTAGCAGAGTTGAAAGATAAGTGTTGATCCTCAAGCTTGGCTTGAATTTTACTGCAAACAGGAGCAGGCTATGGACAGAATTGTCCAAGAAAGGGTAAAGTGAGGAATTAAACTTATGAGCACCTGGAAGTCATATTTACTGACAGAACAGAGGTATTCCACAAAATAGTGACCACATCTGTGTCTATCTTCCCCATCGCAGAGTAGACCTCATCATGAGCAGCAAATACCATTCTTTAAATTGGAGGTGAGGCAGTGCTTCACTTGGATGGTGTTGGGCTGTTTTACAGTGAGGTGGGGGGAGGTGAAATGTCAGATGTTAACTTGCATGGAAAGGTAGTGCAGGGAAGGTATGGGGTTGACTGAGGATTAGACCAAGATGCCCCAGAGAAAACAATCCCTACAGGAAGCTGAAAGATGTGAGCAGGGGAAGATCTGTTTGGTGGTTGTGCCATGGTGGAAATAATGGTGGATGATCCATTAAGTACAGGGCTCATGAGGTGGAAGGAGAGGGACAAGGAGAACCCTATCATGGCTCTGGGAGATAAGTGAAAGGGGGAAGTTAGTGAAGCCTCTACTTGCTAATGGCAAGCATGGGTTTCAGAGCTTTCTTCTTGGGATTATCTTTTGCTTGATCAATAAAATAGAACTGCACACATTGTTTGCACAGTTGTAATCCAGTAAAGGTATCATGAGCTACCCAGTCTACAAACATGAGTGTTTGCCTTCCATATCCACTTAAAAGCCTTGGTTTTGTTTTAGATACAAAGTGCAGTGTCAGTTCTGTTTATTTCTTTCCTTGATTTTAACGTGAGAGGAGAAAAACTTTAAAAGGGACCTGAGGGGCAACCTTTTTCACACGGAGGGTAATTCGTATGTGAAATGAACTGCTGGATGAAGTAGCAGACACAGGTACATTTACAAAATTTAAAAGACATTTGGACAGCTACATGAATAGGAAAGGTTTGGAGGGATATGGTCCGAAGTCATGCAACATCAGATTATAGTCCAACAGGTTAATTTGAAATCACAAGCTTTCAGAGCGCTGTTTTTTCGTCGGGTGAAGTCCCTCCCAGACTTCACCTGACGAAGGAGCAGCACTCTAAAAGCTTCTGATTTCAAATAAACCTGTTGGACTATAACCGGGTGTCATGTGACTTCTGACTTTGTCCACCCCAGTCCAACACCGGCACCTCCACATCATACAGGGATATGAGCTAACCGCAGGCAAATGGGACTGGTTTAGTTTGGGAAACCTGGCAGACATGGACAAGTTGGACTGAAGAGTCTGTTTCCATACTGTATGACTCTATGATTTTATAATTCTCCTTCTGTATTTTCTCTATTCTGCTCTGTTCTCCTTTTATCTTGCTCTGCGATATTACACAACAGAAGTAGGCAAATGATCACTGTTCACCGCAAGCCAACAGATCCCCATAGCTAATTCAGCTATACTTCCTCATGCTCTTCCATGTAACACATTTAACCAGGACAGTCCAATATATTTTAAAGCACCTCTGTTCTCATCCTTTACGCTCTGTCCCAGAACAATGATAGGATTTTAATTATCCTTGCCCTTACACCGTCATCCTCTGCCATTTCTGCCACGTCCTGCATGATGCAACCACAAAACACCTCTTCCCCTGTTCACAATTACCAGCATCTCCTGATCACCATGCCCTCTGCAAGACCATGGTCCTATCATCAGTCACACTTAACACACCCTCTGTTCTATTCAACAACTTTTTTTACAAGCGTAGGGAATGGATCTCATGTCATTTCACCTCCTCTTTTTTCATGGCCCAAATGCCCAAACATTCCTTCCAAGTGATACAATGATATACTTCTTCCAAAAAACAGTATGCAATATTCATTGTTCATGTACAGGCTCCTCTACATTAAGAAGTTTAAAATGTAGACCAGGAGACCACTTTGACCAATACCTCCATCCTGACCACAAGCCCAACCCTACCTTTTCGTAGTTGTTATCTTAATTGTCCCCTTTCATTCTATTTGACTTTTCTGTCCATTGCTTTCTGTAGTGTTCCAGTGCAAGCTCAGCAAACAACACCTTATCCTTTTAACCGGTACTCTGCAGAATTTTGGGTTCAACAATTGAGGACACCAATTTTAGATTGTAACTTCTGCCTCCATCCAACACTCAAAATATATTGGGGCAGTGGGTGAATTCCCACGCAATATAGCCAAAATGGCTGGAAAAAAATGTAATAACCGGAGGGATGAGGATGAGCCGATCAGAGAAAAGGAGGTAGAAGCAGTAGAATTTCCCAATCATGGGCTGTTGCTGTCTCACCTTTGCCAATGGTAGACCCCCTGATGGGCTTATCAACAACAAATATAGGAAGGAACCAATTCATTATTGGAGAAATGACGAGCTGTTTGGAACTGGTGGCAGTGAGTGGTTTGCCAAAAGGTTCCTCTTCATGAAGCTGCTGACCTTTGGCTGGAGCCCTGACCTGTGCTTGTTGCTGAAGCTTGAAAGCTCGCCTTTTGTTTGCTCTGTTTTGAAGTTTAAGGGAAGATTGATCATTATTGAGGATAAATTATTCGAATACTGTCTCTGTCCAAATCCCTCAGCCATCTACACAAATACAGACAGTATTGTTATTACATGACTGCTTCACCTAATGTATGAGGCAATGAGAATGAGAAAGGAGCATGGAAAAGCCAAAGAGTATACCCCAAAATCAAAAAATAGTCCTCAAGGAAAGCCCTCAAAATATAAAGTATTTTGACCCATGCCTCCATCATATTCTACTGCATTTGTTATTTCTCCCTCTCTTCCCTTTTATTTTGCTGGGTTGGTCTTTATATTATTTATTTATGCTTTTACGTTGCGTTCAGATCATTTTTATGTAGCAATTCGCATTGCATATGGGCATAACCTTTGTCTGCCTTACCATTCACTTTGTCTCTTGCACCACAGACCCATTTGTTGTTTAACCTTCCTGCCTGCAGAGCAGCAGGCATAAGAGTGGCACAGTGGTTAGCAATGCTGTCTCTTGTGCCAGGGACCTGGATTTGGTTCTAGCCTTGGGTGACTGTCCATGTGGTATTTGCATGTTCTCCCTGTGTCTTTGTTTGTTTCTGCTGGGTGCTCCGGTTTCTTCCCATAGCCCAAAGGTGTGTAAGCTTCTGGGTTAGCCACACTAAATGTGGGGTTGTGAGGATAAGGTGGGAGGCTGTGTTTGAATGGGATGCTCTTCGGAAGGCTGATGCAGCCTCAATGGGCTAAATGGCCTCTTTGTGCACTGTATAATTCTACAACACCATCTCACGGATATTTCTGTTTGTGCCCATCCTCCTTCCACTGGCTTTTGATAAGTCGTACATTTCAGTTCTAATGAAACGTCATTGATCTGAAGCATTACTCTTCTTTCTCTCAGCAAATGTTGCATGACCTGTCGTGTCTTTCCAACTATTCTTGTTCTCATTTCACATTTCCAATATCCACAGTGCTTTACGTTTGTAGTCACAATATTACCACCCAACCGATGCAATGATGTAAAGTGTATGAAATGACGGAAGGGTTCAACTATAATTCCAGTAGTGTCTACGGCCTTGGGCAAAAAAGGCACAGAGCATAAAGAGGCAATGATATATATAGGCTTTCCATGGCTACTCTACTCTACAGATCTGACCATCTAATCACTGGATGGTCACAAAAGTCAGGGAGAAGAGATTCTAGATTCATGAGCAGCATGTCAGGAATGCAGAACTATAGCTATAAGGAGCAACACAGGGCATTAGAAAGCTAAGAGCAGACCTAATAGGTGGTTTTAGAATGATGAAGGGCTTTAATACAGTGTATAGGGAAAGGCTAATTTCTCTGATTAGAATATCGAAGGGTCAGTTTAACATTTTCTCCGAAGATCATAGAGTCATAGAGATGTACAGCATGGAAATAAATCTTTCAGTACAACTCGACCATGTCAACCAAGTATCCTCAATAAATCTAGTCCCATTTGCCAGCATCCCTTTAAACCCTTCCTATTCATGTACCTATCCAATGCCTCTTAAATGTTGTAATTGTACCAGCCTCCACCACTTCCTCTAGCAGCTCATTCCATACTTGCACTACATTTTGTGTGAAAAAGTTGACCCTTAGATCCCTTTTAAATCTTTCCCCCCTCACCTTAGTTTTCGACTCTCTCACCCCAGAGAAAATTTCTTATCTATGTACCCTATCCATGCCCCTTATGATTTTATAAACCAAAAGTACATTTGGACTTCCTAAAGTACATAAACCAGACACTTCCCTCAGACCCATTGCCTCCCTACCAGGCACACCTTCATGCAAACTGGCCAAGGACCTACAACAGAGACTGAAATACCTAGTCGATGGATCACCCCATTCCAACCACTCAACCCAAGATTTCCTCGATACCCTGAAGAACATAAAAATCATTGACGGCGAGATTATGCTATCCTTTGACATCACAGTTTTATTCACACCAATCAACATCCCACTAGTCAAAGAAACAGTGGCCACATTACTAGAGGAAACAGCAATGCAGACCAGCAGCTCAATCAGCAATGACAACGTACTCAAACTACTAGACCTCCGCCTCACCACACACTTCATCTTTAGTGGTCAAGTATACAACCAGATCAACGGTACACCAATGGGATCACCTGTCTCAGGACTCATTGCAGAAGCATGCAAAGACTAGAACACAACACCCTCCCCCATATTCAACCCAAACTGTGGATCCGGCATGTAAACAACACATCTGTCATTATTAAATGCAATAAATTAGAAGAGACCCACCATCTCATCAACAGTGTATTTGCAAGGATTAAATTCACAAGGGAAGAAGAAAACAATAATCAACTTCCATGATAACAAGCATGGGGCTGGATGAACACAGCAGGTCAAGCAGCATCATAGGAGCAGGAAAACTTGACGTTTCGGGCCTAAACCCAATCAACTTCCATTTCTGGATGTTAAAGTTGAGCGTATGACCAACGGGGAGTTCTAAACCTCAGTATACAGAAAAGCAACCCATACTGATCAAACCCTCAACTTCCGCAGCAACCACCCCAATGCCCACAAACAAAGCTGCATTAGGACACTGTTTAAATGGGCCAGGACACACTGCAACATTCCAGAATTACGCAGGAAAGAGGAAGAGCACCTATACAAAATCCTCGCTATGAACAGATATCCCCGCAACTTCATCCACAGATGCCTGCTAAACAGACAATGACGGAGGACCCAGTCCGCCCTAACACACTGGCCACACTGCCCTACATCAAGAACATATTGGAATTGACAACAAGACCACTAGGAATCATGGTGGCCCAGAAGCCCACAGCCATTCTATGACAAACGCTCACAAGGATTAAAGACTCCATTCCCACAACGTTCAGAACCAAAGTGGTTTACAAAATACCATGCAGCGACTGCCACAAGCATTACATTGGACAGACAGGAAGGAAACTAGCCAACAGAATACATGAACATCAGCTAGCAGCAAAACGGCACGACGAACTCTCCTTAATATCAGTACACTCAGACAATGAAGGTCATCAGTTTGACTAGGACAAGGTAACCACAGTAGCCCAAGCCAATATAGGCACGCACGAGAATTCCTAGAGGCACAGTTCTCAACCCATACTTCAATCAACAAACATATAGAATTGGACCCCATATGCAAACCCATACAGAAATGACAGTACTCACCATAACAGACCAGACAGTATAAATTCCAAATGGAGTAGAACAATATCGCTTCATCAGGGGCTCCACTGACAATGTCACCTGGCGCGGTGACAAAACATCTGAACGAGAACAAGCCAGCTCATCGAGCAAGTCAACAACCTTACCCACAACCCGAGCTACAGGTCTTAGCCAAAACTTTGAATTTTGTAAACCTCTATAAGGTCACCCCTCAGCCTTTGACACTCCAGGGAAAATAGCCCTAGTCTATTCAGCCTCTCCCAATAGTCCAATAACATCCTTGTAAATCTTTTCTGAATCCTTTCATGTTTCACAACATTCTTTCTATCGCAGGTGAGGACAACATGTGGAAAAAAACATGCTTTTTAGACCATTGGGATTGTTGAGAGAATGATTATTAGAACATATAAATGGAGGTTGGATAAATATCTGAAACAGGAGTCAATAAAAAAGCTTTGGAATAAAGATGCAACAATGGGATTAGTTTGTGTTTGCGCTGATAAAGAACGGACATAAACAAAATGAGCTGAATATTTTCTTGGAGAGATAGTAGGAACCGCCGATGCTGGAGAATCTGAGATAACAAGGTGTAGAGCTGGATGAACACAGCAGGCCAAGCAGCATCAGAGGAGCAGGAAGGCTGATGTTTCGGGCCTAGACCCTTCTTCAGAAATGGGGGAGGGGAAGGGGATTCTGAAATAAATAGGGAGAGAGGGGGAGACGGATAGAAGATGGATAAAGGAGAAGATGGGTGGAGAAGAGACAGACAGGTCAAAGAGGCGGGGTTGGAGCCAGTAAAAGTGAGTGTAGGTGGGGAGTTAGGGAGGGGACAGGTCGTTCCAGGGAGGACAGACAGGTCAAGGAGGTGGGATGAGGTTAGTAGGTTGGAGATGGGGGTGGGGCTTGAGGTGGGAGGAATGGTTAGGGAGGTGGGGACGAGCTGGGCTGGTTTTGGGATGCGGTCGGGGGAGGGGTGATTTTGAAGCTTGTGAAGTCCACATTGATACCATTGGGCTGCAGGGTTCCCAAGCGAAATATGAGATGCTGTTCCAGCAGCTTTTGGGTGGCATCATTGTTGCACTGCAGGAGGCCCAGGATGGACATGTTGTCCAAGGGATGGGAGGGGGAGTTGAAACGGTTCGCAAGTGGGAGGTGTAGTTGTTTGTTGCAAACCGAACATAGGTGTTCCTCAAAGCGGTCCCCAAGCTTCCGCTTGGTTTCCCCGATGTAGAGGATGGTGTTAATGATGTGGCCTGCTCTACAACTGTTAACAGCAAGAAGTGGATTAGCTTCTCTCGTAATTGATAAATGCACTGGGGCTAATTTGGTAGCTCCCAAAAAACATGCACGATTAACCTGCACTCATTCAGTGAATTACAGGCGAAAGAGCAACTTTGTATTCCCTGTAGTTTAATGTAATTGCAACAGGCGGGTGGCATTAACAGTGGTGTGCATTGGCTATACCTATCAGCAGAGAGTCAATAACCAGGGGAGGGCAGCACCCATTAAAACTAGTCTGCATCACTTCGTACCAGGCTGCACTTATTAAAGAAGAGATGTGTTGTGGCTCGGACAGTTTCAGTTTCTAGAATGAGCTCTACAATTAGCTTCAGCCTTGAAAGAAGAGGAAAGACATAACAGGACAGAAAGCGTGCTCCAAAATTCTCAGATGCTGTGCTGGCAGGCTTACAGATTCATAGATTCATACAACGTAGAAATGGCCCTTCACCCATCGAGTCTGCACTGACAAACCTATCACTCAAGGTGTGCTAATCCCACTTTCATGCACTTGTCCCAGTTCCTTAAAGGTTGTAATGTTTCCTGCCTCCACTACCTTCCCAGACAGAGCACTCCTGATTCCCACGACTCTCTGTGGGGAAATGCTTTTTCCCAAATCCCCACTGAATCTCCTGTCTCTTGCCCTAAAACTATGTCCCCTTGTCATCGACCCTTTAACAAAGGGGAACAGCTGTTCTCTACTTACCATCTTAATTGTAAACACCTTAGTCACATTCCTCTCAGTTATCCCTCATTGAAGGAAAACAATCCAAGCCTATCTACTCTCTCCTCATAGCCCAATTGCTCCATCCCAGGCAACATCCTGGAGAACCTCCTCTGTGCCCCCTCCAGTGCAATCACATCCTTCCTGTAGTGAGGTGACCAGAACTACACATTGTACTCCAGCTGTGGCCTGACCAACGTCTGTACAACTCCAACATTATCTCCTTGCTCTTATTTTCAATGCCACATCTGATAAAAACAAGTGTTCAATATGCCTTCGTAACTATCCTACTTGTGTGACCTGCCAACTTCAGGGATCAATGAATAATTATTCCAAGATCCGTCTATTCCTCCAAATTACCCAGAGTCCTGCCATTCATTAAATATTCCATCATCCTGTTGTTTCTTCCAAATTGTGTCACCTTGCACATATCAGGGTCACAAACCATCTGCCACTGCTCTGCCCTTCTGACCAAGACGTCCTGTAATCTATAACCATCTTCTTCACTATTAACAACTCTACCAATCTTGGTGTCATCTGCAAATTTGCATGAAAGTCTCCCCATATTTTTTCTATATCATTTATGTATCTAGCAAACAATAAGTGTCCCAGTACTGATCCATGTGGTACACCGCTGAACCCCAGCCTCAAGTCATTTGAACAGCCTTCTACCACTACCCTTTGTGTCCAATTACTAAGCCAGTTTTTGTTCCGTATCGCCAGGTTTCCCTCAACTCGCTGTGTTTTAACCTTCTCAATCAGTCTCCCATGTGGGAGCTTGTCAAAAGCTTTGCTAAAATCCACATAAACCTCATCAACTGAAACGTCATCACATTTTCAAAAATTTCTAAAAAATTTGTTAGGCATGGCCTCCCTCTGACAAAACCGTGCTGACTATCCCTAATGAGACCATGCCTTTTCAAGTGGGTATTAATTCACTCCTTCAGAATTTTCTCCAATAGTTTCCCTACCATTGATTTGTTGGAGGGAATCCACACGGGGAGAGAATTTCAATATCTGCAGGTGTTGAAGAGGCCCTTGAGACACTCAGAGGCCAGAGGAGCAGATTGAAATTAATGCTAGAGTAAAGGCCAAGACTATTGATGTAGTCCTCTGAAAGATTTAATGACGTCACATGAGTGGTCAAGACCAGCGAATGCATTTTCAACGTTTCTTCCAATTGCGACACAACACTCACACACCTGCTCAATTCATTATTTCCCGTCAATCACTGACCAACAAGTTCTGTCAACTGAAATGACTGACTGAGAGTCATATGTCCTACTGCGTCCTCCAAACACCATTGAAGAATGAAAGCATTATAACTATCACTGACAGCCTGGACACTGACCTGCGTAATTCTCGGAGGACGTTCATACACCAGTCAGACATTGAAAAAGTGAAGCTCTTTGGATAGTATCAGAGATAATAGGTACTGCAGATGTTAGTGTCCAATAAAGCTGAGTAGAATTGTGAGTTCAGGTTGTGGATCCTACGAAGCATAAAAAAACAGGAGAGGTCCTTTGCAGGTCTGGGAGAGAGAGGCTCTGAGCTGGGGTAGGCTTGATTGTAGTGCCTGGAGATGCAGGCGCATTGCTGCAAGTGTGTTTCAGGAGTCGCAGGGAGAAACACTTCTCAAGGGTCTCAATGTTCTGAATGTAGATATTGTCACGGTTGGGGCCACATTGGGAAGGCTTGAATGTGGACTGTAGTCCATTGGGGATGATCTGGTTCCGTAGGCAGGTACTAAGAAAGGTGATGTGGCTGTGGTACCTGGTTTGCTTCAGGACATGGTCGAGCAGTTTCAAGGCCGAAGAGATTATGAGAGAGTTGCAGTGGGAGCGAGATCCCCTGAGGTTTGTCCGGAGGGAGGAGGGTAACTTCTTCGGGGTAGGCATCCTTAAAAGAGGCTTCGCAGTGGGGTTAAAATTGTATCAGAGATAATAGGTACTGCAGATGATTGTGAGTTCAGGTTGTGGATCCTACGAAGAATAAAAAACAGGAGAGGTCATTTGCAGGTCTGGGAGAGGGAGGCTCTGAGCTGGGGTAGGCTTGATTGTAGTGCCTGGAGATGCCGGCGCATTGCTGCAAGTGTGGTTGTGAGTTCAGGTTTTTCTGATGAAGGGTCTAGGCCCGAAACGTCAAGCTTTCCTGCTCCTATGATGCTGCTTGGCCTGCTGTGTTCATCCAGCTCCACACCTTGTTATCTCTTTGGATGGTAGTTTACAGCAGCATAATTTGCCGTGCTGTCAAGTCAACATAGGTATTATGATGATCCCAGTTGATATTAATATTGGACAAGTCAGATCGCTAAATAAAATTTGGTTTGATCGATCACATATTTAACTTTCGCAATTGGCTAATGTAGCGCTTAGTCACTGAAACATATTCAAACAAGGTTACAAATGTACATTAACCAAATTATAACATTATTACAGAAAAGAAATAAAAACAAAGCTATATATAGGACACTAAGAAAGATCTTAACACAAACAATAAAACAAATTTTAACCTATTTCACAAAACCATCTTTTTGCGGGTATTCAACTTTCAAGAGGTATCAACTCTAAATTCTTTAATCAACTCCAATCCTTTTTTGAAATGCACCAGGCTCTCGGGGTATATACTCCAGTGAACTGCCAGAGGAAGGGGTGGAGGCTGGTATAATTACAACATTTAAAAGGCATCCGAATGGGTACGTGAACAGGAAGGGTTTAGAGGAAAGTGGGCCAAATGCTGGCAAATGGGACTGGATTAATTTAGGCTATCTGGTCGGCATGGACAAGTTGGACTGAAGAGTCTGTTTCTATGCTGTGTAGCTCTATGACTCTGACTTGGTATATAAACTTGTTCTTTTTTATGTCACAAATGGTTCGTTTCCAACTACCTTGAATTGGTGATCTCTGATTCTCAACACTTAGGCTAATGGAAACAGATTATCTCAACTTACTCTTTCTACTTGTCTCATGATTTTGAACATCTCTACTCTTCTCTAAAGAATGCAACCCCAGCTTCTATTTAAAAAAAGTTCCTCATCTCCAGAACAATTCTTATGACTTTTTTGCTGCATCTCCTCTAAGGCCTTCACATCCTTTCTAAAGTATGGTGTCCAGAATTGGAAACAATGTTCCAGTTGAGGCCAAATCAGAGTTTAACAAAAGCTCATCCAAAATATCTTCTACTTGTATTCCATGCCTCTATTTATAATGTCCATGATCAAATCTGCCTTTCTAACCACTTTGTCTAGCTGACCTGCCACCTTCAACTATTTGTGCATGCATATCATCATTGAATCCCTACAATGTGGGAGCAGGCCATTCAGCCCATTAAGTCCACACCGACCCTCCAAAGAGCATCCCACCCAGACCCACACTCGCTCCATCCCTTAAACCTGCATCTCCCATGGCTAATTCATCTAACCTGCACATCCCTGGACTCTATGGGCAATTTAGCATGGCCAATCCACCTGCCCTGCACATCTTTACACTGTGGAAAGAAATGGGAGCACCCAGGGGAAACCCAAGCAGACACAGGGAGAATGTACAATTCCACACAGGTATTGGAAGCAAACCCAGGTCCCTGGCATTGTGAGACAGCAATGTTAACCATTGAGTCACCGTGCCACCCCATCTCCAGGTCTTGCTATCCCTGTGCCCCTTTTAGAATTGTGTCTTCGCTTTAGATTGACTTTCTTCATTCTTTCATTAGAATACATCACTTCACTGTGTTATTTCATCTTCCACATGTCTACTGTATTCATTAGTCTATACCCTCTTGATATCTATCACTTTGCTCCTGACAGCGCAGAGTCCTTCCACTTATTGTGTCAGCTGTAATTGGGACTAGCTGAATTTCTCTTGCAGGGAACTGGCACAGACACTAAGGAATTGCATGTCTTCATTCCAGTCCCTAACCATTCTAAGATTCAATGACCTTCAGGCAGATTCTTCAGCCAGAGGGTGGTGAATCTGTGGGATTCATTGCCACAAAGAGCTGTGGAAGCAAACTTATTGAGTGCATTTAAAACAGAGACAGTTTGGAACCAATTGGATCTTGTTGACTGTGAAGTCAGTGATTGGGGTTATTAACTTGGACCAATTAGGAAAGCCCAGGCTGACCAATGTAACCAGGGGATTTAGCATCACCCCTGTTCAAGGATGGGCTCTGGGCTCTGGGCTCTGGGCTCTGCTTTTTTTTCCAGATAGGTTCTTGATTAGGGCATCAAAGGTTATGCAAAGAAGGCAGGAGATTCGGGCTGAGAAACAAATCAGATGGCAGAGCAGACTTGAGAGGGTGAATGGCCTAACTCTGCCTCTATATCTTATAGTCTTATGGACATCTGATTCCACTGTTACACAATTCTGATAAGTTTTTTCATTGTAAGGCATTGAGCAGTTTCCTGAATGTAATGTGTCTAATCTGACATTGAAAGTGCCTGGCTTTAAAGGGCTTGAGAGAATACCTCTAGCAAAGCCCTATGCAATTAAAGTGGACAATATTGATTTTTAATATTTTCACATCTATGTATTAATCTGTTGGTTAGATTTTGGCATACTTGTATTTACTGTCTTTTGTACATTTGTCTCTTGCAGTTTCATTCCTAGCGTTATTGCAAGATGCATGTATTTCTTTGGTTTTAAATTATTGGTGTATTAAAATGCTGTGTTTATATATTGATATAATTGTGTATTGTTATTCTGTTTAATATTTGCTACTTTTACACTTTTTGCTAACTTTAATTTTATAACAACATCCTTGAACCATTGATCTACTTAATTTTATAAACACTTGCTATTTTCAGTGAGGAAACACTTTCATGCTTTGTCAATGTTGTATTATGCTGAAGAGCCAAGGTGGTGTTTTGACACCAGATCTTTGGTATTCGTTAACAACATTTAAATTTAATTTAACGTAAAATATTCCAGCATTGTACATGTTTAGGCGACATCGGGTTACTATCACTTTTATCAGTGGTCTTTGCTCATCTCATTTGTTACTAGCAATACTTATTTTCAGTAGGTACACGAATAAGGAAATTGTCACTAATGATGAAAAATTTCAGCCCACTATTCTGGGAGAACTAATGAGTGAAAGGATCTTGATGGTGCCTGCCAAATATTGATGTTTTACAATGAACTGTAACATGTACCTACTGCATGAGAAATTTATAATGCAGTATAAAACATGCAGGAACAAAATGCACATAATCACAGAGCAAATGACATCCTGTCAGAGAAAAAACAAACATTGTGTAAGCAAGGATATTGTAAGAATTACACACCCTCTCTATTGTTGTAAGTGAAAGAATTATAAAATCCCTACAGTGTGGAAGCAGGCCATTCAGCCCTGTCAAGTCCTTACCGACCCTCCGAAGAGCATCTGACCCAGGTCCACCCACCCCACCCCACCCAAAAATCCTGAATTTCCTATGGCTAACCTACTTGGCCTGCACATCCTTGAGCACTATGGGCAATGTAGCATGGCCAATCGACCTAACCTGCAGATCTTTGGACTGTAGGAGGAAGCCAGAGCACCCGGCAAGATCCCGTGCAGACACGGAGAGAATGTGCAGACTCCAAACAGACATGAGATGGAGGTGCTAGTGTTGGACTGGGGTGGACAAAGTAAGAAGTCACACGACACCAACAGGTTTATTTAAAAATCATCAAGCTTACCTGGAATTTTCTTGCCATTATCTATATATTCTGTGCCTGTGCGCCTCCCTCCACTTTACCAGGCGAAGGAGCAGCACTCTGAAAGCTTGTGGTTTTAAATAAACCTCTTGGACTATAACTCGGTGTTGTGTGACTTCTGACTTCACACAGACAGTCGCCCAAGGGTGGAATCAAACTTGGATCCCTGGCAGTGTGAGGCAGCAGTGCTAACCGCTGAGACACCGCACCTCACCAGCGATGGTATACTATCATTGAACTTCCATTTGGAATTTAAAGTCTACACACTGATTAATATTTTTCATTTGATGAATTCATGATGCATGGAATTGAAGAGTTCTGCTTCTATGAAGATCTCTCCACTGGATTTTTCTTTTCCCGACATCTATCACTACATTGCTGTTCAAAGTAGTTCTTTATTCATAATGTACATTGAGCCTTTATCTGAAAAAAGTGATTAACTGCTACAAGTGTTTTCTTTAGTATAAAAAATAATTTTAGATTCCTTAGTGTTCAAGAAAGATCTACTTTAACTTCTCAGGTTGGATAATTCCAGCTTTCTCCACCTTTACATATGGTTACAAGCAAAAACAAAGCTGTTGGAAAAGCTCAGCAGGTCTGGCAGCATCTGTGAAGAAAAAATCAGAGTTAACGTTTCGGGTCTGGTGAGCCTTCCTCAGAGTGTACAGTGTGGTAACTCTGCTAGGTATGAGCCATAAGCTAAGCTAAAATCTTTCTAAGATCTGTTCTTCTGTATAAAGCTCAATCATAATCGTCAGTGTAAGTTACCAGACTATAATTGTCACACAATAACAAACCCTTCCTCTCATTCTTTCTCAGGCTCCTGCATTTCCCAATAGGGAACACTGAATAAAGATCGACAATGGGAACACAGTCAAATTTCCCCTTCCCTTCTCCAAGCTCTTCCTTTTAAGAATACTTGGATCAAAGGAGTGATGTGCTTGATGCTTGTTTTCCTTCATATCAATGCTCAAAATGATAGAATCCAACTTGTTACAATAGATGGAGTTTCCAGACATTCCACTGGTTAAAAGCAATATTTTTTTCAAGCATGCTGTGTCAGCTCCATATTAAATATTAACTTCAGAAAATGTAAATGTTCAATGTTAGAAAGTCAAGATAAAAATAAAATATTGGAATTCCATACAGATGTGTTCCATATCTTCTTATATCAGTGGCAGTTAAAGCTTCTGATAGGAACTCCCTGATAGCTTACCGGATAGCGAGTTGAACGTTGTTGGCCTTCATACACGTGCATGTTTTCTGACGTTGGTCCTGTTCTGGTCAGTAGCTCTATCTGTCCCACCATCCATGCTGAAGATTGTTTGTATCGGCCTACTCCAGTGGGGCATTGTCTTCTGCCAAACCAACACAGGCTCGACGGACCAAATGGTCTCTTTCTGCATTGAAATAACACCAAAAGTACCGCACAAGCTGGAAATCTGAAAAGAAAACAGCACAGGACACAGTCAAAAGGTCGAGCAGCTTTTGTGGAGAGAGACAGAAAGAAAAACAAAGTTAACATTTCAAGTTGAACACACCTTCTTCAGAACTGAAAGAAGGTAGATAGTTTATCCTGTCAAAAGGTTATATGTGCGTGTGTGTGTGTGTGTGTGTGTCTCTGTATCTCTGTGTGGGTGTGTGTATGGTGTTTGTGTACGTCTTTGTCTGTGTGTGTCTGTGTGTCTCTGTGTGGGTGTGTGTCTGTGTCCGTGTGTCAGTGTGTGTGGTGTGGCAGGAAAAAAACAAAAGGGAAGACCTGGGATATAGCAGGGTGGGAAAAATTAAATGGCAAAAAATGTCAATAAACAAAAGACAAAGAATTGGTGATGGTTGTAGTGAAAAAAGCCAGGAATTTTCCATTTTAAAACCAGGGTGGCATTAATTGTGGTAGAGATCATTATTGTGAAAGGGTATTGGGAACCTGGGGAAGGGATAAAAGGTACTGCAGATGCTGGAGAATCCGAGATAACAAGCATGGGGCTGGATGAACACAGCAGGTCAAGCAGCATCATAGGAGCAGGAAAACTTGACG
>JAHRHZ010000094.1:4334720-4355406 GCA_024137785.1 Ginglymostoma cirratum | reverse complement strand
CTTCATCAGAAAATCATTTTCTGATGAAGGGTTTAGGCCCGAATCGTCAAGTTTTCCTGCTCCTATGATGCTGCTTGACCTGCTGTGTTCATCCAGCCCCATGTTTGTTATCTAGGAACCTGGAGAAACTTTTTTTTAAATTTTTCGCAAAGTGTGGGCATCTCTGGCTAGACCAGCATTTAATGCCCATCCCTAATTGCCCAGAGTCAGCCACATTGCTGTGGGTCTGGAGTCACGTGTAGTTACATGAAGTTCTGGGGAAGGCTCACTGGACCCGAAACGTTAACTCTGATTTCTTTCCACAGATACTGCCAGATCTGCTGAGTTTTTCCGGCAATCTCTGTTTTTGCTGCAGTGTCGTGTCTGGCCTCTCCAACTCAGTGGGCCATTCCCCTGTCTTCTTCCTCTTTTTGACAGTTATCCTGGTCTGTCCCAGAATCCTCACCATCACAGCTTGCTCAAAGCCTTCCTCTTGCTTCTGCATTCTTCCTCTGGCAACACTGCCTCACATTTGGATGATGCGGATTACGCAGGGGTCAGCACACACTGCTGTGTTGTAGACATTCTGTCTAGTGCGCTCTACAACGTACTGCCTAATGAGTCGAGGCATTGGACCCTCCTTTTGAGGGCGCCTGGGTCTGCTTTACATTGCACGTTGTGGAAACATGTGCAAAGTTGTACCTTTCTTCATCTCATTTCTGAGAAATATCACTAGCCTTATTGGCCACCAACCATCTCTGTACGCACTGAGAGGCATTGAAAGGTGTTGGTGCCTGTGAGTGGTCCAGGACAACAAATCATGACAGCTCCTTGGCTACCTTGCGCAGACCTGCATTATCTGATTAACGTGGTCGCAGACAGTCTGTCCATTGAGGGAATCGAACCCTTTACTATTGATGAGTGCTGCCAGTTGATGCCAGGGTGTTCTAATTACCTTGTGGGTACAATCGTTTGCACCCTGCATCTGAAGGAACCCAACAATGGCAAATGGGCCAACTGCCCTGGCCAGTTTTTTCTCAGCACCCCAGGAAAAACTAATAAATCAATGCGCACTTATGGAGAGATCATCGGTAACTTCTAATTGAAAAAGTTTGAGCCAACCGAGGGGAATCTATCTCAACCAATTTCACTCCACCAAGCTCTGGCCTGAGCCTTTTACTACTATCAATGGTAACTGCACCACTTTCTTTTCAGAAAAGAATGGAACTGAAGCCTTAACCTGCAATGGTTCCCTGGCGAATATTCTCAATCAGGCCAAGGTCTTGCACAAGCTTAAGGTTGGGAGTCCAGACCGAATCTTGTTAATGTCTGGGTCTGCAATCACTGATACAGATGCTCAGGTACAGACTTCCATTAGAACCAGGTGACCATTCAACCAGATATTTATATTGATTAATTCTGATTTGGATGTTACTATGCAATTTAACTGTTCCAAACTGGAGGTAGGTGGACTTTACAGGGTGCCCACCCTCCTGGAGACCGGCCTACGTGTTCTCTTACTCAAATCAGGCCTTGCAGGACTCCTTCGCTGTCTTGAGTCCGTACAACTTGCCAGCCCGGGTCCTGAAGAACATTTTAGCCGTATGGCCGAGGCTCGGTTTTGTTTTGAGGTTTTGCTATGGGCTGACCTAGAGTCCCTCTCCTCTGGATATTTCCTGCTTGAGGTTCTGTGATTGCCTACACTCAAATGATGTTCCCCAAGCTTAGTCAGACAAGTGAGGGTGTCCACTTCCATTGGGATACCCTGTAGCTCACACGCTCCACTTCCCACAGCTTCTAATGACAGAGGCAGTTGTAGTGCCTGTTTGAAACTCATTTGGGCTTCAGCTAGTAGGTGCTTGTGCACAATTATGTCATTAATCCCACATATCAAATAGTTTCTCAGCATCTCATTCAGGGTTAACCCAAAATCACATGCATCTGCCAGCCTTCTTAATCTCATCAAAAATCCTGATACAAATTCCCCTGCCGAGCTGCCGAATAAAAGCAATAGCGTCTCGGAATTAGAGGAGGCTTGTAAAATTCCTTAATTAAATCCATTAACTACTTAAAGGTTTTGGTATCTGGTGCCACAGAGAAAGTCAGGGTCCTAATAACCAAAAATGCTGCGGGTCCACAAGGAATCAGAAGAATTACATGTTGCTTTTTATCTGTCACAATGTCATTTGCCCAGCGAAAAACAACACATTTTTTCCTAATACTGGGACCGGTCTTCGACAGCAGGAACAAACGTGTCAAGCTTCCCAACTAAAGGCATGGTACCAGAAATGCTTACCCGAACTCAAAGATGGGTTTTGCCAGTGAAGTGTACTGTTTTCTCTCATCGCTACTGAAATAACTCCATGGAGGCCAGTATCCAACATCAAGTCACCCTTTATTTACACGTACACTGTACATGGACTTTGATCAGTTAGCTCACAGCCTGTCCCTAGAATGAGGAGAATCCTTGAAACTTCTGTTTAGATCCCTGATTGGCCCCACGTTAACATCCCCATACTCATACTGAAAGAGATCCATCTGGTCAACATTGTTCTAAGCACTACAACTGCCTTGATAATTTTTGACATTGGTTCCTTTAGAGCCTCAGGGGGACCAGAAGAATAGCAGAATGGAACTGTGCCATTGTTCTTTTGCTTTCAAGTGATCTATGAAAACATTAGATGAAAGCACACAGTCATATTACTGGTACTTTTCACTTCTACTGGTCTTTCCCATGAAGTCTGGTGTCATTCCTTCACAGTCTCGCATTTGGCCACATCCCCAACCAGCATGCGCTCCAGAGAAATTGGCATTGCTTTGTGACTTCAGAGGCCAGATTGTGGGCAGCATCAGAAATGGATAGAGGTGTTGAATATTGCTGGATTTCTTTCATGCATCCCAGTACCATACCCCCACCCCTCCCCCCCAAGCCCAGCACAACTGCTTGACTTCACCCATGATACATAAAAAAGTAGAAAATAGTGTGATTTGGTCAGATTGAGTAAGTGGGCAAATGCATGGCAGAAGCAGCATCATGGGGATAAATGTGAGGTTATACAATTTGGTTGCAAAACAGGAATGCAGTTTATTACTTGGTTGGCGAATGATTTAGAAAGAGGAGGTGCAAAGAGTTTCCTTGTTCACCAGTCACTGATAGTAAGCGTTTAGGTGCAGCAGGTGGGGAAGATGGCAAATGGTATGTTGGCCTTCATAGGCAGAAGAATGTCTGGCAGCATTTTTGTAGGCCCTTGATGAGATCACACCTGGATATTGTGTGCAGTTCAGGTCTCCATATCATAGAATCTCTACAGTGTGGAAATAGGCCATTTGGCCCAACAAGTCCACACCGACTCTCCGAAGACACTGACATATCTGAGGAGCGATGTTCTGGCTATGAGGGGAGTGCAGTTACAGTTTACCAGACTGGTTCCTGAGACAGCAGGACTTATATATGAAGAGACACTAGATTGGTTAGGACTCTGTTCACTGGGGCTTAGAAGAATGAGGGGCGATCTCATAGAAACCTTTAAAATTCTAATAGGATTAGACAGGGTAATGCAGGAAGGATGTTCCCAATGACTGGGGAGTTCAGCATCAGGAGTCATAGTTTAAAGAATTAGGCATTTGGGACTGAGGCGAGGAGAAATTTCTTCACCCAGACAGTGGTAAGCCTGCCATGGAAAGTGGTTGAGGCCAAACAATGAGTGTTTCAAACAGGAGTTAGCCACTAAGGGATCAAAGGGAGAAAGCAGGAATGGGGTATTGAGTTGAATGATCAGTTGAGTGGTGGAGCAGGCTCAAAGGGCTGAATGGCCTACTCCTTTCAAACCACAGTCAGACCCATTGACTTTTTCATATTATTGTCCATAGAGTAAGCCTACAACCAACAGAAGGCCAACAGATTTATAGAAACTTAGTTTATTCTTTTCCACGCTCTTGGAGAAGTGTGAAACATTGGCTAGTCTCCAATTCCCTAACACGATCTGCATATCGAAGGAAGATTGTAAAATCATGTTTCTAAAAGCACTGCTTACTCCTCTCTGACTTTCTTGAGCAGCCGCTTTCCCCTCCCCCTCATGCTATATTTTTCTCAATTGTTACTTCAGCTCCATTTTCTACTCAAATACCTTTAATTTTTATAGCAATAGTGTACCTCTGGTCCTCACCTAACATCCCACCAGCATCCATATCCAAAGGATCATGAGCCAGCATTTCTGCCACTACCAGACACATATTCCCCTCTCCTCCCTTGTCAGCCTTCCACAGGGATTGTTCCCTCTGGGACACCCTGGTCCACTCCTAACAGTCCCCCACAGACCCACGGCACATTGCCTTGCAATCGCAGAAGGTATAACAGCTGCCTATTTGCTTCCTCCCTGCTCACTACTCAAGGGCGCAACTCTTATCTTCCAGGTGAAGCAGTGCTTTACCTGCAATTCCCACAATTTAGTCTACTGCATTCGCTGCTCACAACGTGGTCTCCTCTACATTGGGGAAATGAAGCGTAGACTGAGTGACCACTTCACAGAACATCTACGCTCTGTCTGCAAAAATAGCCCTCAGCTTCTGCCTGCAACTTCAACACCCTACACATTCCCTGGCCTGATCTCATCCATAGACCCTCAAACATCCCACCTAAACATATTCCACTATAACCCACCTAGTCTACACATCCCTGAACACAATGGGCAATTTAGCACGGCCAATCCACCTATCGTGCACATCTGTGGACTGTGGGAGGAAACCAGAGCACCCGGAGGAAACCCACAGAGACACAGGGAGGATGTGCAAACTCCACACAGTCGCACAAAGCCAGATTCCTGGCACTGTGAGGCAACAGTGTCAATCACTGAGCCACTACGCCTCCTAGAAGAACAAGGCTTCATTTTTCCAGGTTGGGAACCCTGTAACCTTCTGGATTTAATATCCAGTTCAATAATTTTGGGGCCTGAACACCTTCTGCCATGACCTTATCCCAACACCCACACAGCAGGCCTTGTTAACACATGGGCTGTTCCCACAATCAATCCATTGTCAGCCACTAATGGTCCCTACTAGCAGCTGTTCGTTCTCCCAGGCTGTCCTTTACCCATTCCTTTGTCTGTCAATCTGCTTTTCTCTCTCTCTCTGGACTCTATTTCCACATATTGTTCGCTCTTACCCCCACCGTCCCGCTCTTACCCCCAACCCCGTCACAGTCTTCAGTGTAAATACTAACCCTTCCCTAGCTAAAAACAGCTCTGAAGAAGGGTCACTAGACCCGCAATGTTCACTTCGATTTCTCTCCACTGATGGCTGGGCTTTTCCAGCAATCTCTGTTTTTGTTTTTAATTTTGATCAACCTTTCGAACTTTAGACTTTCCCAATTTCTCTCCCAGCCTGCATTGCAACTAGTTGTTCTAATTTTCCTCATTCCATGGACGTTAGTGTTATTTTGGTGCCAGCAAGGACTGTTACGTGAGAATGCCCTTTCCATTTACTAGAACTCTCCAACTCACCTTAAAATCTGAACCCATCCCTCTTGTATAGCAATGCAGCTGAAAGTTCACTTACTCAATGCTCGCCATAATCTGTCCAATGCGAGACCAAGAGAAGGGTCTAGGCCCAAAACGTCAGCTTTCCTGCTCCTGTGATGCTGCTTGGCCTGCTGTGTTCATCCAGCTCTACGCCTTGTTATCTCTTAATCCAGAGGTGACCATCTCTTTGTTGGTACCTTGTTCAGGCTGCTGTAATTCATTAGCTGGGTATCAACAAAGGCATTCCATTTGCCTTATACAGCCTGGTCTCCGTCTTCCTGCAAATAATGTTGATTTGTGAAAAATGCATATCTATCGAATAGGTCAGGGGTAAAAACAGAAACTCCACAGCCAAACATTGCAGCCCGAGTAGTTTGGAATCCCAGATTTAAAAGATGGGTGTAAAATGCAGTTTCTCAAACCCCAAATCGTCATGTAACATATTTTCATGTTGCTGCCTTGAAATACTGGGCATCTATATTTTCTTCAGCATTCTCAGCACGAGGCTGGAAAAAGTGGAATTTGGAAAACATGTCTCGCTGAGGTTACATTGTATTTTGTGTGTCCTCACAGGTTGCCTGCTCCTATGTGGGTTGGGGGTGGGGGGGCGGAGTTGGTGGTGCTCCTGCCTTTGCCATCACAAGTGTGACTTCACAGACAGAACTGTGCTCCCAAAACACTCTGTGAGTTAAGCAGAAATCCGAAAAACTAGGTCGTTGGATCAACAGCATTTTTCAATCATCACTCCAACTCTCACTGTGCTCAGTAGGTTTGCATGGGGAACACATGCCAATTATTACAGACAATTGATTTCATGAATTGCTCAGATATAATTTCACAGGCAATGGCCACATGCACTGTAATACAGCCAGCACTGTATCAGGGCCATATTATCAATGCAGAGCCTCATATGCTAGGTATCCCTCATCCAGCACTTGTTTCAACTTCTCAAGAATTCCTGCAGATTCATGAGGCCTGACTTATTACTTCTGAAGCCACATTTCTTTTTCTTTGTGGTCTCTGGCAATTTCACATTAACATTGATAGTCTTGAGGGCATTTTATAGCCACTAATTCAGTTCTGGATTCACATTTGGATAATTTGTCTGATTTTAGGATCACTTAAGTTGACCCCCGCTAACCTCCCCAAACCCCTCCTAATTTTCGGGCACTGGAGTTATCTGTGTGGGACTCTTGAAAATGTTAATTCTAATGTGTGTAATATGTTTGTGCTGTTATTCCCACACAATCTGAATAGTTTATGATAGTAATCTGTGCATTAGAGTGTGCCTTGAGGAGGAGTCATGCAATGTTGTAATTAAGACCAGACTTCTACCAATGTGTGTGACCTCCAGTTTAAGCAAGTACTCTAAATGTCATAAAATTCAGAATTAAAATAAGGTGACAAACAGTAAGAAAATGTGATTATTTACTGAAGGTGAAGTTGAAGCAGTTGTGTTTGACACCTCAAAAAGCAGCTATCTGTTTCTGCTTTGTTTATACAAATAATGAGGAGTAGGTCAATCAGACTTTGCGTCTGCTCCAGTGTTTAATAAAATCACAAACAATCTGATTTTCACCTCAAAGATATTCACACTTACCCTTGCTAGCTCTTTACCCTTTCACATTCCTGCCTTAAATATATCTAAGGACTCTGTTCACCACCTTTTCAGGAAGCGATCCAAAGATTACAACAATCTGTGAGGAATATGCTTGCCTCATCCTTGTTTTAACTCCCCTTATGTTTAAACCATGGCCCCCGTTCTAAATTCTCACCCACAAGATGAAGTGTCCTCTTGACATCAGTGGAGCAGGGATGACCAGCGTACCAGGAATGGGGACGGTTGCTAGGATGGGGACTGGTGTAGGTACTCAGCAGCTTGCAAGCCCAGTCAAACCACATATGGTAGGCCCCTGCACTGATCTACTGCAGGCCCTTGATAAAACGACTGAATAATTGTAAGATAATGTAACTTTTTTCCATTTATTTCTCTATTTTGTATCTAAAATTTGTACCTAGGTGTTTTGTACCTAAGAGGGTGCCATGTGGGACGACTGTGTAAACTTTTCACTGTACTCCTATATTTGAGTGCACATGACAATAAACCAAATTCTGGTTTTAATTCATATCAAGAGCCCTCAGGATTTTATGTGAATCAATCAAGTCACCTCTTAGTAATCTAAAATCCAGCAAATAAAGGCATAGTCTGTCTGAGCATTCCACATTAGATATACTGCCCTTTCCAGGTATTAGTCTGGTAAACATTCTTTGAAAAGGTTCCAATGCATTTACAACCTTTCTTAAAAGAGATACCAATACTGTACAAAGTACTCCCAATGGGGTCTCACCGGTGCCCTATATCACTGAAGCATAATTTCATGCTTTTAATTGTGGTGAATTGTGAAGATGACATGAGAAAGTCACTCTGAGCTAAGGCAAGCGGGGTGCCATAAATTTCACTCGACAAAAACACTTGAACAGAACATGAGAAAGAAATCCTCCCATTATTTCCTTCGAGCCAATTTTTCACTCTCAGATATTAAAGCCGTTGTAATGTTAATTTAAATCAAAAACTAAGCTTGTTTGTCTGTGTGTCTCAAAGCATTATGAATTGAAAAATTATCAACATTACCGCACATGGACTATTGGATAATGACGACAACTGCTATGTTGTGTTTGACAAACTCAGCTCATTAAGAATAACAACTCCTATGTTGTGTTTGACAAACTCACTGCATTTCAGAACTCACATCAAAGATACTTTTGATGTGCAGTCACTGTTGCTTTGAGATGAATTGGCCAGTTTTTCCTGTTTGGAGATGTTCATTCAAGGATGAATGTTATTCAGCATACTGGAGATATCACTGCTGTTTGAAAAAGGGTAAGAAAATTATACTTCAGTAAGGTACTTTCCAAAATGTGAACTTAATTGCATATTATGGAAAGTAATTTGGAATGGGGTGAAGGTTGATCCATTCCCAGCAGTCTGGTGGTAGAGAATTCCATAGGTTCACAGCTCTCTGAGTGAAGAAATTCTTCCTCATCTCAGTCCTAAATAATGGATAAGCCATCCAGTACTGATATGAGGAAGAATTTCTTCACTCAGAGAGTTGTGAACTTGTGGAAATTCTTTATCACATAAAGCTGCTGGGGCCAGTTCGTTAGATATGTTCAAGAGGGAGCTGGATGTGGCTCTTTCTGCTAAAGGGATTAACGGGTATGGAGACAAAGCAGGACACAGAAATTGCATGATCTGCCATGACCGTACTGAATGGTGGAGTAAACTCTAAGGGCTGAATGGCCTACTCTTGCCCTTATTTTCTATGTTTCTGTATTTAAAAGTTAAAGCCTGCTCAGAGTCTTAGCGTCATATAGTCATACAGCACAGAAACAGATCCATCGATCCAACCAGTCCATTCCAAACATAATCCCAAACTAAACTAGCCCCACCTGCCTGCTCCTGGCCCATATCCCTCCAAACCTTTCCTATTCATGTGCTCCCCCAACTGTCTTTTAAACATTGTAATTGTACCCACATCTGCCACTTCCTCAGGAAGTTCATTCCACACACGAACCACCCTCAGTGTAAATAATTGCCCCTCATGTATTTTTTAAATTTCTCTCCTCTTACTTTAAAAACGTGCCCCTTAGTCTTAAAATCCCCCATCCTAGGGAAAAGACAACTTCCATTAAGTCCATCTATACCCCTCATAATTTTATGAACTTCTACAAGGACACCTCTCAACAGAACTTAGTTCCAGTTATGGGTCATTTAAGCCCTTGAGTCTGTTTTGCCATTCAGTGAGATCATAGCTGATTTGCAACTTAAAATGCACATATTATCTATAGCCATTTGCCAGGCCACAACTTTAGTCAACTCTTCAGAAAATTTAATCAGACTCATCAGGCTTGACCTACCATCAGCAAATTCATGTCAGATGTCCGATTCTGTGCTGTATGACTACGACTCTCTCCAATCAACTGAAATTTTTAAGTTGCTCAGTCAACCTGTCCTTATTGAAGGAGTCTATTCATTTCTTGATGAGTTATTTGACTAACTGGTCCATAATTCTCTCATTTCCATCCCTCACCTTTCTTAAATAGCTAACTTTTAAAAAAAACAAAAGAAGTGTGTATGCTGTAAATCAGAAACAAAAACAGAAATTGCTGGAAAAGCTCAGCCGGTCTGGCAGCATCTGTGGAGAGAAATCAGAGTTAACACTTCAGGTCCAGAACGGTTCTGAGGAAGGGTCACTGAACCCAAAACGTTAACTCTAAGTTCTCTCCACAGATTCTGCCAGGCCTGCTGAGCTTTTCCAGCAATTTCATATTTTGTTTCTTAAAGAGTTGTTTGACATAGGCAAGAGATCAAGAGAATTTGAATGATTGTGGAACACCTTTCATGTTCTCTCCGATTTCCTTTAAAGTCCTGTGTTGGTAACCATCTCATTTTGGCTGTTTGTTGCTTTTTAGCATCGTTACTTTTTTCAGCATTGCTAATTTGCATGTGTTTATTCCATGAGTCTCCACGTCTGATTCAAAACCATCCCCTTGGAATGTTAACACTGCCCTCTACTATAAGTGCTGATCCGAAGATTCAACATGTTTAATTGCCCATTATTTCGTCATTTTCATTGACATGATCAACCTTGTCCATTTTCAAGGGGCCCATGTTACTCCCAACTGGTATACATTTCCGAAAATAATTACAAAAAAGAAGACTTCATTTTGACATCCCTTTGAAGTTTCTTTTCCAACACTCTTCTTGGAACCTTTTTTTTAATTCATTCATGGGATGAGGGTGTCATATTTATTGTCCATCCCTAGTTGCCCAGGGGGCAGTTAAGAGTCAATCACGTTGCTGTGCGTCTGGAGTCACATGTAGGCCCTACCAGGTAAGGATGGCAGTTTTCTTCCCTAAAGGACTTTAGTGAACCAGATGGGTTTTTCCAACAATCGACAATGGAATCATGGTCATCATTAGACTCTTAATCCCAGATATTTATTGAGTTCAAACTCCACCATCTGCCATGGCGGGATTCAAACCCAGGTCCCCAGAACATTACCTGCGTCTCTAGATTAACAGTCCAGTGATACTTCCACTAGGACATTGCCTCCCACCATCACTCTTTACTGCTCTGTGCATCTCTCTTAATCATCAGGTTCTTTTGTGTTGACATGAAATCATGTTACTGACTTCTCAATTTGTGCAACTACTCAAGGATAAAAGCCAACATCTCTGGGAGTAATCAGGTAACCTTTGATTGAATCAGGGGCAGCTTTCATAGCAACTGAATGAAGTCAAACTGTTTGTTTCTGGAAATAATTTGAGGTCTGGTGGTAACCATAGTGATGAACTCAAGAGAGCTAGCAGTGAGACATCTCAGTTCTGATGAGGAAACAATTTGGACAGTGATAACATTCATACATGCATATCACTTTAAAAAGTGAAAGTTACAAGTATACTTAAGAAAAAGCGTGTTTTGTTCTCTGCGCAACTTGTTGCTTTGTTAGCTGGGCAGAACGCTAAATTGTTTGCCAATCTACTGAAAGCATGCTTCTAACTCACACAAAGTAAAAACCAATAGAACTGCAAAAGGTTGTAACTCGGAAACCACAACAGAAATTGCTGGAAAATCTCATCAGGTCTGGCAGCATGTGCGAAGAGAAATCAGAGTAAATGTTTCGGGTCTGGTGACCCTTCCTCACGATGTTCTGAGGAAGGGTCACCAGGTCAGAAACGTTTACTCTGATTTCTCTTCACAGATTCTGCCAGACCTACTGAGCTTTTCCAGCAATTTCTGTTTTTGCTTCTAACTCACACTCGTGAAGACAGTTAGAAGACAGCAGTACAGTTCTTTGTTAAAGTGATCAGTAAGATTTAGGATTCAGGACTTTTAACATTCCGAGTGGAAATATACTTGTTTACAAAGAGAAAAGATTTGCTATATTGTTATTTCTGAAATGGAACCATCTTCATACATTTGTGTATTTTACTGACAAAAACCTTGAAGGATATGTCAAAGTGTTGATACCTAGTTAAAAAGCTATATTTCCTAAATGTTTTCAACAGAATAAGAAAAACAAGTTTGTCTGTCAGGATATTATAGGTTCAAGTCCATTTAAATTAGTGGCAGGAAAGTGCACAGGTTCTACAAGAGCAGCGAAACCTCCCTAAGAAATATCCTCAAAGTGCTCTGCCTACGCATTGCTTAATGCCTGGGCACTAAAGACATAAATGTATGCTGATGACTTGTGGCACTGTTAAATACTCATTCTAGAGCAGCTGGGACAGGTCTCTGATTACAGTGGGAAACCAGCAAATCCAGACAGGAGTTTGTGAGCAATGGGATCAGTATTGCATTGACTTAAAACCAAGGAATTTCAATATTGGGAAGGGAAGCCAGTTACATGGCAAACTGTCAATCTCAGTGTAGCTGAGAGATTCAAACCTTTTCCACGTTTCTCGCTTTTTTTCCCCCATTTTAGATTGTGAATTAATATACAGTATGTTGTCAGATACCCCATCAAGTTAATGGCAGTTAAAGATGTTAGAAATCCTACAAGTTTAAACTAAACAAAATCATGAGCTATGTGGTGTGTCTTTAAGATATACTTTATTCTGAAAAATTTCAAAGCACCCTCCCTTGTCATCTAGTCTTTTGAGGTTATGGATTCATAGCGTAGACAACAAAGCTGACTTGTGACTGGGCATGGAATCTATTTCTGGATACCTACCAACTGCTCTGTTACCCATTACTGTCCATGGAAAAGGGAGTTGCCATTTGTGCTCAGTGCCTCTTCCTAGCAGGGTAACTGGAACTAGAAACTAATTCTATGAAGAATTGTGGGCACAAACCTTGATTGTACTGCTAATCAGTACATATTTATAAAGTGTGTGTATTTCAACTTCAATATTTTTCATAAAAAGAGCCAGTTTTTATAGAATCCCTACAGTGTCACAGGCTATTCAGCCCAACAAGTCCACACTGATAACTATCTCACCCAGATCTGCCCCTTATCCTGTAACCTTCCATTTTCCCAATGCTAACCCACATAGCCTGTACACTATGGGACAATTTAGCATGGCCAATCCATCTAACATGCACACCTGTTGGAGAGCAAACCCATGCAGACACAGGGAAGAATGTACAAACTCCACACAGACAGATGCCTGAGGCTGGAATTGAACCCAGGTCCCCAGCACTATGAGGCAGCAGTGCTGATCACTGTGCCACCATGCCACCCTGAAAACATGGCTAGGGACCAACAAATAGATGACAACGCCTTCAACTATTTGTGTGTTGTAAGGCCACTAGGACACCTTCCATCCTTATCAAGAGGGGTGCTAACCTTCTATCCTTTCATACAACACTTCATGAGCATTATAGGTATGTAATCACCTGTCCAGTTTCATTCTATATTTACCCACTGAACTTCTGAACATTTTGATTTAAATAAATATGTGCATTTATTTAGGCTGATCATAACCTCAGGATACCTCAGAAATTATACCTATACCTCCAATGAAGTGACAATGGATGGGATCATCCCCTCCTGAAAAGCATAGGGGAAGATAATTAGGAGATAGCAAGAACTGCAGATGCTGGAGTCAGAGATAACACATTGTGGAGCTGGACAACACAGCAGGCCAGGCAGCATGAGAGGAGCAGGAAAGTTGACGTTTCGGTTTGGGACCCTTCTTTAGAAAAATTAAGCTGGTTGGCATCAGGACAAAACTTGCCACAGGTTCTGGGGCAGGGTAAGCAGCTGACCTTCCTGACCTACTGCCAATTTGAACCCCTTAAGTCTTCAATCAATGACTGCTTAAGGGCATCATTCAGCCTGGGCTACAAAAGCTTTGGTTCCGGGTGATATTAGAAAGAACAAGCCTCTTCCAACTAGGTAAACCAAGTGTGGGCAAGCTGTCAGTCTTAGGAAGAGGGTGGTGGTTGTATAGACACCAGATGGACTACTGCATGCAGTTTTGGGAACCACATTATAGGAAGGATGGAAACACACTGGTGGGCGGAGTCCAGAAATGATTTATAAGAATAGTGCCAGGGTTGAGGACCTTCGATTATAAGGACAGATTGAAGATGGTGGGACTGCTTTTCTTGCAGAGAAGGTTAAGAGGAAATCTGGAAGAGGCTTCAAAATCATAAGCAGGCTGGGTCGAGCAGGTACGGAGAAACTATTCCTGGTTCACAAAAGGAACAAGAGGGGATAGATTTAAAAGAGACCTAAGGAGCAACTTTTTCGCACAGAGTGTTGTGCGTGTATGGAATGAACTGCCAGAGGAGGTGGTGGAGGCTGGTACAATTACAACATTTAAAAGGCATCTGGATGGGGACATGAACAGGAAGAATTTAGAGGGATGTGGGCCAAAAGCTGGCAAATAAGACCAGAATAATTTGGGATAACTGGTCGGCATGGACCAAAGAGTGTGTTTCTGCGCTGGACAGCTCTATGGCTTTAAGACGGCATCGATTTAAAATGAATTACTAAAGAGGCAAGGGTGTTGCGAGAAAAAAAATCATTTTCACACAGAGAATAATTAGTGCACAGCCTGGAAGTGTGGTGAAGGAAAGTTTAATTGATGCATTCAAGAGGATGATTATTTGAATTAAAAATGTACAAAGGTATGGGGGAGAAAAGCTCTTATTAATAATACTCACTTGATAGGCCAGTGTAAGTAGGATGGGCTGAATGGGCTCTTTCTGTGCCTTAAGACTTCTGTAATTTCATCCCTCATCTGCACTAATTCCTACAAGACTTACAAGCTGAATCTAGGGCAGGGGTTGTCCATTGAGATCAATTCCCCCACCAAACAACATCGAGCTTGGAGCTTGGAAGCTATGTATTTCATAACAGTGAAACGATAAGGAAACGTTGACTGGCTTTGAAATATCCATTGGTGCCATTTTTATTGTTAGGGGTAAGCGTGAGTGAGTAGCTCAGGGAATGGAGCAGTCAGAAAGGATGGTGCACCTTCCAACAGAGGAGCACATTAACTCAATCTTGGTGACTCGAGAACCACATTTCAAACTTTGTATATCTTGCTACCAAACAAAGCTAGGGTTGCAATCATCATTCACACTACATAGTGAATAGAGAGCAGAAACCAATAACTTTCAGGTTAGAGGCCACATTGGCACCACAAGAAAAAGACCACTCCTCACAGACAATGATGCTGGGATGACATAATGGAGCCGAACTGTGTGGTGAAACAGAATAAACATTTATAGATATTAACCACCAATTAAATCTATTGAACTCCCACACCTTTCACTGGGGTGGTAGGAACTGCTGATGCTGGAGTCTGAGATAACAAGGTGTGGAGCTGGAGGAACAGAGCAGGCCAAGCAGCATCAGAGGAGCAGGAAAGCTGACGTTTCGGGTCTGGACCTTTCTTCAGAAATGGGGAGCGGAAGAGGGCTCTGAAATGAATAGAGAGTGGGAGGGAGTGGTGTTAGAAGGTGGATAGTGGATAGTGGAGCAGATAGGTGGAGAGGAGACGGACAGGTCAAGGAGGTGGGGATGAAGCCAGTAGGGAGTTGGGATGGGGGTTGGTCAGCGAGGAGGGAGGGACAGATAGGTGGGAGAGAAGACAGACAGGTCAAGGAGGCCTTTCACTAGAGTATTGTGATCCCTCAAATTTTGCACAGTGGTTTACAAAATGTCTTGGGAAATACATATTGCTTTTCATAAGTGGATACCACCAGCTGGTGAGCACATATGTGTACGACTGCTTCTGGAGGTACAAGCTGTGGCATTTGGGTCATTAGTAACATGAAGGATTGTCTCCAGGCAACCAAATTTTAATTGCAATCAAATCACAGTTGATTTAATATTTCCAATGGGTTTTCTTTCTTCCAAAGTAGAGAACACTCAAGCTGGCTGAATTTTCAGGAGCTGGATAAGGCTGTGAAAATAAACATAATTCTCAATGCAGTTACTGAGCTGTGACGTCAAGGAGTCTGAGAGGAAGACTGCCTTTGATTTCAAGTCAAACAAGGGCACTTAGATTGAATGTTCTAAGTGTTTAATATTAACGCTGGAGTTGGCAGGAAGCTTGTGTTTTGGACTGTAATCTTTTGCACTTGAATTTAGTGATAACTGAAGACGTCCATAAGAACTCTTACCAATTGTTATAGATGCCCTATAAGAAGCATTCTATCTGGATGCATCATGGCTTGGTACAGCAACTGCTCTGCCCAGGACCGTAAGAAACTACAGACAGTTTTGAACACAGCCCAGTCCATCACGCAAGTAAACCTGCCATTCATTGACTCCATGTATACTTTTCGCTGCCTTGGAAAAACAGCCAACATAATCAAAACCCCCTCCCACCTCGGTTATAATCTCTTCAAACCTCTTCCATTAGGCAGAAGGTACAAAAACTTGAATACACGTACCAACAGATTCAAGAACAGCTTCTTCCCTGCCATTATTATTAAGTTTCTGACTGGGCCGCTCAAATTTTAAATTTAATGTTGATCTTGCTCTCTGCGCACCTTCTCATGGAATCCCTACAGTGCGGAAATAGGGCCTTCAGCCCAACAAGTCCACACCGAACCTCAGTGCATCCCACTCAGACCATACCCCTATAAACACACCTAAGCTGCACATTACTAAACACTATGGGCAATTTAGCATGGCCAATCCACCTAACCTGCACATCTTTGGACTGTGGGAGGAAACCGGAGCAAACCCACGCAGACACAGGGAGAATGTGCAAACTCCACACAGACACCCAAGGCTGGAATCAAACCTGGGTCCCCGGTGCTGTGAGGCCGCAGTACTAACCAGTGCTTGCCACTGTGCCACCTACAGCTGTAACATTGCATTCTTCACTCTGTTCTATTAGTCAAATGCACTCAGTGTGTTATGATCTGCCTGCGTTGCACGCAGAACAAAACTTTTCACTGTACCTAGGTACATTTGACAATAATAAATTAAATCAATTCAAAGACGTCCCTCAAAGAGCCATTCGATATTCATTGAAAATCTGAGCTCGCTTTGATAAAAAGTATATCCTGTTGATGTATTCCATAATGCAACAGTTTTATTAAGGGAGATATCTTTGCACTTCCTGTTGCCTTTAAGGTTCCTTTTGATTCTATGTTGAATTGCTGTTGTAAAGCAGTCAACTTATATGGACCTCTCGCCTCATGTGACATTATGACTCTCTATTGCTGTCTCAGCTCACTGTTTATACTCATAAATCACTAGAGAGACACACAAATATTTGCTCTCAGTCTGCTTCTAATGTGCCATTCTAAATTATGACAAGGAATAACTAAGGTATACCATTAGCACTACAGATGTCTTTTACAATGTGGACAAAGTAGTATGATACATTCTGCTTGGATGGTTTGAAATATGCAGCAGAAAATTAAAAATAATCAGGGTGATAGAGATATATGAAAGGAATGGTGATGTTACACATCCAACTCAATGGCAGAGGCGAAAGCGTGAAATTAAGGTACAGTCATTTTCACAGCATATTGTCCAATGCACATTGCTTGCTGATGACTCACAATTACATAACCAAGAACCATTCTTAGTTAAATGATATCATTAATTAGGAACAACTTCTTAGAACTACTTTCTCAGTTAGCACAGCTTACCTAAATATCATGATGACTATTTCTGCACAAGGATATAATCAAACCTCAAAATGTTCGATAAAGCTAACATGAACTTGCTAAGAAAGATGTGGGTCATGATTTAGGCTCACCACATTTAACACTGAATCATTAATCTGCACAAATATATTGTGGAAATTAATAGTTATATTTTCAAGTTTCTCTCATGTGATTGAATGCACCAGATATCAAGGTTTTAAAATTAGAAAGCATTTATAATTTCTGGGGTCAGAATTTTGATTCTAGTTACTTGCTCGCTTCTGAAATATGGTGAAATCAGATCTACCATTAAACATACAGATAGCAAGGCTACTGATAGATGAAATGAACTGACATCCAAATAAACAGAGACTTGAAAAATTGAAAGACAAAGATCTATATGCATTGACTGACAGACAAACAGGTAAGGAATGAAAAAGCAAAAGACTGTGAATCAAATGCAGATAGACAGATTGATGGACAAAATGACAAATAAATAGACAGATATGAATAGATACACTAAAAATATGCTCATAACTTTTATAAAATGTTGGCTAAATGCGTACTGAGGTAATTTACCTATCCTATGATAACTGATAGAAAACTTAATCCTTTGCAATGGGAGGGGAGAGGCGACTAGGAAATGGAAGCCCTTACACATTTCAATTCTGTGCAGTGAGAATGAGATGATGTTTCCACAATGATTTCCTTTTAGAGAATGTTCAACTCCATTACACTGTCAACGATTATTCCTTCACTGTTGATTCATAAGCCCACTTTAAATGTACTGTTGTAAATGTATTCTCACAGCAACGTCAGACTGCTTCAAAAATTCCAAAGCTGGTCAACTGTCCAAAATAAATTAAATCTCATTTCGTCGTTCTTTGATCTCTTCCATTTCAATAATGAATCAAAATTATATCCACTCCCACATTAGCAATATTAGACATACACTTAAACACAAAAAAACAGTTTACATAAATTATTCATAATGAATAAGCAGTGAGTTATCACTGATGGTTTTACTTCATTAATTTCCACAGGATATTTTATACCAGTATACAAAGAATGGTGGATGCTGGAAATCTGAAGGATAAACAGAAATTGCTGGAGAAACTCAACAGGTCTGACGGTATCTGCCGATAGAAAGTAGAGTTAACACTTCAGGTCCAGTGACCGCTCTTTAGAACTGTTAACTTTCCTTTCTCTCCAACAATGCTGCCAGATGTTGCTGGAGACCCTCAAGCAGTTTCTATTTTTGTATTCTACACTAGTTCCTGATTTCACTTCATTACATTGGTTTTGATGCAAAAATGCTCAGTATTTTACTGTAAATTAATCTGAAATTAATATTTTTGACCCTCTTTTTTTGACTCTGGTAATTCAAATATTCAAAAGTGGTAAATTTAGGGATTTGAGACTGAGCAGTCAGGTCTTTGCGCAGCTAATGTTTTTTGCTGTCAAACTGCTGCTTGGTGTAAGTGACATTTGGAGCTAAAACACATTTGTAGATAGCATGACATACTAACAACAATTTGTGCAGAATATTGTTATGTGAAAACCTTCATCACTGCGCAGATCTCACAAAATAATTTCACCAATGTTCTCAAAGAAAAGAACAGACAAATCTAGTAAAATTAGACCATAGGTTTTCTTTTACTTAATCATATCTTTTCTCCCTTCGGTGAGTCACATAGCCAAACATTTGCTGACTCTCAACACTGCCAATTATCACTTCCTTTCCTGTTCTCCCTCACACCCCACTGCCGCAGAACATTTACCTTCTAACCTGTTGTCCCAACCTCACCTCACTCCACATTTCCCCATGCTCCAACCCAGCACTGATCTCCCTACCCACTACCATTCTGTGACAATGTGACATTTGTGCAGCAAATGTACACAGTCAGCACATGGGAAAAAAAATTCTTGCCCACACTTTGAAGTTAATCCTCTGAAGTTGATGATGAGGAGAAAAGTGTTTTATTTCCGCAGGATTAACAGGAGTTTTGGCATATTGTTAATGAGCTCCTCAGAGAAATTCCAGGAGTGGTTTTAAATTCTGTTGGATATTTATGTACCTACATTTACATTATATTTTACAGCACAGCAATATGCCCTTTGGTCAAACTGGTCTACGCTGGTGTTTGTACATGAGCCTCCCCCCATTTAACCCCATCAGCATATCCTTCTATTCCTTTCCATCTTGTACTTAGCTAGCTTCCCTTTAAATACATTGACACTATTTACCTACACCATTCCCCATAACCGGAAGTTTCACTGTTTAATCACTGACAAAATCATCACTGGATGTTCCAGTGCATATGTCTCTAATCATCACTGGATGTTCCAGTGCATAGTTCTCACAGCTTCACCAAATTATTACATAAACAGGATGAGACCATCTGGCCCAGAGATAAAAGGTACTGCAGATGCTGGAGAATCCGAGATAACAAGCATGGGGCTGGATGAACACAGCAGGTCAAGCAGCATCATAGCAGCAGGAAAACTTGACGTTTCGGGCCTAAACCCTTCATCAGAAATGGGGGAGGGGAAGAGGATTCTGAAATAAATAGGGAGAGAGGGGGAGGTGGATAGAGGATGGATACAGGAGAGGATAGGTGGAGAGGAGGCAGACAAGTCGAAGAGGCAGGGATGGCGCCAGTAAAGGTGAGTGTAGGTAGGGGGGTAGGGCGGAGATAGGTCAGTCCAGGGAGGACGGACAGGGATGATGTTAGTAGATAGGAGATGGGGGTGTGGCTTGGGGTGAGAGGTAAAACAGGTTAGGGAGGTGGAGATGAGCTGGGCTAGTTTTGGGATGCGGTTGGGGGAGGGGAGATTTTGAAGCTTGTGAAATCCACATTGATGCCATTGGGCTGCAGGGTTCCCAGGCTGAATATGATTTGCTGTTCCTGCAGCCTTCGGGTGGCATCACTGTGGCATTGCAGGAGGCCAAGGATGGACATGTCATCTGAGGAATGGGAGGGGGAGTTGAAATGGTTCGCTACTGGGAGGTGCAGTTGTTTGTTGCGCCCGTCAGGTTCCAAATGAGCAGTGTACCTGATGCCACTCTCTTGCCCTCTCCACATGACCTTGCACATTGTTCTTTTGTAGATAATATTCAAATCACCTCTTCAATGCCTCAAATGAACCTGCTTCCAGCACATTCTCTGGGAGAACATTCCATATCTTAACTACTCACTATACAGAAGAGTCCTTTCGCTGCCATTTCTACTTTTGTCAATGATCTACATTCTGCGCCCTCTCAATTGTGATCCTTCCACCAATTGGAACATATTATCCATATCTGCTCGCTATAGATCCCTCATGGTTTTAAACACCTTGAAATCTCAGCACTATCTTCTCTCCACCAGAGAAAAACAGTCTCAACTTCACCAATACATTTATGTAACAGAAGTTGTTCATCTGTGCTAGAGATAATAGGTTCTGCAGATGCTGGAGAATCCGAGATAACAAGGTGTGGAGCTGGATGAACACAGCAGGCCAAGCAGCATCTTAGGAGCAGGAAAGCTTCATGTTTCGGGCCTAGACCCTTCATCAGAA
>JAHRHZ010000094.1:4295224-4327982 GCA_024137785.1 Ginglymostoma cirratum | reverse complement strand
TGCAGGTTGGGGTGGATTAGCCATGCTAAATTGCCCATAGTGCCCAGAGATGTGCAGGTCAGGGTGGATTAGCCATGCTAAATTGCCCATAGTGCCCAGGGATGTGCGGGTTAGGGTGGATTAGCCGTGCTAAATTGCCCATAGTGCCCAGGGATGTGCAGGTTGGGTGGGTTAGCCGTGGGAAATGCTGGGTTACAGGGATAGAGTAGGGGGGTGGGTCTGGGTGGGATGCTTTTAGGGTGGGGAGGTTTCAGTGTGGACTTGCCGGGCCGGATGCTCCGTTTCCCAACATACGAGATTCTATGAGGAAGCCTCAGGGATTGAGGGTGGGACTCATTGCAGCCATTTGGGTGAAAGCATGGGAAATTCGCCAAAACGAAACGAAAGGAAGCTCTGCATTTATGTGGCGCCCATCGCTTTATCGGGAAACCAGAGCTTTTATTTTGAAGCGCAGTTCACTGTTGTAATGAAAGTCCAGCTCCACTCAGTAAACATCGGGTGTGAGAATGAGCTAAGTGTCTAATATTTTAAATGTGTGAGTGAGGGATCCTGTTGGCCAATGCACTTCCTCGACCCCCCACCCCCACGATCCCTTCTAATTAGTGCCAGAGGCACATTTACATTATTCAAACAGCAGTGATTAAGCTTCAATAGTGTGGAGCTGGAGGAACACAGCAGGTCAGGCAGCATCAGAGAAGCAGGAAAGTCGACATTTCGGGTTCATCTGACTCCAGCATCTGCAGTTCTGGCTATCTCCGAGTGATTAAAGTTCCTCAGACACAACCCTCCAAACCTACACCCACTTCCATCTACCAGAAGGAGGCAGCAGATTCAGGTCTAAGGGTCACTCGACCCGAAACGTTAACTGATTTTTCTCTCCACAGCTGCTGCCAGACCTGCTGAGCTTTTCCAGCAACTTCTGCCTTTTTGTTTCTGATTTCCAGCATCCGCACTTCCTTTGGTTTTTATTCCTTCACTGTTGCTGGGTTAGAAGCCTGGAAATCCCTTCTGAACCACGCTGTGAGTGTCCCTACACCCGAAAAACTAGGGCAGTTCAAGGCGCTAGCTCCCTATCCCCTTCTCAACAACATTTAGGGATGAGCAGTAAATGCTGCCTCCCGACTCCCCCACCTCACCCCACCCAGCAGCAACACCCATTCCCCATAAATAAAGATGGGGGCACAGTATAAAACAAAGTCAGCAACCCCTCCCCTCCACCGGTAAGGCATCTTTGATTATTACAGATCAATTTAAGAAGTACAAAGAGTGGGGAGCTGGATCTTGGTCATTAAGATTGGAGAAGACACAAAGCATTTAGTGGAAGGTGGATTTGAACTCATCACATTTAGAAAGGACGGTTAGTGAAGAAATCCGCGGACAAAGGGAGGAGAGATAGAGAGGCCCGAAACGTCAAGTTTTCCTGCTCCTATGATGCTGCTTGGCCTGCTGTGTTCATCCAGCCCCACACCTCGTTATCTCGGATTCTCCAGCATCTGCAGTACCTTTTATCTCTGGGAGGAGAGGTAGGACGTGAGATACTTTCTTTCTACAGCAGCATGAGAAGCCCATCAGGCTAACTTGTAATAATGCATGTGACACCGTAGGAAAGACGTTGGAAAACGCCTGAGTCCTGCTCTAAAGAGATTTTCTACGGTAACTGGACTGAGACAGAGGCGTCTTGACCGTGTTGGGGAGTTAGTGACTCAGATGTAAGGATGGAAATGAGCTCAAGTAAAGCACTCCCCACCCCAAGCCCTGTCCGCACCCACAGACTATGTGGACTTAGAACACAAGAGAGGAGGATCCGGCCCTTTCTGTGTTAGAATGAAGAGACACTGTCTCTCCAGTTCCATATTGCCAGTTCCTGTTCGCCCATTAAATTACTAAACCTGAGTACGTGGCCGAACCCAAAACCAAGGGCAGGAAGGTTCCAGAGAGCTCAAACCAGGAGGTTAAAGGACAGTTCAAGGCTAGGATCAGCAGTAACTCCCATTCACAAACAAAAAACAAAAGTTGCTGGAAAAGCTCAGCAGGTCTGGCAGCATCTGTGGAGAGAAATCAGAGTTAACATTTCAGGTATAGTGACACTTTCTTAGAACTCAGTTCTCCTCCGTTCTGAAGAAGGGCCGAAACATTAACTCTGATTTCTCTCCACAGATGCTGCCAGACATAGAACAATACAACACAGCACAGGCCCTTGGGCCCACGATGTTGTGCCGACCTATTATCCTACTAAGATAAATCTACCCTGCATACCCTACATTTTACTATCCTCCATGTGCCTATCCAAGAGTCATTTGAAAGCTTCTCCAGCAACTTCTGTTTTTGTTCCTGATTTCCAGTATCCGCAGTTCTTTCGGTTAATTTTTAGTAACTCCCAATATCACTGTTCAATAAAAGGGTCGGTTATTCCGACTAACGGGCAAAAAAAATTTGCATTTGTCATTTATTATGTTTAAACATTCAGATCCTGAATGGAAATAGTTGAATGACCTTTGGAATAAATAATAGGGTGAACCAAATGGACCTTATGGGTGACTGGCCCTTTTATATACATGATGTGAAGGTGCTAGTGTTGGACTGGGGTGGACCAAGTCAGAATTCACACATGACACCAGGGTATAGCTTTCGGAGCCTCAGCCTTTGTGTTTTCAAATAAACCTGTTGGCCTATAGCCCAGTGTTGTGTGAATTCTGTCCTTTTATATATAAAGTGGGGTTCCTGTGCTGCAGTTGCGTTGGTCCTCAGTGTATTTCTCTCTCTTTCTCTCACCATGCAGAGCCGATTCCCCAGTTCACCAAAGTCTTCCTGGGACACTTGTCAGAATGTCCCACGACTTTTCTCCCCGCTAGAGGGGGAGGTGAGGAGATCTATCATTTACTGTGCCCACATTCCACTTCCCAACACACTTTCTGAGCCCACAGCGTCGACTCGACTCGATGCAATTATCGAACGGAAAATTGGTGACCAGCAAAATCCGCCTCATCTGCTGGGATTTTGCATCATTGCCGCCCATTCAGTTTAGAATCAGAAAGTCAATATCAAACGTCCAAATAAGATTTTTTTTCAAGTTTCCACTATAAACTTTATTTTCAATGTCCTCAAAAATCCAGAACATTTATTAACGCGGTCTGACTTTATTCATAATGATTACTGATCATTCAAACCATATCATCTAGTTAATATATTTCAATATAACCCTCGTAGTTTTTTTTTTATTTTCTCATCCAACCTTGGTGAGGCTTCTCATTTACCCCAATCTGATTCACCACCTCACTATTTTTAAAACAACATGACATTTTGCCAACCAATCCTGGGAACGACCTCTCTTCCCGATCCCTTGTTTTCTGGCATTTCCATTATTGTCCAACTCTTCCTCCTTGATTGCAATACAACGGAGACAGTGAGCATGCATCCCTGATCAACAAACCTGAACGAAACGGCTAGTAAGTGGAATGGCCGAGGACAATTAGAGTAGTGACTGGAAATCCCATGAAATCCCATGAAGCATGAAATCCCAACCTCAGTGATGTTGGAGTCCAATACATTATGTAAAAGACAAGGCTGAAGTGTTTACATCCAACATCAAGTCCAGAAGCTGGTAGACCTGAGCTCTCCTCCGATCCTGAACAAACAGACTAGGGTACTTCTACACACCACCCTGTTCCCTGGCCACCATCTCTGTCTCAGGCTTGTTGCAGTGTTCCAGTGAAGCTCAGCACAAACTGGAAGAACAATTCCTCATTTTCCGGTTGGAACACTGAAAATGTAGAAAGCTCCCCACAAATATCATGACTCACTGCCCCATAACCCCACCCCTCCAAAAAAAAACACAAATCCAACGCTGAAAATTACTGCTTGATTTGTCTACTCTCAGTCGTCAGCAAAGGGATGGAAAGCAATCGTGAATTGTGCTACCAAATAGCATTTACTGAACAATAACCTTCTAGTCAGTAGTCAGTCTGGGTTCTGTAGAAACCAGTCAGCTTCAGACCTCATTTCATCCTTGCCTTAAACATGGGCAACACGATTGAATCGAAACAAGTGAGATGAGAGTAGCTGATCTTAAATTAAAGGAAGCTTTTGACCATGAGGGGTATATCAAAATGGATTAACTAGACGACACAGTCTTAGTGATCAGCAGTCCTTATGGCTCACTTAAGATGGCAGTTAAGAGTCAACCCATCATCGTGGGTTTGAAGTCAAAGCCAGGTGAGAGCAGGTTAAAAGCAGCAAATTTACTTGGCTAAAGGACAGTAGGAAACCAGAAAGATTTTTATGACAGTTGTTACATGGTTGCTATAAGACTAGGTGGAGAGAGCAGCTCCAGAGGGCCGTGGGTATTTTTGAGTTGGTGCATCTTGTGGGCCGTGATGCCTGAAAGGAAAAGAATAGGTTTCTTGTTAGCACGACGAATGAGCCGGAGGATGAAGTGGAACAGCAGAGTGGTGCAGCCCTGAGCCAGTGTGTTACGATGCTGTTGGAGGGAGAGGTTGAAAGTGTGCATGTGGCGCTTCTGAGGAAGGATCACCGGACCCAAAACGTTAACTCTGTTTTCTCCTCCATAGATGCTGCCAGACCTGCTGATCTTTTCCAGCAACTTTGTTTTTGTGCTATAAGACTAGTTCTGATTCCAGAATTTTATTGAATTTAGGTATTACTTGCCATTTACAGGTAGTTCTGCAGTAACGCAACGCGAATTGGCCGTAAAGCGATTGATGAATAGTGGAGATAGTGGGAACTGCCGAAGCTGGAGAATCTGAGATAATAAGGTATAGAGCTGGATGAGCACAGCAGGCCAAGCAGCATCAGAGGAGCAGGAAAGCTGACGTTTCGGGCCTAGACCCTTGTTCAGAAACGAATTCATTTCTGAAGAAGGGTCCAGATCCGAAACATCTGCTTTCCTGCTCCTCTGATGTGCTTGGCCTGCTGTGTTCATTCAGCTCTACACCTTGTTATCTGATGAATAGTGGACGCTGTTTGGGTAATGCGGAATTTCTGTTGTACATGCACTGCGATTTTCTGTAGGGATTTCCCTATAACGTGATTTTCTACAGCGCAAGGCCTCACAAGAACGCAACTATCGCATTATAGGAGAACGACCTGTATCAGCTAAATAGGAGATAACAAGGTATGGAGCTGGATGAACACAGCAGGCCAAGCAGCATCATAGGAGCAGGAAAGCTTGACATTTCCGGCCTAGACCCTTCATCAGAAATGGGGGAGGGGAAGAGGGTTCTGAAATAAATAGGGAGAGGGGGGAGGCGGATAGAAGATGGATAGAGGAGAGGATAGGTGGAGAGGAGGCAGACAAGTCAAAGAGGCGGGGATGGAGCCAGTAAAGGTGAGTGTGGGTGGGGAGATAGGGAGGAGATAGGTCAGTCCAGGGAGGACGGACAGGTCAAGGGGGCGGGATGAGGTTAGTAGATAGGAGATGGAGGTGGGAGGAGGGGATAGGTGAGAGGAAGAACAGGTTAGGGAGGCAGGGACGAGCTGGGCTGGTTTTGGGATGCGGTCAGGGGAGGGGAGATTTTGAAGCTTGTGAAATCCACATTGATGCCATTGGGCTGCAGGGTTCCCAGGCTGAATATGATTTGCTGTTCCTGCAGCCTTCGGGTGGCATCATTGTGGCATTGCAGGAGGCCAAGGATGGACATGTCGTCTGAGGAATGGGAGGGGGAGTTGTTGTCCAGGTCTTGCTGCACAGAGCCTGTACCAAAATCAATAGAGCTGACAATGAAACTGTCCATGTCCCATTTTAAGATGAAGGAAGATATTAATGTAGCAAGTGAAGATGATGATCCTAACAGACTTGTGTAGTGATGGCTGGCTACTGAGATGACCAGAATCCAACAACTTCAATTGTGTTAGGTTATCGGTCCAGCCTTTGGAGAGTTCACCCCTTCTTCCCAGCACTCCACCTAATCATCATTGACATCAATTTTACTGGGGTTTTTTCATGTCACACTTAGAATCATAGAATCCCTACAGGCATTCAGCCCATTGAATCCACACATCCAAAGAGCATCCCACCCCCTTACACTGCGTTTCCCATGGTTAATCCACCCATCCTTGGACACTATGGGCAAATTAGCATGGCTAATCCATCCAACCTTCACATTTTTAGACTGTGGAAGGAACCAGCACACCCAGAGGAGGCACACACAGACACGGGAAGAAATGCAAATTCCACGCAGACAGTCACCCGAGGCTGGCATCTAACCCAGGTCCCTGAAATAGCCGAGAGAGCCAAACAGTTCAATGGCAAGTGGGAGGGGAAATAAATGCTGGCCTTGCCCATATTCCCTTCAAGAATGAAGGAAAAAAAAAATCTCTATTCATTATTTTTGGTTATTGCTTTTGTAGCACACATTTATTGTTCTTTGATATATGCTTATTCTAAAACCCATTCCAGTTAATTGCTTTCAATGAAATTTTTATTCTGTTGGAGTTCATTTTCTTGGAAACCCCATATTCCAGACCAAATTTCTGCAGTAGTATGCCGTAAATTTATCTCAACTTCTACTGTATTATGATTGACTATGTCAGACATCATATTGCTTTTGAATTTGGGAGGCAATGGCCTCGTGGTATTAATCCAGAGGCCCAGATAACATTCTAACAACCTGGTAGAGGGTGGAATTTGAACTCAATAAAATTTCTTGAATTAAGAACCTAATGATGACCATGAATACATTGTCAATTGTTAGAAAAACCCACCTGGCTCACTGATGTCCTTTAGGGAAGGAAACTGCCATCCTTATCTTGGTTTGGTCTTGTCTACCTGGGACTCCAGACCCACCGCAAAGTGGTTATCTGTGAACTGCCCTCTGGGCAATTAGGGATGGGCAATAAATGCTGCCTGGCCAGCGACTCCCTCATCCTGTTAATGAATAAAAAAAAATTGTAGAGTCCAAACCTCCTGTTAGCCCATTGCTGGAGATCTTTGTGGTGAGCTTCTTGAAGATTAGCAAAGATTTTCCAACACAGATACAGCTTACATCTGAAAGATTAGAAACGAGTTTTGTGCTGAGGCAGTTGAGGCATTATTCCAAGATCCATTCATTATCTTTGCTGTGAATTTCTCCAAACCTTTGCTCTTATTTTTAGCTCCAGTGTGATGGCTTCATTTCCCTTGAAATCCTAATCAATTCTATCCAAGCGTATTGAATTCTCTCTCCTGCATTGAACTGTTTTCAGAGCACCTTTGAGACTCCATCCCACCACCTCACCCCGTCCCTGCTATATTTGCATTCAACTCCAGCACTTCATTTGAAATTCTTCCGGCTTTTAGTTGAAAGCATTTATTCAGCTTGTACCTATTCTACAGTGTCCTGTTAACATACTTCTCAACATGCCAGTATTTGCTTAGATTTCTGTCTCAATATCTTAACGACACATGCTCATGTACAGCTAAGCATGTGAAGAGACTGCCATTTATCCACGCCTTGGACTTGAACCTAGATCACAAATCTGAAAATACATTGCAGTTAATCCACTCCACTCATTTTTTTCTCGATGCATTATTTTTAATAAGAAAAGAGCTTGCTTCTTATATAGCATTATGAGTACAGGGTTTCTCAAAGTGATTTATAAACAAATGATTACTTTCTGAATTACAGTCACTGTTAATATGGAGTCAAATGCAGCAGTTAATTTGTTTTTGGCAAAATGCCACCAACAAACAAATGATCATACACTCTGTTTGTGATGGTATTAATTGATGGAGAAATATCGACCAAGGCAGCAAAACTTACTGCTCTAAACACAATTATGGGATTTTTTTTTAACAGTCACTCGAGCAGATCCTTTGGTTTAAAGAGTCATATCTGGGTCGATGTTAAAACCTGAGTACTGCACACAAGTGATAGCCTGGATAAGGCACTCACGTTTTGATTAGGGTGTGAAACCATAAACTGAAATTTAACACAGAGTAATGTGAAGGGATGCCTTTTGGAACTAAGAATGCAGACTTGCAATTTAAATGATGTAATTCAGCTTTAAGTGGAATGTCAAAACAGAGTGACATCTTCTTGCTAGAAATCATAAAGCCTTTGGGCTAAAAGGTTCACTAACGAATATAACATGCTCAGTGGTAGAAAGCAGAGGGCTGTGGTGAATGGTAATTTTTCATGCAAGGTATACAGTGAAGTTCCCCAAAGTTCAGCATTGGACAAATGTACCTGTAAAGTTATGTAGTGTACAACAAGCAATCCAGCAGCCTGGAACTTATGTGCCGGTCTTGTTCTGTGTTACATACAGTGTATGCTTGGCAGCACAAGGCAATTTGGAGGTACAGAACAGTGGTTTTCATTTATTAGTTCATGGGATGTGGGTAACATTGACTAGGCAAGAATTTATTGCACATTCCTAATATCTATGGCAGTGAGCTGCTTTCTTGGGCTCTAACAGTCCTTAGGTGTAGATGCATCACTGTTGTGGCTAGGAAGGGAGTTCCACATTTTTGTCCCAGTGACAGAGAAAGAATAGTTATTTATTTCTATTGTAGGATGGTGTGTGACTTGGAGGAGAACTCATAATTGATCCTATGCATCTGCTGTCCTTGTTCTCTTAAGCACTGTGTCATCGCCACAGATCAGGACTCCGAAGTATGATGGAATTTTTTCACTGTAATTCCAAAACTTGATTTTTAGAAGAAGACTGATACAGCCAAAAACAGCAGTGGATGTACACTTAGTGGCTGTCTGGACAGGTGGAGACACCCTTGTCCACAGGTAGACAGGTTGGTTTCAGCATGCTAGCTGTCATCAGTCAGAACATTGAGTATAGGAGTTGGGACATCTTGTTGCAGCTGTACAAGACATTGGTGAGGCCACATTTGGAGCACTGCATGTATTTCTGGTCACCCTACTGCAGAAAGGATATTATTAAACTAGAAAGAGAGCAGAAAGGATTTGCTACGATGCTACCTGGACTGGAAGGTATGAGTTATAAGGAGAGGTTTGAATAGGCTGGGACTTTTTGTTTTCCCCAGAGCGTAGGAGACTGAGGGGTGACCTCATAGAGGTTTATAAAATCATGAGAGGCATAGATAAGGTAAATGGCCAACAGCTTTTCCCCAGGGCAGAGGAGTGTAAAATTAGAGGCCATAGGTTTAAGGTGACAGGTTAGAGGTACAAAAGAGTTCACAGGGGCAATTTTTTCACACGGAGGGTGGTGAGTGTCTGGAATGAGCTGCCAGAGGTAGTGGTGAAAACGAGTACACTTTCATTATTTAAGAAACATTTACACAGTTACATGGATGAGATATATGGACCAAATGCAAGCAAATGGGACTAGTTTAAATTGTGTAAACTGGATGGCATAGGTAAGTTGGGCTGAAGGGTCTGTTTCCATGCTGTAGACCTCGATGACTTTAGTTCCAGAAGACATAGATCTATTCTTTCATTAAAGAGATACAACTGGTGGTGTGATTAACCTGAGAGTCACATCTCAGGCAAGGGCCAACATTGAGATTATATGGTCTTCGCAGTAACCTCAGCCAGTACAGGATTTAAACCTACACTGTTGGTGTCACATTGCATTACAAACTCTGCATCACATGCAGTTAACTGAGCGAAACAAGTTCACAAAGCATCTGCTTCAGTGACACCACATCCTCAAACACCCACTCTCTCTAACACCATCACTCAGTAGCAGCAGTGTGCACGATCTACAAGATGCACTGCAGAAATTCACCAAAGATCTTTAGACAGCACCTTCCAAACCCACAACTATTACCATTTAGAAAGACAAGGGCAGCAGATATATGGGAACATCACCAGCTGCAAGTTCCCCACCGAGTCACTCACCATTCTGACTTGGAAATAGAATTAGAATTAGGTTTCTAGTCACATGTACTCAAGTACAGGGATACATAAGTACAGCAGACAGTGTACAGAGCCACCATTTCTGGCGCCATCATAGGCACAATGATACCTAGGTACAAAATCTTGGAAATGTATTGCCATTTCTTCAATGGCTTTGGATGAAAATGTTGGAATTCCCTCTCTTATGGTGCATGCACTGCAGTGGTTCAAGAAGGCAGCTCATCACCACCTTCTCAAGGGCAAATAGCCCAAGGCAGTAAGTACTGACTGAGCCAGTGACACCCAAGTCCCATGAGAGAATAAAAACAAATCCCACGTTTTAGCACTGTCGACAACCTCTTCCATAACTTTGCCAATGATTAAGAATGTATTGATCAGGAGGTAATTGGAAGGGTTGAATTTATCCTGCTTTTTGTGGACAGAAATACCTGGCTGTATTTACAGCTATACCAGAAAAACGTTGGCTTGGGACGTAACTAGATCTGGAGCACACATCTTCAGTTCTGTTACCAGAATTTTTTGTCAGGGCTCCTAGCCTTTTTGGTATCCAGTGTCTTCAACAGGTTAATCTCATTACCAGAGATAAGAAGGGTCCCGACTCGAAACGTCAACTTTCCTGCTCCTCTGATGCTGCCTGGCCTGCTGTGTTCTTCCAGCCAAATACTGTGCAATCTCATTATCAGTTGCCTCTCTAATAAGAAAGCAGCCCTATGCCCTCAGGTACTGCAATATAATGTGAAGTGAATCAAATTGGAATGCTTCAACCTTGTCTTTTACATTGAAGTGCTGGTCCCCCCATCGTGGAAGGTGGAGATATTGGTGGAGCAAATTGTCTGATACCTCCCCAAATCTGGAGACCCTCAGCTGTACCTCCACCTCTGAGATATAGCCGCTCAACCGTTCCAAAATGCACCAGCAATGCTTTCACTCACACCTTTCAACCCACTCAGAGTCTTTCAGCTCGAGAGATACTCGGTCCAGATTCAGAAGCACATGTCCTATGCATAGGAAGGAACATTCCGGGGTCTCTGGCTCTCCAAGCACTGCTGGAGGTGAGGTACCTGTGTGGCTTTAGGCAGGAGACAATCTTGGCCATCTGAAATGTCTTCAAAATGTGCAGAGGGACTCAGGAACATCAGTGGCAGCTGGAAAACTGCATTGAAGGATGGAGAGCAGTACCATGGTATGCCCATGCCTGGCTGCCACCATGGACACCCAGGCCTGGCGAACTCAGTGCCTGTCAGATATGTGCCTTCAGGAAAGCCTGTCAGCATCAATGGCAAGGCAAGATTGGGACGAGGTAGCTTCAACTTCACTCGGTGTTCCCCTTCCTCTTCAGGAGTCAGGCTAGTTCCAGCATCCACCCATAGGTAGGCAGAGCCACACACTGTACATGTTTCAGAACACACCTGGGATGCTCAGCTTCTCCACCTCCCACCTCTCACCTGCCTGAAGCCAAGAAGGGTGAGGCTGTTCCTGGCCAGGACAGTCTTAGGAGGCCTGGCCCTCTAGGCCAAAATGTCCCTGGGGACAAACAGCCAAGACCTCCAGGCGAACAGGGCTAGGTGCGAGCAGGTTCCCTTCACCCTAACTGTGGATCCCAGGACTACACTTAGAGGTAGTGGGAGAGAAAGGAAGAAAATTACCTCCTGAGTGCTCCTTTATACATCTATCTTCTCTTACGCTCATTAAATGTCAGTGCTAGTGCCTTTACAGCTGGTGAAGTTGCACCAAATTGAAATATGAACTGCCTTATCACACGTCCAAAGGGTTAGAAAAGTTGCAATGGCTAATCATTGCTCATCTCTCACAAGCAGCCACCTCCTTGACTCTAGATAGCTTCAAACATTAGGGATCCTTGAACCGTTGATGCATACATCCAAGGTGTGGTTTTGTGTTTTAGGCAATGATCAAGGATTGTCTTAGGGCCTGATTTTGGCACAACTCATCCAGGCCAGCACCCATCCTGTTAGTGAGAATATGGGTGATGTGTCCAATTCCCTCTGCAGCTAACTTTTCATTCTGTCTTTTAGTTTCTCAAGGGAGCACCCCGCCATTGAAGGCTAGGAGGTGGACAGTAGGAAGTTCTGATCTCCACTCTCCATCATAGCCCAGTGTCCTTAAGGACAAGCTGCACAGAGTACTGCCTCTCTCAGGTTAAACAGTGTCCTAAAGGATGGTCAACCGTTTCAGGCCAGTTTAGCAGTCTACGTGATGCCTGAAACATCGAGGACAATTGAAATTGACTTCAGAGCAGAGATAGTTGCAATTATAAAGTATTTTGAAAGACTGGATAAGAGGAAGCTGTTTCCAGTAGCAGAATGATTGGTCGCTAAAGAAGAGAGACTTAAGATTGCTAGAAAAGAACCAGAGTGAAGTAAAAGAGCAAATTACCGTAGATTCTGGAATCTGTGCTGAAAACAAAACTTGTTGGAGACCACAGTGGGTCAGGAGCATCCATGGAGAGAAAGCAAGCTAATGTCACATACGGAATGTTGAGTTAAACCTGCTTTGAACGTTCACATCTAAGTTATTGATGGTCACTATGAGTGATATTACACGTTACTTATGGATATCAATAAAACATATTTTTCAGAGTTCGCTCTCATAATTTCCACATCTTGATTCTAAACCTAGCAAGAAAAGAGTGGAGTTGAAAATGAAGTGATGATGAAAAGAAAGCAAAGACTGCTGGAATATAAAGGAACAGTTCAATAGTTAAATCGGTAATCCCTACAAAGTCAAAGTAAAATTAGAGTGACAGCCTTTGTAAAGAAATGGTATTAATCTATAACTTTCACAATGACTGATCTGAATCGATTCCTGGCTGAACAAGAACATCAAACAGACTGCATGCCCTTTCTTGAAGGTAGATCATCCATTTGCTATTCTCAAACTGAAACATTAATGGAGTTGAGTTTGAGGCTAAGGTTAAGGTTGGGAAATAACTCAAGCAAAAGCAAGGATGTTGAGAATCTGAAATAAAAGCAAGAAATGCTGAAAACACCCAGCAGGCCACAGGGAGCAACAAACAAGAGTGGGAGCAGACCCCTTGGGCAACTGGTCCTACCCCACCATTCAATATGATAGAACTGATTTGATTCAATTTGGTTTTTTACTGTCACGTGTACCTAAGTAGAGTGAAAAGTTTTGTTTTGTGTGCAGTACAGGTAGATCATACGATACAAAGATCTCAGGGTGATGGAACAGAGTGAGGAATACAATGTTATAGCTGCAGAGAGGTGTACAAAAGGCAAGATTAACATTAGATTTGAAATTTGAGAAGTCCATTCAGAAGTCTAATAAAAGCAGGGAAGACACTGTCCTTGAACCTGAGTTATAGAGTCGTACAGTGCAGAAACAGACCCTTCAGTCCAAACCATCCATGCCAACCAGATATCCTAAATTAGTCTAGTCCCATTTGCCAGCATTTGGCCCAGATCCCTCTAAACCCTTCCTATTCATATACCCATCTAGATGCCTTCTAAATGTTGTAATTGTACCAGCCTCCACCACTTCCTCTGGCTGTTCATTCCACACACACCACCCTCTGCGTGAAAAAGTTGCTGTTTAGATACCTTTTAAATCTTCCCCCTCTCACCTAAACCTATGCCCCTCTAGTTTTGGATTTCCCTACCAAAATTACCAAAACTGATCTTGGCAGATCTTGGGTTTTAACTCCACTTTCCCAACCACGCGCCATATCCCTTTGTTGACAGCCCATTAATCTCTCTGGCCCATCTTAATTGATGGAGCGTCCACAACCCTTGGGTAAAGAATTCTAAAGACTCACAGTCCTCATCTCAGACATTTAATGTCTGTGACCTCTCACATTTTGAAATATTTACTCTGTTTCTCTCACAGACCTGCTGAGTGTTTGCACCTTCTTCTATTTTCATTGAGGAGAAACTTAACCTGCCCATGATATTTGTTGAGAACATTGTTTTACAACAGGAACAAGGGAGAAATGTAAAAGAAGATGAAAGAATAATAAAGAGCGCAAATTTTGAGCTTTATGTCTGAGATGATTTGGGACGCTCCCCTTACTGTCTTCCCTTAATTTCTGTCTTTTATCGGTCATATTTTGATACATAAATCCATATCAACCTTCAGAATAATTTAGAAATAGACAAGTGTCGATGTTTTTTCGTTCTGAACCATTCTGCACTTTTCAGGACGTTAAAATAATCAGAATTGATTCAAAGATCATTGATTTGTGTGCATGTGCAGTTTACCTACAATGAAGCTTATTTTCCGGATCGAGTCCCAGACTGTAGGATGGGATTTATCTCCCTAAAATTAATTTGTTATTTTTGTGCAACATCTTGAACGGATTGAGTTCTGAATGTTTCGTTTCCTATGTTTATCTTCAAATGGTCTCTTCACAATGGGAGCAATTGTAATGTATCTTTATTCTGTTCCAACAATATCCTTCCACACAGTGGGAAGTCTGTCACATTTTGCTTAACTTAACAGTATCATGATTCATCACAGCCTTTAATAATAGTATTTCTTCTCACAAATTAACTGCTAATTCACCCAATGAGGTTTTGCTGTAAACGAATATGTCAAACTGAAGAGACGTTATTCAGATGTATCCATTTCTGAGATTGTGAGTAGGGCAATGATGGGACGCAGCATCAAATGGAAGCTGTCTAACTTCTGAGTCAAAAGCTTGTGAGTCCATATTTTTATGACTTGAAGAGAGGTGCCTTAGTGGTGGGACAGTGGCTCAGTGTTTAGCCCTGCTACCGGACAGCATCAGGGACTCAGGTTCAATCCCAGCCTTGGGTGCCTGTTTGTGTGGGGTTTCCATGTTCTTCTTCATGGCTGTGTGGGTTTTCTCCCACAATCAAAGGTGGATGGGTTAGGTGGATTGGCTGTGTTAAATTACCTCTGTTGTCCAGGGATATTCAGGTGAGATGGGGGGTTAGGGTGGAGTGCTCTTTGAAGGACTGACGTGCCAAATCCCCCGCACTTTTGGGGTTCTATGACTTGACTTTCCTCTTTATAACCCCACTCATTTGGCTGCAACAAAAAATTTCAATTATTTTCCTCAAACTTCATTTAAAATGTAGTTCTGGTCCAAAATTAAGGAACCCTTTCCAAGGTTTACTCATGTTAAAGAAAAAAAATACTTATTAACTCCAAGAGAAATAGCAAAACATTGTATCAAAAACACTCATAATCCCACATATAAGGTTTAAAAAGGAGAGAGTGTCTTGTTCAAAAAGGAATACCAAGAATGGGTACTTTAGAAAACGCTTACACTTCTTGAGGTGTTTGGTTTCAACCTGAGACCACAATTGATTAATTGGCGTATCCTCGGCTGTGGAAAACTTTACAAATAACTTTGCATTTCCAGTGAATGGATGTTTCTCAAATTCGCTTTGACATCAGGAGCCGTTTTTCAACAGGCTAAGAGAAACAGAGGAAAAGAGAGATAGAGAAAACTTTCAGTTCTGCAGTTACAAATCCATATTTTTCTCCCTCCGCACTGCTTCAAAAAACTGTTGACTGAAATAGAGTTCATTTGTGTATTTTTGAGTCTGGCTTAATTATTTTTCCCAAACTGAAAAATCCGTAGCCAATTTTCATCCCAATATGCAAAACTTCCAGAAAGGTTTAAATCAAACAGGGCATACAAATCGGAATAACAAGGTGTAGAGCTGGATGAACACAGCAGGCCAAGCAGCATCATAGGAGCAGGACAGCTGACGTTTCAGGCCTAGACCCTTCTTCAGAAATGGGGGAAGGGAAGGGGGTTCTGAAATAAATAGGGAGCGAGGGGGAGGCGGATAGAAGATGGATAGAGTAGAAGATAGGTGGAGAGGAGACAGACCGGTCAAAGAAGCGGGGATAGAGCCAGTAAAGGTGAGTGTAGGTGGGGAGGTAGGGAGGAGATAGGTCAGTCCAGGGAGAACGGACAGGTCAAGGGGGCGGGATGAAGTTAGTAGGTAGGAGATGGGAGTGGGGCTTGAGGTGGGAGGAGGGGATAGATGGGATAGCCGCCCCCTCTCTCCCCATTTATTTCAGAACCCCCTTCCCCTCCCCCATTTCTGAAGAAGGGTCTAGGCCCGAAACGTCAAGCTTTCCTGGTCTTATGATGCTGCTTGGCCTGCTGTATTCATCCAGCTCTACACCTTGTTATCTCAGATTCTCCAGCATCTGCAGTTCCTACTATCTCTGATACAAATCAGAATAGCTGGTTTCAGTCATTTTAAAAACATGATAACTTCACTTTTTGGATGGTTTCATGAACTGGCTTAACTTTGTCAGGTGACCAGCACAGCCATCTTGAATCCATGTTTTTCCTTTATTGCAAACCATTTTACTCCATCAAAACTGTTTCCGGTATTAAAATCAAATGATGAAAGTCAAAAAATTAATTGCTCTATTTTTACACTAAGTTAACAACTTGCAATTTGTGGCCTTGAATACATCATCTAATCTGACATTCCAGTGCAACACTGAGGCAATGTTGCCCCATTGGAGGTCCATTTTCAAATGAGCCTTTAAACTAAGGCCCCATCTACCCTGTCAGGTGAACACAAAAGATTCCATGGCACTATGTTGTAGAAAAGCAGGAAAGTTTTCCCCACTGCCCCAGCCGAAATTTGTTTCTCTGCAAACAATGCTAGAATGGGTGAGATAGACATTGCAGTTTGTCGAAGCTTTCTGTATGCAAATTGGCTGCCATACTTCCTACTTACAGCAATGATTGTACTTAAAAAAAGTTCTGTAAAGCACTGTGACCATTCTGACGTTGTGAATAGTGCTAAAAGAGTGCAAGACTTTGTGAATACTGTGAGTAAAAGAAAATTATCAACTGAAGACTACAGGCAGAAGTAGTGCCACATTTCCTCATGACATGAATGGAGTCAAGCAGTATAGAGCAGTACTTCCCAAACCTGTCCCACCGAGACCCCATTTAGAGGCGTGAAAATTGCCACAACCCATCAGTAAGAACAAGGTCGGGTGAGTGGCTGGCTGAGAGAGTGGGGGCCTGTTAGTGTTGGAGCACAGTTATTATAAGTTGGTTGGACCTCCCCAGCAGGGGTCATGCATCCAAAATTTCAGCTCACTTTGTGTCCTGATTCCAACTTTGGGAAGCCCTAATACAGAGCTAAGAGCGGGTCATTGTGTCTAGCTGATACAGTCATAGAGTAATAGAACTGTACATCACAGAAACAGACCCGTCAGTCCAACTCATCCATGCCAACCAGATATCCTAAATTAATCTAGTCCCATTTTCCAGTCTTTGGCCCATATCCCTCTAATCTCTTCCTATTGAGATGTTTTTTAAATGTTACAATTGTATCAGCCTCTACCACTTCCTCTGGCGGCTCATTCCATACATGCACCACCCTCTGTATGAAAAAGTTCCCCTTTATGTCCATACCAAATCTTTCCCCTCTTACCCTAAACCCATGCCCTCTAGTTTTTGACTCCCCTATCATGGGGAAAAGACCTTGACTCTTCACCATCTCCATGCCCCTCATGATTTTGTAAACCTCTATAAGGTCATCCCTCAGCCTCCGATGCTCCAGGAAAAATAACTTCTTATATCTCGAACCCTCCAACCCCAGCAACATCTTTGTAAATCGTTTCTGAACACTTTCAAGTTTAACATCTGTCCAATACCAGGGAGACCAGAATTGAATGGAGTATTCCAAAAATGGCCTAACTCACGTCCTGTGCAGCCGCAACATGACCCTCCCAACTCCTATACTCAATGCACTGACCAATAAAGTTAATAAATGAGAAGAAGCTGAAAGTGGTTTGTGGGGTATTTATTGAGGAGAATCTGGCTGAGGTATTTCAGAATTGGGAAAGGCAAGGAGTGGCAGTATGAATTAAGAGGCCGGACAAGGGGTTTTGTGATTGTTCAAGTGTATTCAGTACTCGCACCATCGAAAAGACTGTGATGGGTATTATTACAACTACAACACCGAGACATTGCCTTCAATCATTGTGACACAGAGCATAAATTATTCAGCAGTTTTAATTCTTTTCTTTAAGTCATTTCCATGAAGCTATTTAATTTCCCTTCCCCTTGGAGCTATGAAGAACCTGGTTTTGCAATAATATTTAGTATCTCAATTCAAAACCTTATTGTACCTGAAACTCAGTAATTGCAAGCATCTAATTGGAGAGGGGGCACGTCAGAAACCAAATACTTATTACAGATCTGGTCTTGACAACTGTTGTGAGGATAACAATGACAAAAATGGAAAAGTATCAATACTGCACATTTAATCCAAAACAAAAGATATGCAAGTCTCATTTAAGAGACGTGAATGTGTTCATGAACTACTGGAGACCTGACCACAGGTCAATATAAACAGATACTGTTTGTTCACTCAATCCAAATGTTAAATGAACTCAACTCATGTCTTTTCCCTGAGCAAAATCACCCTGGTAGAGGTAGACAAGTCAGCACACATTAGGAATTCAGCTTGTTTCCAGGTTGATAATCTCACTGACCATCAAATTAATTACCAGTCTACGTGCACTAAATTTGTCATCACACAGGAACATAAGGCTGAATGCGGCCAGAAGCTGACTAAATAGCACTTCTGTCAAGTTTCAGGGAAGGTTTCATGCCTTCAGGCATTTTACATGCTATTGATCAGCAGTTGCTTCATTAATAACCTACCACACCCCTGTGGGGTCCTGCTTGTCCAATGCTAGCCTCAATATCCAACACACTGTGGGTACTCAGCACTGCCAGGACATCATGAATCCTGGCACCCGTACCATCTTTAAAATGCCTAGTGCACCTAGTCAAGTGCAGTCAGTCCACAGCTGCCCTGGACAGGTTGTGACATTTTTCCCTGGGCATGATAGACAGGGCAAGTTGGCACTCAGCTTTGCAGACAGGATACTGGAGGTGGTACAGAGGCAGTGCGCCCTCTTCCCTCCAGGACTGGTAGCAGAGGCCACAACACCAGACCACGGGCAGTATTGGCTGAGGTTGCCATCCAGGTCAATGTGGGATTAACCGTCCAGGAGAATGCCAATCAGAACTGCAAGTATGCCAATGATCTTCTCCACTCCATTATTTTCTCTCTGCTACCTCACACTCACTCTGTCTCTGATACTGCTCCCACCTCCCACCAAGCTTCATGCGCTACCACTCTCACTATTGCATGCAATATTTTGCCCCTGTCTCTCTTAGCCATCACAACATGCCCCTGCACAACACTAATAACCGTGCATGCCCACTAACCTGCCTACTCACTCCTTCACTGTACCTCAGCACTTTTTCCTCAAATAGACCAGCACTACCATCTGTGCCACCCACTTTCATCTCATCCAATCCCTCCCTTTCAATGCAGGAGTAAACGGCCCATAACTGTTCAAGACAGAGATCAGTAAATATTTACATATTAAAAGACCAGAAGAGATAGGGCCTGAATTGGACCATTCAGCCATCAAGCCTGGTCCACTATTCGATCATGACTGAGAGTCATCCTTGTCTGAGGGACCGACAGTAATTATGTTGTGTTAATGAGCTCTAGTTCTGTTCTTACATAAGTGAAAATATGTTCTGTGTATACTGTCTAAACCTTTCATAATTTTGTGCCTTCCATTAGAAAATCCATTAGCCTTCAATTCTCTATAGAAAAGAGACCCAGCCTGTTTATTCTTTCCTGACAGACATAATTTCACAGTTCTGGTATTATTCTTCCCCAGTACCTCTTTGTGTATTTTATAACACAGAGAGCAAAACTATATACAGTGCATGAGAAATCAAGATTTCTTCCAAGTTCCAAATGTTTGGTTGGCTTCCATTGTGCCTTTATTGGTCTATATTATAACCTTTAGTCATATCTCGTGTTTGCATTCCCAGATCCCTTTGGTCTGCCATCCCATTTAAAGTCACATTTTCTATAAAATCTGTGACTTCTTATTTTTGAAACAAAATGTCATACAGCACACTTACCTATGTTGAAATATATTTGTCAATTTTGTGCCTATTCTCAAAGTCTCGTCAGTCATGACTCTTCGTCGACCCCATCACACCTCCCCTCAATTCGCTATCGCTTGAAAAGTTAGAATTTTTGCTTTTGATTCCAATGTTTAAATGATTAATATGAATCTTATGGGACACAACATTGCACCTTCTAAATAATTATCCTTTACAATATTCTCTGCCTTCTGTTTTGAAGCCAGCTAGCTCTCCATCTTGCTATTTGCCCCTTGACTCCACATGCATTATCCATCATTTTGTTTTGTGGTTTCTTATCAAATGCCTCATAGAAAAGTAGCTTTGTTCATAAATGCAATATATCATAACTACATAAACTTTTGTATATGCTTGTTCATTTTTTCTTTTCCTTCCTCTCTCTTTTCGTCTAAGAAGTTAAAGTGTTTTTTTAAAGAAAGAAAACTTACCTTGCAGCAGCTGAGGGCTGGAGCAGAGTGGGCTGGGGGGTGCTGAAGTGGAGTGGAACAGCTAGGGGCCTGGACAGAGATGGAGATGGTTGTTGAACTGGTGCGGGCAGTCAATGGGTTGCAAACCTGGTCGAACCACATGTGGAAGCCCCCTACGTCAATCTCCTGCAATGTAATGTTTATCTGTAATCTGTTTATCCGACTGTAATGTTTATCCATTTAAAAACCGAGAGAACTGCAGATGCTGTGAATCAGAAACAAAAAAAGAAATTGTCGGAAAAGCTCAGCAGGTCTGGCAGCATCTGTGAAGAGAAATCAGAGTGAACATTTTGGTCAAATGACCCTTCCTCAGAACTTCTCCCTTTAACTTTATTTCTTAACTTCTAACTTATACAATGAATCACTGTAAGGTAATGTAACTTAGAAAAATTCTTTATTTCTGTATTTTGTAACTAAGATTAATACCTAGGTACTTTGTACCTAAGATGGCACTGTGAGGGGCAACGTTGTCGACTTTTCACTGTATTCCTGTACGTGAGTACATGTTACAGTAAAACTAATTCTAGTTGTAATTTTAATTCCTACAATATCCTTATTTGCTCTGTATTAACTCTGAAATTTCAACATGTTTACTGAGGTAATTCTTTTCCTTTATTAATCCATTTTGATTTTAAGAGCATAATTTGTGGTTCTTTGATATCTTTCTATTTTCTCCTGTGTTAGAGAAATCATTATTTCCAACTCCCAACATTAAGCTGGTTGGTCTATACTTCTCGTAAATATCACATTTTTCTTCATAATTATAGATAACATGAGAGCTATTCATTTTTACCCTCTGGCTCTACACTTTTCAATGAATTATTAAATACACCATTTGGTCGTGCAGATCTAAATATTGCTGAAGAAAAGAAACTGGCTGTCATATCTTTTCATTCTTGTACTGATCAGGACAGACACAAGAATGCCAAATTTCTGAGGTACCTGACTGCATGAATCAAAGGTGCTGATTTGTTGGCAAGTTAATTTTGATTATAATACCATGGAGAATGTACCACATGACTGTTGTGTCCTGGCATTGTAGCTATTTTTAAAGTAAAGGGAAGTATGGGTTCAGGAATTTCCCAGTCCATTCTTCACGGCAACAACACGAACAATCAGAGCCCACTTGCCAACCAACCACCATCTTTTTCTCTTTAATGAGAAAACAATGACCCAGTGTTATTATCGATGGACTGTAGAACCAGGTAATGTCCTGGGGACTCGGGTTTGAATCCCGCCATAGCAGAAGGTAGAATTTGAATTCAATAAAAACCTGGAATTAGGAGTGTAATGATGACCATCAATCCATTGTCAATTGTTGGAAAAACCCATCTGGTTCACTAATGCTCGGGAATGAAACTGCCATCCCTACCTGGTCTGGCCTACATGTGACTCCAGTCCCACAGCAATGTGGTTTACTCTTAACCACCCGCTGGATAATTGGCGATGGGCAATAAATGCTGGCCTAACCAGCGACACCCTCACCCCTGAATGAATTAAAAAAGGTACAAATTACTTCTCCCTTTGAAATTTGGCATTCTTGCATCTGTCCTGATGAGTGTGTGACAAGATGCTACAATAGTGTGCTTTTTTTAAGCCATATTAAGTTGTAATATTGTCTATTCTTTCTCTTTTCTGGATATTATAAAAATGCATAGTTGCAAACTTCTCAGACTGTAAATTTCATGACATTTGAGTTTGATTGGTTTATTTAATATCAGCTCTGTTTTTTTGTATTTAATTTTAATTTTATTTTGAAAACAGTCATAAAATTTATAATCTCATTTTCCAATGTCATGCCCAGCTGATAAGTCTGAAACAATATAATTATTTAATCTTTCTGCTATTTCATTGTTCCTTCCTGTGATTTTATCCTGAGTGCTTCTTCGTGACCTTATTTCAATTTTGACAGATTTTTCAGTCGAAAGTTTGCACAATATCTAACTCATGTACAATGTGAAAAAAATCCAGCAGTGGAGAGCTTTGGTTCCAAGCAATCTGCTTCTTTCTCAATATATGCTATGTCTCATATATCAAATTATTCATCAACTGAATCCCAAAATGCTACTTTCTGAAAGAAATCTATTTAATTTGAATTTGGATTAAACAATATTAATTGCTTCTGTCATTTCCCTAGGGAACCTGTTCCATAGGCTGACTACTCTTTTTCAGAAATTAGTTTTGAATTTACCTGCATTCCAATGCAGGCAATATCCTTTGAATCAACTGTTCTGGACAAGGTGAAACAGTTCATTGTGATCTATATTACTTGGCCTGTTTAGAAACCTAGAGTCAACAATTATATTTCCTGTTAACTCTCTCTGCCAGTGAGAACATGCTTAATCTACATTTATTGTCCTCTTGGCCAAAGCAGCTATTGATGAAGAGATCCAGCACCTCCTCCCGTGTGCTAGCGCAGCCTTCGGCCACCTGAGGAAAAGAATGCTCGAGGATAACAACATCAGATCCAGCACCAGGCTCATGGTTTACAGAGCTATGGTGGTTCCTGCCCTCCTATATGGCTCTGAGACATGGACTGTCTACAGCAAACACTTCAAGGCACTGGAGCAGTACCACCAATGCTGCCTGCGCAAGATCCTGTGAATCCGCTGGGAAGAAAGACACACCAACACCAGTGTCCTCAACCAGGCCAACATCTCCGGCACCAAGGCACTGACCACTCTTGATGCTATGTGCTGGATGCATCGTCCGTGTGACCGACACAAGACTCCCCGAGCAGCTTCGAAACGGCAGGCGAGCCCCAGGTGGAATGAAGAAGCGCTTCAGTGATACCCTCAAGGCCTCACTGCGGAAGTGCAGCATTCCCACGGACACCTGGGAATCACTGGCCCAAGGTCGTCCAAAGTACAGGAGGAGCATCCGAGAAGGTGTCAAACACCTTGGGATTTGCCGTTGGGAAAAAGCAGAAGCCAGGTGAAAACATTGTAAAGAGCGCGCTGTCACACTAACGCCCCACCCACCCCTTCATCTGACCACCATCTCCCCAAGTGTAACAGAGCTTGTGGTAGCTGTATCTATCTGTACAGTCACCTGCGAGCTCACCTTGAGAGTGGAACAGAGTCATCCTCATCTGCGAGGGACCGTCGATGATGATGATGATGATGAAGAATCTACAATATCATTCCTCATAATCCAGTCCCTTCAACCTCTCAATCATTTGGTTGCTCTCTTCTGCATTCTTTCAATGTCTGCTTTATGATACGCCCGGTTCAAAACACAATCGTCGTTTCTCAGGCGATCACTCCTGCTATTGCTGTTCACAATATCTCACAAGCAGCAATAAGATTGGCTGCCGTTGGAATTGGGAAAATTTATGGTGGCTTAGGAGGGTTCAATCTTCAAATTATATCGGTCCGACACATTGAAAGATTTCTCAACGTTGTTGTCTGCAATGAAACCATAGAAGAAAAATCTTGTCTTCCACTTGAGTTGAGACAGATTTATCTCCATTGTTTGAGCAGAAAATCTTGCCAGCTTCTGTATTCCACCTGAGAATGCTTGGTGAGAATTTGACAATGCACAACTCAAAATTTCATTGGTTGTTGTATTCTTAGTAACGTCATCACTCACTTGCTGGGCATAAAAATTGACAAGATCAAATCATAAAAGGACCTTCCACCATGCTGCAGTTCCTTTCCAATAACAGAACTTCTGAGACTATGGAGATCAGCATACTGCTAATTCCCCTTGACTTGTATTTGTTCCCTCCCTGTCACTTGGCTTTTGGCAGAATCAACATCTTCCCCAAGATAACACTGCATTCATTTACCTCAATCAGTTGGCCATTGCATGTATGTGTGAGCTGGGAGAGTTTGCAGAGAAATCTAAGGCTGTTGTTACATAATGCCCACAGATACACTTTTCCAACACATCTTATTGGATTAGGTGGCAATTTCCCCAGCCACTTTACAAAACAAAACTTTGAAGCCATTTAGCCCCTGTCGATGCAATAGCTGAGATCATCTACATTCTACAAACTTTTCTGGAAACTTTCGACTTCCTTTATATTCATACTAAAATTGATTGGGCTATCTGAAAACTAATTTAGAGGTCCTGTTTTAAGTCTAAAAACAATGACTTTAATGAGGAATACTGTAGTGATTGTAACGAGGCCAGCCAGGTGACCTCATAGAATATGAGTTCCCTGATTGGGGTTGTTAACTTGGTCCAATCAGGGAGCCCTGGCTGACAGATATAAAGCAGAGCGTTAGATGTTCTGTTTACTGTGACAGCTGGCTCTGAGGAAGCTGGAGCAGTGTCATGTGTTTTGTATGTGTAAATAATGGGGGACTTGGTGATGGGCTATCGGCCTATGTGGAGTTATTTCAGACACACTGCCCTTTAAATTGACCAACATCATAGTTGCTTTCTGTCGAAGTGAACTTTACTCTCAATGGGCAACCTTAGAACAATTGTATGATCTTTTGTGTGGTTGGTTACAGAGCTTTCTGAGGTTTGAATCAGTAATGATCAATAGCTAATAACCGGCAAGTTGCTGACAAAATTGGGCCTAGTTGTAGGTTGGAAATATGTTCTCAGGCTTTATTGGATTTGCTCCATGGGATGAAATAAAACTTATGTTCAAATACGCTAGCAAACCTTAATCACTGACCCCACATGAATTGCTTGTATTTGTCAAAAAAACTGGGTGGGGGCAAAATATTTATCAACAGCCGCAAGGCTTGATCAGAATATCTAGAATCAGCAAAGAGGCTGCCTTTTGATAATGGGACATTGATCAAAACCACCTGAACCTGCAAAATCATTGCTGGATCTGTTGCAGTCTGAAATTGTTTAACAGTGCAGAGGTGTATTACTGAGGCTATAAAGGGCTCTGGTCAAAGTGCATTTGGAAAATTGTGAGCAGTTTTGGGCCCTGTATCAAAGCAAGGATGTGCTGTGTTGGAGAGGGTCCAAGGTAAGTTTACAAGAATGATCCTGGGGACAAAGGGCTTGCCATACAAGGAGCTGTTGAGGACCCTGGGAGTGTACTCGATGGAGTTTAGAAGGACAAAGGAGGGATATCATTGAAACTCACAGTATACCAAGAGGCCTGGATAGAGTGGATGTGGAGAAGAAGTTTCCACTAGTAGGAGAGACTTGGACCCAAGGGCACAACCTCAGAATGAAGGGACAGCCCTTAAGAATTGAGATAAGGGGAAATCTCTTCAGCCGGAGGGAGGTGAATCTATGGAACGTGTTGCCAAAGAAGGCTATGGAGGCCAAGTCATTGAGCGTATTTAAGGCAGAGATAGATAGGTCTTTGATTAGTAAGGGGATGAAGAGTTACGGGGAGAAGGCAGGAGAATGGGGTTGAAGAGCATATCAGCCATGATTGAATGATGGAGCAGGTTAGATGGGCCCAATGGCCTAATTCTGCTCCTATATCTTACGGCCTTATATTGCCACAAGATAGTTTAACACTGCGCTCCAGCTGCCATCGGCATCCTCCTTAGCTGGGAAGGGGACCAACTTAAGTGGATCACTCACAGTGTCAAGAATTTGAAACCAAATTTCACTCTGAGGAATTCTAATTGAGTTCAGGTCAATGACTTTCCAGCTGTTTCGCACATGCTTAGGCAATGCCTCCCCAGGGAAACCTACAGGTCATAAAACCTGTAAAAGTCAATTTCTTCCGACAACAGGTATATTAGGCCTCTGGGAGTTAAAATAAGGATTGTTTAACTCAGAATAGAACACTATTTCCTTTTGATGAAGAGATCATCTTTAAAACTTTGATCTTTGGCCCACTATGAATTTTGTGACATCCCCCTTCAAAGCAATGGAATGCTCTTCCAAACTTCTGTCACACCTTTGCGGATTGAGCCTTCATCAACTCTATAAGAATTTAGATGATTCCTTACCTGTTACTCGGAATGGGATCCCTGTCTTTTGAAACAGATGGATTTAAATCCGTACACTATTCCAAACCCTAAAATTTCTGGATCATGGGGATTTTTTTTGCAGAGCCCAGACCCTAATTATGAATGATATTTAATATAATTAAAATGATTAGATTGCATATCCAGAAGGATAGCTACATTGTGTAACCTATTATTCGTTAGTACACCGATTAGAATATTCCCTGTCGTTTTGATCACTGTGTTATCGAAAAAAATAGAGGCATTGGGCTGGGTGCAGAGAAGATCTGCAAAGATGATGTCAGAAATGTATGAGTACCATAACAGAAAGGATTGCCAGGGAGAATCTCTTTTTTCATGGAACATGCAGGATAAGATATAGCCTAAAACTGATGTTTAAAATTATGAAAGGTTGTGATACAGTATCACAGAGGAAATGTTACAGGGAAGAACATAATTAGAGGCCAACAATATAAGACAGTCACCAAGAAATTTGATAAGGCATGCAGGAGGAACTTAATTACTCAAAGGCTGTGAGAATGTGAAACTCAATACTGAAGGGAGCAGTCGAAATGAATTGTATTGATGTATTTAAAGGGAAGGATGTATTTAAAGGGAGAAAGCAATACAGAGTAAGTTTGGTAGGTTACATAAGTAAAGATGATAGGAAATTTAAGTAGAGCATTAAAACTGGCTCGACTTGTTGGGGTGAGTGCCTTGTTTCTGTGCTGCATATCCTGTGTCTTCTCATTTCTTAAAACACTTTGTTTTGTTACTGAAAAGATCAGGACTTGATTTCTTTAATTGCAACACTATTGCAAACTCTGTGAATGTGAAACATAGTTTTTCATTTAGGAATACAGAAGCAACCTTGTTTCTCTCTTCAAAGACAGATCAAGAGGAAAATAGGTAAAAATTGGTACAAACTGAAAAGTGATGAATTGATGTCCCACATGACTACCCAAATCTAAGTTGACTTAAGAAAATTAGAGCAAGGTGATGAACAGGTCAATTTTATTTGTTACAAGTCAATCATACACAGACAGGCAAAGTTATGTAGTTGTAGAAAATGAAAAAGTATTTATATCATAGTTCTAGTAACTACAGCTCAGATATTAAAAATATTGAATGGCAGGATTGTTTGACAGAGTACCAGATCCCCAAACTCCATTTCACAGTGAAACAGTCAGTTGTCCATGAAAGGATTGACTCCCACCCCCATCTGGACAAATGGCTAGCAGCTCTTTGGTCCCAGCACTGCCATCAGAGCATGGTCTGCATCCAGCACTCAGTGGCAAGGGGACATGGGACTGGGGACAAAGGTGGATGGCAAGACAAGGCCTTTTGTGGTGTGAGGCTCGGAGACAATCGTGAGGATGGTGCGGAGTGTGGGGGGAATTGGTAGGCAGGCCAGGGCTTAGGGAACTACGTGAACGAGGGAACAAGGAAACTAGGAGCTTGGGGTGGCAGGGTGACACGGTGGCTCAGTGGTTACCACTGCTGCCTCACAGCACCGGGGACCTGGGTTCGATTCCAGCTTCAGGTGACTGTCTTTGTGGAATTGGCACATTCTCCCCATGTCTGCGTGGATTTCTAAAAAAATGTGCAGTTTGGATGGATTGGCCATGCTAAATTGCCCGTAGTGTTCAGGGATGTGCAGACCAGGTGGGTTAGCCATGGGAAATGTGGGGTGATAGGGTAGGTTGGATGCTCTTGGGAGGGTTGGTATGGGCCAAATGTCCTGCTTCCACACTGTAGGGATTCTATGATTCTAGGTGAAGGAAGATTTAGGGGCTTCCCCAAAATGGCCCATTAAGGGCCTTCCTCCTTACCCACCATTAACTTATGCAGCAAGCACTCAGTGTCAGCATCTCCAGTGACTAGTTAAATCCCAGGGGTAGCTGGATGAGACCCAAAGCAGACCACCATGCTGAGGAATCATGGGCCTGGATTAGAAAGTCAATAGTGAGGCCCCCTCTGGGGGCAGATTGGCCGACGCAGTGAGTGGAGTGAGGGAGCCGGTTAGGGAGGGCAAGGGGTAACACATAAGGGTGGGCTAGAGTACCATAGCGTGTGGGGGCGATTGGTCTCATAAGAGATGCCCACTCCCAACACTTGGCTCCGATAGCATCTTCTTTGAGGGCTTACCTGTCGGAAGTGGTGACCAGAAAAGGCATACACTTGAGAAACAAGAAGCATTTTGCTACATAACAATAAGATAACAGTCTACATTAGATTAAGACTGGTTAACTACGTTAACATTAAGTAAGAGATTTTAACCCCTCGGAGATAGTAACTAGATCTATGCTAACATGGCTGTAGAACAAACTAACAACAAACTAGGCCTGACAAGTTGCCCCCAGAGGCAATCATTTCTATAGCAGAATGTGTAAGTAGGCAGAACTCATCCAAAACTTTCGAGTTTAGACGTTCGGGCGAACTGCTTTGCACAAATACAACAGTCTCAAGTTTGGACAGGATGGCCCTGAACAGGAGGAACTCCTTCAGGCTGTAATCCATGGAGCATGTGCACTGTGTTATGGACCAGACTAGGCCCCCTCAAAATATTTTAAGAGGGTGGCATAGACCCTGACATTTTCTTTTTTTAAAGGCAAATGTACAAGTCTGTTTCCAATGCAATGTGACTAGTCAGACTACTCAATATTTAGCAAAACATAATTTATGTAAACACAGTAGTTAAAATGCAGCCAAAGAAAGAGGATTTTAGAATAAGTTAACTCTATTGGAAACTTAACAGAATTACAATAACTATTGCTAAGTCACTCCTCCAACGTAGTAACATCCCATAAACACATCCCTTGGTAAAACAGAAAATTCAGACACTGAGTCTCACATGCAGTTGTCCAATCCAGGAGGGGGTTAAAAAAGACATCAAGAGAAAATGCAGAGACAGTAACACCCCAGGTGACACTCACTGAACTTTCTAACTCTTTAGAGACCCCAGAAGCTTCTGCTTACAGCTAAACCTAAAAACTAAAATAACTAGAAAGCTTGGTCTGTGAGAACTGGCCGCACACAGGCTCCTTCCATTGTTCACTTGAAAAACAACACTAAGGCCTCACAAGCTCTTTACTCAAGTGGTCTTCATTGTCTCTGCCTTACAACCTCACTTCAAAAGAACCAGGATGAAGTAACCTCTGAAAGGGACAGCATCGTCACAACTGCCACCATGATAACTACCAGCAACAGCAAGAGAAGGTCTGAAAGTGACCATTTAAAAGCCCCTCATTTGAGTGGGTACAAGTGATCCACCCAGCCCTCCATGGCTGGTAGCAGGGCAATGGGGCTAGGCCTGGAGCATTTTACACAGCCTCTCCCTGACAGACTGTCCAAGGTTGGAATAGGCCATAAATTCAGCCCACAGCATAGTTATGACACAGAAGGACCCTCTTGGATGAACGACTCAGTTACTGTCCCATCCTTTATCCGTAGCCCTGTAGGTATTCTCTCTTCAGGTAATTTTCCAATTTCTTTTATGACTGAATCTGTCTTCACCACACCCTCAGGGAGTTTAATCCCTCACCCTAACCGCTTACTGCACAAGACAGCTTTTCCTTCAGTCGGTGATGCTTCTTTTGGCAGTCATAGAATCCCTACAGTGTGGAAGCAGGCCATTCGACCCATCACGTCCACATCAATCCTCAAAAGAGCATCCCACACCCCAACACCATCTCTGCATTTCCCATGGCTAACCCACCTAACCAGCATATCCCTGGACACTATAGGCAATTTAGCATGGTTAATCTACCTAACCTGCACATCTCTGGACTGTGGGAGGAAGCCCACATAGACAGTCACCTGATGGTGGAATTGAACCCAGGCTCCTGGCACTGTGAGGCAGCAGCAGTAACCACTGAGCCACTGTGCCACCAGTCATTGGCATCCCCTGATTCTTGACATTTGTATCAATGGAAGCAGTTTTTCACTCTTGGTCCACTCTGTCTAGACCCCTCATGATTTCAAACCGGTCTGTCAAATCGTCATTGAAATTTCTCTAAAAATGACAGCAATCCATCCCCAAATAGGACGTTCCCCATCTTTTCTGTACAGGCTGTAAAGTTGCACATTCTCCCTAAAGTGTGACCTAGAATTGGATGCATTTGGCTGAGGCTGTCCCAATGTTTCATACAGGTCCATCACAACTTCCCTCTTTGCTGCTATTTATAAAGCTCAAGATCTTACATACCATTACAATAGCTCTCTTCACCTGCCCTGCCACCTTCAATGATCTGTGTGTATATACCCCAGGTTCTTCTGGTCCCTGCACCCTTTCTATTTTTTTTACTTTGCACTTCTTCATTCTTGGTACTAAACTTTGCATCTTTCTCTGCATTATGCTTCATCAGCCAGTGTCACCCATTCTAACAACCTGTCTATATTCTTTATAATCTATCGTTGACCTCCTCACAGTCCACAAATTTTGTCTCACTCTCAAATTTGGAATTATGCCCTGAACACCCAAATCAAATTTATTAATTTTGACCACAAAAAAGCAATGGTTCTAAATTGATGGTAGGGAACCTGCACTGATAACTTCTTCCATTCCTAAAGATAACCAAACAACTTGACACTGCTTCCTGTCACTCCCCAGACTCAGTATCCATGCTTCCCCAATTCTTTTAATTCCACGTTTCTAAACTTTGCTGCCGAACCTGACCTGTAACGCTTTACCAAATGCCAGTTGGAAGGTCATGTACACACACCAACCACATTACTCTCATCAACCTTCTCTGTTACTCCATCAAAAATCTCAATCATGTCAGTTCTACATGGTTTGACTTATACAAGTTTTATTTTGGCTTTTCTTAACCAATGAGCATTTATGCAAGTCGCAGTCACCTTGTCTTGGATCAATCTTTCTGAACATTTTTCTCCTTATACCCATTTGGGAACAAGGGTGTGACATTATTGCTGAGAAGCATTCCTGCAGAAATATAACTTGTGTTTGTATAGAGGCTTGGAATTCTGCTGGTGTAAACCGTTCGATTTAGATGAAAATCAGCGCAAAGGTTTGTGCAATTTCCAGTGCAAAGAGAGATTCTGCTATCTGTCGCCTCTATTTAAAAGTAGTTTTGTATTTGCAACCACTATAGAGGGCAATCTCATGATACTTGCAGTTGCAATACCCTTGACATTTCCAATGCCTGCAGTTTGCTGATTCATCGAATTACAGTAAAATTGACTAAGTGGTATACAGAATTTAAAACTTAAATATATATGTGACAGAAAACATGGCCTGTTTAAAAATTAAATATACTTCTGAGACGCAAGTTTTGTTTCTCGAAGTGTTCCGATCCTCTGGGCAGGGATGAGAGAGGCAGCAAGGGTTTGGTGTGCAGAGCAGTGAGGGGAGCATTGAGTGAAACAGTGAGAGGCGTGCTGAGCGGAGGGATGAGGGGTCAACAGGCAAGGTCAGCTGCGTTGCCCATGTGCGTACAGACGGACTGGGTGCCAATTTCCTGTTCCAGGCATACAATGATAGCAACAAAAGAGGAGAAAATTACTGCAGGTGTTGGAATCTGTACTGAAAACAACAAATGGGTGAGAAAACATCCATAGAGAGAGAGCAAGCTAACGTTTTGAGTTTAGATGACACTTCATCAGAGCTGCTCCGACGAAGAGTCATATAGGCTGTGATAACAAGGATACTGACGTCCTGTTCCAATGCACTGGTAGGGCATATCATGTTAAATAGCTGCAATCTGGAAGCCAGCTATGCGCACAGACCTGGCCACATTCACAATTGAATTAATTACCTTGAAGACTCTTCCCCCAGTTACTAGCCTACGACAAGGGCCTTGAAATTAGAGTGCCTAGAGGAAACCCATACAGGTAGAACGTGTAAACTCCAGAAAGACAGTCACCTGATGATGGAATAGAACCCTGGTCCTTGGTGCTGCAAGGCAGCAGTGCTAACCACTGAGCAACCATGCCACCCAAAATGTTGGCTGCTTTCTCTCCACAGATGCTGCCAGACCTGCTGAGCTTCTCCAAAATTTTCTGCGTTTGTGCTGTTTTAATTTAGCTTGGTCTGACACTCCAGGAAACTAAACTGCTGCCTGATTCATTGAAAGTGCTACAGTCAGTGATATGCAAATAATTTTGGATGCAAACTGGAACGAAAATTCAACGTTGCAAAGCTAATGCAGCTATGAACACAATATGTACCAGTTGGTTGATGACATCCAAAACAGAAACCCTTGGCCATAAATTGCAATTAGCCCCCCCTTAATCTTTCCTTATGTCAGTCCTGTTTTGGAGCAGCGTCACTGTACACAGGAGCTCCACCATATTGCAGTATCACATTGTCACTATATCTGTATGCCTTCAAAGTTATCCTGTGAACATACTTAAATTTATACTGAGATAACAAGGTGTAGAGCTGGATGAACACAGCAGGCCAAGCAGCATCAGAGGAGCAGGAAAGCTGACGTTTCGGGTCTGGACCCTTCTTCAGAAATGGTGGAAGGATGCTTTTCGGAATGAGGGTTGTGACGAGTGGTGCTCCACAGGGAACAGTGCTAGGACCTCTGCTGTCTGTGATCTACATAAATGATTTGGAGGAAAACATAGCTGATCTAATTA